>JAUNZO010004086.1:0-134206 GCA_031894775.1 Chloris gayana | reverse complement strand
TACTAATTAGGTGACGTGGGGAAGCCAAACCTTGTAGAAAATGGAGCGCATATTAAGATTCTGCAGGGTATATAAATAGCTAGTAAAGTCAATCATTGTAAACATGCAATTCACATGTTAAATCAAATGAAAATTAGATGCATCGTAAGTCATATAACTACGTCCGAATGTGAAAGAATAATTTTTCGCCAATGCATGTGGATCACAATGTGTGACGATTCTCTGTATAGAAATGAAAGTTTACAAAAGAAATTGTGATAAAAATAATTGCATGAGAAACACCAAATGGAGGTTCTTCCTACAACAAGACTAAACTAATTCAAGATATTAGTTCAACTGCGGAACAAGGAGTCAAGGACTTCGGTTAAAAAAAAAAAACGGAACAAGGAGAGAGGGGGTGGTAAGGCGTCTTACACGCAGCCAGTAACTCGAGTTGAGAGATCAATCTGCCGACGATTAGACCGTGTGCTGGTGCATTCTTGCTGAGGATCACGAGGGCTTTTATAGAAGAAACGCCTGCGAGACATGGAATGGAATACCTGTGTGCTTGAGAGATGAGGATACGGGGGAATTTGGTGCCAAAGGGGTTTAGGGGGACTGGGTGATGACGCCAGGAGGAAGATGGTGCTGGGCTGCTCGCAATTGGTTCCACCTATGATTCCATCTTTGAGTGGGTGCATCCGATTCCATCCCATTCATTTTCTCAAATCCTCACAACAAATGGGAAGAGGGTCCATGTTCGTTTTAAAACCTCCTCTGGTTTAAGAATATGCAATTCTGCAGTATTATGTGAAGCACGGTTTAATTTGGTTTGGTTCTGCTTCTATTCAGTTCAAAATATATTCTGCCTGCTCTTTCAGTTCAAAATGCACTTTTGTTACATTGTTCCGATAAGAAGCTGATTTTGGCCCTCACCTTGAACCAGAAGAAAATCACTGCATGTCTGCATATGACTAGCGTAACTAGAATGTCTAGCAAATTGCAGCAGTCAACTCAACTATATATCAGCACTGAAAAATCTTAAAAACACTCCTTATCCTAGTAAGGTGTGTACGCAACTATCAGCTCGTCATGATGTATCCCGTCTTGCATCATCAGGAAATGCGAAGACGTGTCACGCAAATTGGTTCCAATTGGATTCCAACACACCTCATTGCTTTTGGATTTACAAGATACATGACCACTACACCAATCAATATATTGCCGTGTCATCGTCTAATTGATAAAGCATCATGCTGAGTTAGAGCGAAACGCACACCCATAAAGATGGTTCGTTGAGCATAAAGGGATTGTGCAAGGTTCTAACTTTGGTCCGTCAACTTGTAGTGACTCGTTTGTATCATTGTTTTTTAGAGATATACTGTATTGTTTATCACTATACTAGTATTTTGCAAGATCCCAATCTAGGCTAAGCAGCTAGGATTTGCATGTCTGAGACTTCGCTTACCACCTGCCTAGTGCTTTGCCACCATAGGTAGAAAATTACACTGCAAACTGGATGTTGATTAGGACTACACTTAGTTTAAAACAAAGCATTGATAACCTTTCGGTTGAGATCTAACACTTTCTGCATTAGTGAGGCAAAGTGAAAAAAGTATGGCCACAAACCAACAAAAAGGGTCATGAAACTATGCGGCGAAAAATAATTTGACAAAGCCTTATAACAGTATGGTCTTTCAAGATCCCAAAACCCATTTTCTTCAACTAGATTTAATGAGAAAGCAAATCGGAAGAATTGTTCCCTGAAATAATAGCAAAAGTTCAAACTGCAAATTCTGATGCCATTGACGCAGATCCTACAAATTGTTTACCAACACGTGATGATCACTCCAGCAATATACCACCAATGGAGAGAAGTGCATTTGCCAATCAGCACTAAAAACCCAAAACAGTTAGGGTCCAAATAAAAAGAGAAATGTCCAATAAAAACCAGACAAGCAATTACAACTGATGAAAGATATTGAAACTGACATCACCGTGAACAAACGACTAAATCCTATCATTAGAGTTTAAATGACCCAAAATAATCTTCATTTGAGTGCCACAATTAAAAATAATCCAGACAACAATGAACAGACCTGCAATTAAGTCGACCCAAACATCACCATGCACAACTAACTAAATCCTACCAGTTTAAATAACACGTAAAACAACACTGATTTGCATGCCACAAATAAAAATGATCCAGACAACAACGCATAGACATGCAATTATGTTGCTCAAGGATAATGAACATGGTGCTTGGTAAGGAGTCAATCTGCAACAGTCTCATCAAAATAAAATTACTCTTCAAGGATGCAATTCAACAGCTCAAGGATAATGAACATGGTAGCTTGGTAAGGAGTCAATCTGCAACAGTCTCATCAAAATAAAATTACTCTTCAAGGATCCAAAACACATGGTGGATACAATATATTAAGGTTTCATAGGGGCAAGAGATTATCCTAGGGCAAAACATCATTCGAGGAAACTGTCTAAACAGGGACGCTTCATCAAGACTGTTTGGTAAACCAAACGCAGTAGTAGGCCAAAGGTTTGTGGAGTCATGTCGCTTATCGCTTCTTCGACACACCAACAGTCTTTCCCCTCCTGCCAGTAGTCTTGGTGTGCTGGCCACGGACACGGAGGCCCCAGTAGTGACGCAGACCACGGTGGTTCCTGGAGAACGTATAGGCATGAGCAATGGAAAGTGATAAATGGTATTTACAGGATCTAGACAAATACCAAACCTTCAAAAAGGTTACCAGATAAAAAAAATGCACTACATGCACAAGAAAATTGAAGATCCAGTTACCAGATAAAAAGCCCAACTGAGCCTAACACTGGTTAACAAGAGCCTCTAGAGTTCAAACAGAGCAGGGATCATCCTTACAAGTAATGAATTATCAACAAAAAAACCTACATGTAATGTACTACTTAGTACTCCCTCCGTCCCAGAATATTTGGCATTCTAGGCTCATCTATTTTTCCCAAAATATTTGGCATTCTCACTTCCCGAGACACCTTTCTCTCTTCCCATTACACCTCTATCTCTATCTCTTTCCTCCTCGTTTCCTGCGCACCTACTTTATTCCTTCTCTTCTTAATCTCCGTGCCCAGAGCTAGAATGCCAAACATATTGGGACGGAGGAGTACTTAGTAATAAAAAACGAGGTTGTGTTAATTACTCCTACGATGTGGAACTTCCTCAAATTCTAAACAAACAATGGACAGATGCCAAAACTTGTAAGGGAACACAATTTAATTTCAAATTAGGCAATAATTCAAACCTCAAAAATAAAGCATGGATGGACTGACATTGTTCAGACCTCGAAAATAAGGTATACGGGCTAAACACTTCAATCTAAACAAAGTTAAGGGCCTGTTCGTTTCCAGCTATATAATTTTTAGAGGGGTCAAATCAAAGAGAATTTTATCATTTTGGAGTACTAAATAAAGTCTAATCTCGAAACTAATTGCAGACTCCCCTATCTAATTTACGAGACGAATCCAACGAGGGTAATTATGATGTTATTAGAAGGTGTTTACTGTAGCATCACTGTAGCAAAACATAGATTAATTAGGATCATTAGATTCGTCTCGCAAATTAGAGGGGGTCGCGACATAGGTTTTGTTATTAAATTAATAAAAGTACTACTAAATAGTAAGATTCTCTTTGATGTGACAGTATATAAATTTTAGAGGGTGGAAACGAACGGGGCCTAAGTGTACACCAGACCCCAATAATTAATCCAGACAGTATTACAAACATAAGGTATGTAAAATGGATAAAGCCGGGGAAACCAGAAATCCCACAACATATTGTTTTAGGCTACCAATGAGTATTGAATACTGACTATTCCAGACGGAAGCAAAAATTGTTATAACATGTCACATGCAGACTTTTCACAACTAAGCTACATCTTCATATCAGTAAAATGGTTATTGCTATTTAGGTATTCTACAACGAAATGGGTCACAAATTTCTTATAATAGCAGCACTACTAAACCATTAATATAAACATCGAGGGAGGGACCAGTTAGAGATCAGCAGAGACCTGATCTTCTTGAGCCTCTCGAGGTCGTCCCTGAGCTTCATGTCGAGAGCGTTGGAGACGACCTGCGAGAACCTGCCGTCCTTGTAGTCCTTCTTCCTGTTGAGGAACCAGTCCGGCACCTTGAACTGGCGCGGGTTCGCCACCACTGTCATCAACCGCTCCAGCTCCTCCGGAGTCAGCTCACCGGCCCTGCACGCCACCAACAAAAAGGAAGACTCAGGCACGTCCAACGGCCATCGGCGTGATCTGACCATATTTGAAAGTGGATGAGGGTCATCACCTCTTGTTCATGTCGATATCGGCCTTCTTGCAGACGATGTTGGAGAACCTGCGGCCAATACCCTTGATGGAGGTCATGGCGAACATGATCTTTTGCTTCCCATCCACGTTGGTGTTCAGCAGACGCAGGATGTGCTGGAAGTCCTCACCGGCGACGAGCGACTGCGAGTAAAGCAGCACGGGCTCAGCGGACGAGAAGAGGAGTGCGCACAGCATAAAGCAATGAACAGGTAAGAGCAGGATGTTACCATGGCGGCGACGGCGGCGGATCGGTCGCTCGCAGGCGGGGAGCGGCGACGGCGAAGGGGAGGAGGTGGTGGGCGTCCGCGCGGCTAAGGTTTTGGAGGCGGGGTTGGGGAAAGGACTTTATACGGGAAAGTGAAACCCTAGAAATTAATCGGACGGTTGCGATTTGGCTTGGGGTGGGATGGACGGATCTCTGCGCATTATGAAAGGAAGGAACAATCCCAGGCTTTGCAGACCGCATGGCTTTTCTGTGTTCGTGGGCCGTTAGGGTCCTTTTAGATGAAAAAACTTATGCGGGCCGTGTGGCGTCACTACTTTGAGCCCATCGATGCAGAGTACGATTTTGGAACGTGACAGCTCGGCCCATGTACGTTTTCGCTCGAGAAATGTATTTTGTATATTTAGGGCCATGTTTTTTAATCCTAAAAAATGGGCAAAGAAGATTTTTGTCTTCTTTGTAATTAATAAATATATAAACCATGAAGACTGGAATTTAGGCTGTTTTTTTACAACTAAACATTGAAGAATGCAATCATTATAGGTTGACTCCACTCAAATCAACCAGATTGTATCAAAACTACCAAATGGTTTTGGCCATATGGCCTCTTTAGCTTCGTCTCTACTTTCACCGGCCTTAAAATGCTTCAAAATTATGTGCAATCCATGTAAATCTAGCAGTATGAAGGCATGAAGCTAATTTAGGTATGTTAGTTTAAAAAGTCAAGGCATAGGTTTTTCTTAACTAGAAAAGCCAACATCGTTAACCATTTTAAAGAACCACACACTATAAGGTTTTGCGGTTAAACTGCATTGAAAGAAATACTATGCATCTAGAATAAATCAGAGTTTAATCAATTATCATAAGTAAACCAAAACTTTTATATGAATCAACGAACCAGAATGCAAGACATAGGCTTGTATTTAGTGGCATCACAAAGGGAGAAATGACTTGGCAGGAGGATTTATTGACCCCTTAGGCTGACTCTAACAGCTGTAAGACAAATGCAAAAATGCCTTGACAACAAATAATATTCACGCAAAGTCGTTCTTCAACATAGGAGGCAATCGATCGGGTATGTTTGCCTTCGAGAAGAGAGGCGAGCTAAAAATCGCTATCCTCCGTCCTCGAATGCATTCGACGAAGACGACGGCTTGCGACGCGTGGCGGGGCGAGCCGGGACGCGGAGCGAGGGGGCGGGGGTCGCCGGAGTCATCGGGTCGATGTGGAGGTGTCGAGGACGTCGCCGAGGCACGCGCGGACGCGACAAGGTGAGCGGCACGGACGAACGAGAGGGCGAAGGAGGTGTCGGCGCGCGCGTCGCGCGACATGCGGGCCGACAACGGAGGCGGGGAGTTGGGCGCGTGGTGCGGAGCGGCACGCGGAGTCGGCGGCATGCGGGCCGGCGACGTCCGGGGCGGAGCGGCGAGGCGCGAGCCCCGCCGCCGTGGAGCTCAATCTCGGGCGCGACGGAGGCAAGCTCGTGGCGCGATGGCTCGGGTGCGGGAGCGACGGGGAGAAGCGCGGCGAGGCCGGAGGCGAGCCGTAGCAGCCGCGGGTGCGCGCGAGTGCGAGCGGGCGCCGTGGTTCTCCATTTTGGGCTCGTCTTCACCAAATCAAAGCGGATTGGAGCGGATGTGAGCTCGAGCACGGAGGTGGCGAGCGAAGGCGGCCGCGGTCGCATGCACCGCAGCGACGAACACGAGCGAGCAGCGCGGCACGGCACCGTTGGATTTCCGTCGAATATGTGTACACGAGTCGGTTATAAATTGGACTCGAGTCGTATTAGGTGGATAGGGATAGAGTTTATGTCGGACTTGTATTTCCGGACTCATATATACGTGGAGGCACCACCGTTGTAACCGCAAGAGACGACGGATGTAGTAGACAAGGGGTGACGGCGGTCGGGAGAGGCGTGCCCTAGCGGCATCCAGGTCGTGTGTAGGTGTACTCCTGGATGTCCGTATTGCTACGATTATTTTGGGGATGAGCGCCGTAGTCATGCCCCGAGGATGTAGGCATATCGTTGAACCTCGTACAAAAACATCGTGTTTCGGCATCTCTCTCTTTTCGTGATCTTGTGTTATTGGCTTGATGACCCTGGAAAATTGCTTCCGCGGTCGGTTTTCTAACAAGTGGTATCCGAGCCATGATCAAAAACCTAAAAGAACAATCTCAAGGACCTCACACGGATATCGGACGTCGGATTAGATCTCTTGGGCCACATGATTATCGAGTCGTCGGAGGGGTGTCCACCCGGATGTGAAGGGGAGATAGAGCCACCCGATGTGTGATGGGGGAGATTGTTGGGTTTAGTCCACATAGAATATAGATATTGGGGGAGCCTAACTAATAAGGTGGAGGGATCCTCACCTATCGGACTAGTCTTTTGGTTGAGGTGGTCCAGGACCTTGGTTGGGGCTCCGATCGTGCCTATGGTTTGGTAGGCCTAATGTGACTCGGGCCGACGGCGAGGCTCGTGGTTACGACGAGCCGAGCCGCACTCTAATAGGCACAACGACAGCGGCCGAGCTCGGGAGCTGGTCGTTTGCCTCTCGAAGGTAGCTCCTCTGTTGGAGACCCCCACCGTGCTTGCTACTGTTCACGCCGGGTAAAACTGATTTTGCCTCTAGGAGATGCACTCCCTTGTTGGAATCGTCTATGGGTGTAATTCTCCTTAGCAATCTACGTTTCAATCAAGAAAGATGAAAATTTCAGTGGTAGCGTGTTTGTATTGTTATAATTGGCTCATAGTATAGTACTAGTACATATAGCGTCTGTGATATTTTGTCAAACGAGGTTTTATGGCGTTCTTTTTAGACTATTCGCATTGGGCTCCCGGAAGCCATACTTCGATACGGTGTAGCGTAAAAATCGCTGCACCGGATACTCGGGAAGCATACTTCAAACTTCCGGACGACCTCCCACACGCTAGATTTGGAGCATGTACCGGACATCCCGGAGGCGTCGACGTGGCGTGGGCCCACCGGCTGCGGCGCCATCCCAACCACCACGAAGCTGCGGTGCCCGTCCCCGCGTCCCCCGCGATGAGATCCGATCCACCGAGCACGGATCGAGGCCTCGGCCGGCGAAGGAAGAACGCGGAGATGGGCCTCGGAGGCGGCGCCGCGCTCGCGGTGGAGGCAAGATCCGACGGCGGCGGTGCGTGGGGAGGCTCGCGGCGGGCGTTCCTTGGGAGGAGGATCGAGTCGGCGCGGAGGGCGTGGTGGAGCCGGGGCCGCGGGCACGGGCGCGGGGAGCCGCGGCCGCGTGTGGCCCGGATTCGGGCCTTCGCCGCCGGATCTAGGCCGCGGCCGCCGGGACCTCCATTGCCGGCGTGGTGGCGGCGGGTCGGGGCTGCGCGCGGGGAGGTGGGGCGGAGCTCGCCGCGCGGCGGCGCGCGGGGAGGCGGGGAGGTAGGAGGCGCGCGGGAGGCGCTCGGCGGCGGACGGGATCCGGCCCGGCGGCGACGGTGCGCGCGGGGAGAGGCGGCGGGGAGACCGAAAATTGCCCGGGAGAGAGAGAGGGGAGGGAAAGATCGCCATGGGCGGCGGCGCACTGGAGGTGCCGCGGTGGAGGCGGCGCGAGGCGAAGCGGAGGATCGGGCAGCGGCGGCGCGCGGATCTCGCGGGCACACGGGAGAGGTGGAGAGAGAGAGAGAGAGAGAGAGAGAGAGTGAGGGAGGGAGGAGAAAAAAACCGATATACGGGTCCCACGACCGGTAGTTGGTATAAAGGATGAGATATGAAGGATAACGGATGCGAGAAACCGAGTATAAAGGAGAGAATTTCGTCGACTAGGACGAAATATTCCTCTTAGAGTATGGATATAAAGGATGAGATAGGTAACCAGCGCAGTTACCAGAACCACGCTGCCTTCCTGATCGTGGAAGATGCGCATCGTACGGTCGTGCCCTTTCTTCAGCCTTCTCCTCTCACATTTGCAGCTCGTCGTTAGAGCATCTCCAAGAGATCATGTATATGACTTTCTATCTCTATATTTGAAGATTTTAACTAAAAATCATCATCCAACAGATCTTTTATATGACTCTCTATTTTTACAAATAGCTAAAAACATCCTTCGGCCATGCTATATGTAGAGAGCCAAGATAGCTAGCTATCTACCGTGAATTGCGTATAAGGGAAGAAGCTTAACCGAATATGGTACACATGCATGGAGGAAAAAACAAACTTACTGATGTCATTGCACATAAAATTGGTTACACATATAAAAAATGTTATAACTCTTAAATAGAAAATCCGAGTTAAAAACTAATTTTACCATTATATTCGTAATGATGAAAGCTTCGAAACTAGACCCCACTTGGTTATATTTCAATAATTTTTTTTCTCAAGGTATTTAAGTGTATGAAGCTTTTTTAACCCTGTAACTATGTTTTAGAGAGTCTGTTGGATTACTCACATTTTTTAGATGATCTTTTATTTTAGAGAATAGCTAAAAGCATAATTTAGCTAATATTTTTTTACTGCTCTCTTGGAGATGCTCTTATTACTGCAGCTCATCTTCATCCGGTTCGGGCTCAAAACGCCGCACGATTGCCGAGCCGCAGCGGCGAAAGCCCAACACAACACAACACGCTTGCACGAGCGAGGCAATTGCCCTTCGCCCCTTCGTCGCAGCCTCACCCTTCTCCGGCCCCCAGATCGAACCGAGGAGGCAGCGACCCCGCACGCTACCGCTGCGCTAGAAGCTTCCAGAAGTGCCGCCCCGCGAGAGGCAGGGCGAGGACAGCGAGGAGATCCGGCGGCAGGACAGACCCGTCGGAGATGGGAGTCCCGGCGTTCTACCGGTGGCTGGCCGACCGCTACCCTCTGACGGTCTCTGACGCAGAGGAGGAGGAGCCCGTGGAGCTCGAGCCCGGCGCCTTCGTCCCCGTCGACCTCCGCCGGCCCAACCCCAACGGCATCGAGTTCGACAACCTGTACCTCGACATGAACGGCATCATCCACCCCTGCTTCCACCCTGAAGGCCGCGTACGTCTCGATCCGGCTCGATTTCGCCCGTGATAGTATTCAGCTCAGCTCTCAATCTCACAGCTTTGGTGTCTCCCTGCAGCCCGCGCCCACCACATATGACGAGGTGTTCAAGTCGATTTTTGATTACATCGACCACCTCTTTGGTCTCGTCCGTCCCCGGAAGCTACTCTACATGGCCATCGGTCAGTGGCCTGCTGTAGTGCTGCTAATTTTAGTTTACGAAGTTGGAGACTGAATAACAACTTGTTGATTTTATTTTGCAGATGGTGTTGCACCAAGGGCTAAGATGAACCAGCAGCGGTCGAGGCGGTTCCGCGCGGCCAAGGACGCGGCTGATGCGGTAAGGTTGCAGCGCATGTAGTTGTCTTGCTGGTGTGGGTAGTGGAGTCTGTTCACATATTATTTGTTTCAGGCAGCTGAGGAGGAGAGGCTGAGGAAGGAATTCGAGGAAGAGGGGAGGACTCTGACTGAGAAGGTCAAGTCAGAGGCAATCGACTCAAATGTCATAACTCCCGGGACAGAGTTCATGTTTGTACTGTCCACAGCACTTCAGTACTACATACAGTTGAGATTGAATCATGCACTAGGATGGCAGTCTGTCAAGGTGGTTAATTGTCTTGCAAATTTAGTATAATTACAAACTATGATGTGGCATGTTAACTGATATCTGCACCTGTTGTCTCTTAAGGTAATACTATCTGATTCCAATGTCCCTGGAGAGGGGGAGCACAAAGTTATGTCATACATTCGTTTGCAGCGCAATCTTCCGGGCTTTGATCCAAATACACGTCATTGCTTATATGGCCTGGTAAGTTTACTTGTGATTTTTAATGTAGCAGGTGTATGATTTAGGGTTTAGGGTTTAGGGTGCTGTTTAATCTTAATCTGCTTTAACAGTGACCATCATATTCTCCAGGATGCTGACTTGATTATGCTTGCTCTGGCAACTCATGAGATCCACTTCTCCATTTTAAGAGAGGTAAAACTTCTGATAATTCTTTTTTAATAGGTGTGCTTTTACATCTGACTGTGGCTGAATGCCAGAACTTCAACATTTTATGGTAAATTAGGACTATTTCCATAACTACAGAATTCAACTGACTTTACAGGTCATCTCCATGCCAGGGCAACAAGAAAAATGTTTTCTGTGCGGTCAAGTCGGGCATTTGGCTGCTGAATGCAGAGGCCCTAGTCAGGCTGATAGTGCTGTAGAACTACCTCCTATTCATAAAAAGAAGTACCAGGTACGCCAAAGTACATCACTATTTGATCATAATGTCTTTTTGTTTGTTCAATCTGTCTTTTTTTGTTCACATCAGCAATGTCAACAGCCTACCCCAACTTGCTTGGGATAAAAGGCTTTGTTGTTGTATCAGCAATGTCAACTGTAACTCCTTGTTTCCTGTTGTTGATTTGCTCTTCAACTGTTATCCTGTAACAGTTTCTTAACATCTGGGTGCTGCGTGAATACCTGGCAAAGGATTTGGAAATTGTTGATCCCCCTTCAAGATAAATTTTGAACGCCTTGTGGATGATTTTGTGTTTATGTGTTTCTTTGTTGGGAATGACTTTCTGCCTCATATGCCAACATTGGAAATTCGTGAGGTTTGTTGATCTTAAAGATAGTCCTTAGATTGCAGTGGGCTTTATTTTTCCTAATATTAATTAACTCTAAAGTGTTAATTGCTTGTCATATTCTGTAGGGTGCCATTAATCTCCTGATGAGTATCTACAGGAAAGAGTTTACATCCATGGGTGGTTATCTCACTGATGGGGGCGAGGTAAAGTTCTCAGTTGAGATGTTTGGTTTTTCATAATGCATCACAAGGACCCTTTAGCCAGACCAATTTAGCAAGTAAAATCTCTGTGCATGATTATGCTGCCAGGTCATATCATTATATTTTGTGTCAGGACATTGATATTTTAAGCTGAATGATAGCAATTCCATTAGTTTGCAATTTTATTTTATATGGAGTATAATCGTATCATAAGGATTTAGTAGATTAACTACATTGTATTAAATGTACTGGGTTGCAGTTTGTTACCACATCCAACCTGAATCATACACCATCTCATGCTGAGCTTTCCTTTTTTAGCCTGGTGCAAATTGTTTTCAGCTAGAGACATACACACACTGTAATCTGTAACTACTTTACCATCTTATATACATGATTAGCTTCAATAATCCCATATTCTGGGCATCAAAGAGATCAAAGGAGCGCACATGTTTAAGCCATCTCATTATGCCGTAGCATTTCCAATTTTATAAGCCATCCACGAGAATTCCCCGAGCTTCCTTTTCCTGTATCTAGCTACCCCATTTTACTTGGCACAAAATACTTTGTTACTTCCTCAAAGAGGAAAGGTTGTACTATGATCACTCATATACATAAGGCAAACCATGGCCATATCATTAAGCATTTCTGCATGTTTTTTATCTATTGGCAAGATAGGTCAGATCTGGAAATTATCCAAATTTATGATATTTTGTCCCCTTTCCAACAAAGGTTTTATTGGACCGAGTGGAACATTTTATTCAGTCTGTTGCTATCCACGAAGAACAAATTTTCCGGAAGCGTGCACGTATTAAACAGGTACTTCATAGCTGCTTGCCAATTCATCTTGTCTCAAAGCTATGTACTCTACGCTTTTCATGTTTTAAGATGATCAACCTATGTCTGTGACTGCCACGTAGTTTAAGTTATTTCAGTGTAGGCCATTCATTAGATGGTTTGTTATATGTTCTACTGCAATGCCTTTTCAGGTGTTTAGGTATACAGTCCTGTCTGTTTTGCTGAACTTATCACATAGCGGTTTTCAAATTTCGCATGAGCATGCATTTCCAAATAATTTAAAATGTATCTTGATTTATGTGTTCTTTCTGGATCTCTCCTTTTCGTGTTTCCTATGGGTTTCATCTCTAGCCTACCCCAACTTGCTTGGGATAAAAGGCTTTGTTGTTGTTGTATCTTGATTTATGTGTTAAAGCTTGTTAACCCATTTTTAAAACTTAGATGACAGATTAATGTTTATGGTTGCTACATTCCAGGCACGTGACAACAATGAGAGGAATAAAACGCAGGGACAAACGTCTGAGGATAATCAGTATGTTGATGAGGTTTGTTTTCTCTTTTTCCATCTTGGCTTATAGGTTATGTTTGCAAAATAAAACTCAACGGTCATAGAAGGAACCTAAGAAGAATAGACATTAAATGGGTTTTGGGAAGCTTAGTCTTACATCTTTTCTTAAATGTTACGTAGAGGTCATCAGAATATGTCACTTTGATAATTCCAGTTTTAGTTGATAGAAGTGTTTGCATTTTCCACTTTGCTGAAATAGCAGATTCTTTTCATTCTGGAAGGGCTAGTAGTTAAGTTCATATCTGATAGTCATCAGAAGCAAGTAGCCAAGTACAGAAGATGCCTTTTTACAATTGACTTCTTCATTTTTATGTCACTGCCATATTTTCAGGTTAAATTAGGAGAGCCAGGATACAGAGAGAGGTACTATGCTGAGAAGTTTAAAGAAGAGGCAGAATCCAAACCCATTGATCAAGTTCGGAGAGATGTTGTGAGTTCTCTTGCTAGATGCTACTGATTTCTGGAATAGCAGTAATGTGTGCATTACAATCTAATGCTAATATCTAAGGCACTTGATGTGAGTTTTCCCTTAATAACATGAACAGTCTATGGCTCTATGCTGCATTAGACGAATGGGGATGGCTCAGAATTGCAAATAGCTGGGTCACTGACATACCATTTTGTGACTGTGTATTGACTGCAATAGCCACCATCTTTATCGAGAGGGGTGATCATTGTGTCAGCCAGTTGACGATTGCCAAATGTGCTAACAAAAAGAGTAATTTGTTCTGAATTTAAACTTGACTAATATTGCTCTCAGTTAAATTTTATGATTTGGTCCCGGCAAACTAGCGTTCACTCATGTGAATTCAAGTGATTTTGACTCAGATATATAGACTACATTGTTCTCCATTTTAATTAAGTTGTTAATTTGTATTTATATTTGGCAGTTGAGAACACTAGGATCTGATGTTTATGTCAGCTTCTTGAATTTACGACCCGGTTTGGCACAGCTTCTGCTTGTTGCAATTTGCAAAAGAAACCTACTATCTTGAGCATCTGTGTTTTTTTTTTCCGTGAAGAAGCTGGGAGAGGTCTACTGTGATTATTAAAGTATTTATTAAATTTGTCCTTGAGTCTGATAAGAAAGATCCTTGAGTCGTATGGGTTTCATCTCTAGCCTATCCCAACTTGCTTGGAACAAAAGGCTATGTTGTCGTTGCTGAGAAACAAGCTGTGCCAAACAGGGTAGCGTTTTCTTAAAAAACTAATATGTTCATACTTTAGTAAGACAAGAATTTGTGGTATGATATTGGCTGTTCTTATTTGATCACCATTTGCTCCTACCCTTGATGTTATTATCCAATTATGTGCATCTATGTTTCAGGTCCAGAAATTTGTAGAAGGCCTTTGCTGGGTTATGAGATACTATTATCAAGGTGTTTGCTCATGGCAGTGGTAAGTAACATATTGACCATATACTGTGAGAGTTTGAGCACTGTTCTTGAGATAGATATACATCACAGTTCCCTTTAACTATGTGCTATAAAGTCAGTTCCTTTTAATTATTGTCCTAAGAATCATCTTCACTTCTTTAGTATTTACATAGGACAAAATACAGTTCCTTTTGATTATTGTCCTAAGAATCATCCCCACTTCTTTAGTGTTTACATAGGACAAAACACAGTTCCTTTTAACTATTGTCCTAAGAATTATCTCCAGTTTTCCACTTCTTTACTCTTTACATAGGACCTGCTGAAGAATCTTATCTCTATGGGCATATTTAAAGAATATATTTGTTGATTGTGCAATGTCAGCCACAATAACTAGAATACAAATTTTAATCATGATAATTTCTATACAACTGCTTCCCAACAACTTAAGTGACTATTAGAGTGATCCCGACAACTTAAGTGACTATTAGAGTGACCTCTTTGTCAGTAGTTTCTCTTCATAGTTGTGACTACATACAGATAGTACCAAAGGTTTGTTCTAAATTGTGTGGGTATGATTTTAACTGTTAAATCAACATGCATAGACAGAAATATGAATTATGCTACTGGATTGACTTAACTATTTTCACTTGCACTTTTCTTGTACTTGATATGAGCTATTAACTTGCCTTTCTAAAAAAATCGAAATATCAGGTTCTATCCATATCATTATGCACCTTTCGCATCTGACCTTAAAGACCTGGCTGAACTGGAGATAACATTTTTCTTGGGTCAACCTTTTAAGCCATTTGACCAACTAATGGGGACATTACCAGCTGCAAGGTTTGCAATTCCATCTGTAAATGAATGTGTTCCATTTTGGACTGGAAATGGTGATAGATATGATGAGTTCTGAGATGATTTTTTTATTTATTTATCATCTGTAGCTCCAATGCTCTGCCAAAGCACTATGGGGATCTAATGAGCGACCCAAATTCACCTTTGAAGTCTTTCTATCCTAAAGGTAAACCTCTTATCTAGCAAAGAAAATGAAACTCAATTATGGCATCAAAGAGGTAGGACTAAAAGATACAAAATAGGCTGCCTAATGTCTTGCATAGGAATGCTTATTTGCAATTTCTTCCTGTTGCACCTGCAGATTTTGAGATAGACATGAATGGAAAACGTTTTGCATGGCAGGTAATGCATATTATTGAGCATTTTTTTCTTTTATTGATAAGTGCTTGAAAATTCATCATCTATGTTATGTTTTATCCAGGGTATTGCAAAGCTGCCTTTTATTGATGAAAGGCGTCTTCTTGCAGAGACACAAAAGCTTGAAGATACACTGACAGTACGCATATTTTAGTATCCATATTTCTGAACACAATAGTTCTCTTTTATTTTAGTTTTAGTATCTTTATCTTTAGCATGCTTAGAGTTTGATTTGTGTGTGTGGGTGTGTTTATTTTGTTACTGGCTTTTTCAGGATGAAGAGAAGTTCAGGAACAGGACAATGTTTGACATACTTTATGTGCGGCAAACTCATCCATTAACTGCTCAGATTGGCTTCCTGTACCAGATTTATACTCAATCATCAACAGCAGATCCTTATGTTATTCCGATTGATCCTGCCGCTAGGTTGGTTGAATTGCTGCATACATTCATTTTGACATGTTTTCTCAGTATTTATTTACTAATGCTGAATGTGATATCCCCTTTTGCAGTGGTGGCATGAATGGATACCTTTGTTTATCTGAAAGGAACTGGTATAGCGTCACTGTAGTGTCTCCAGTTAAGGGGTTTAATGCCATTGCCAACAACAGAGTTGTGTAAGCATCTTATCACCCAAAAGCTTATTTTTAACTAACCTATTTGAAACAACAGAATTGTTTTATATATAACTTTTGGTTATTTTCAGGAATGCGACATATCTTAATCCTCAGTATCACCAACATATCCCGGAGCCTCCAGAGGGGGCCATCATTCCCGCGAAGGTGTTTGATAACCCCATACCCAATACATGTTTGCATGCGTAATCAGAAATTCCTAGATATGTAGAAGTGTCCAGTGTTTCTTTAGAAACAAGTCTCTTGTTTTTGTTTTATGAAAGGGTAGTTGCTGAGAAAAAAGAGGGCATCTGTGAACTACTTAGTTATTATAATAATAGTTAATTATTTATTTATGCCATTTTCTAAACTGTCATGGCCTGCAAGATGCAATCAAGGATCATTTGGTAATATTAGCTTATAAATCCTCATAAAATATGCCTTTATGGAAAATATAATGCTCAGATTTTTATGTCATCAGGAAAGTTTTATTATGTTTGTTGCAATCTTCTATCTGTTCATCCTTTAGAAAAGTATCATTTTAATTGAAATATAAGTATATTATCAGTTTTAATATTCTGTAATATTTTAAGATGTGTATTAGGCCGACAAGTGTTCCATTTTGTAGATATTGAAACCTAGTGATTTCAAACCCTTTCCTGTGTTGTGGCATGAAGATAATAGTCGTCGACAATCAAGAGAAAGGTACAATTGATATATCTTATGCTTTTAATGTGCTATATTCCAAAGTTTGTTAGGACATTGACAGTCTCCAATATGACACTGATTGTTGATTTTATAAGAATCCTTTGCTTGCCTTTCCTACTACTACATCCATCCAGCCCCCCACCCCCTCTTTAAGCCTTTAGTTGTGTATCGAAATCTGGTTATTTATTTGTTTATCTTATGATTCCTTTCTAACTGCAGGCCTCAGGTTTCTGGAGCTTTGTCTGGTTCTCTCTTGGGAGAAGCTGCACACCGTTTAGTGAGAAACTCCTTGCAGATGAAATCTGGCAATTCTGCTGCGCTGCTTGATATGCCATACAGGGGCGCACCCTATGCCTCAGGAATCAGACCAAGGCCTGCTGGACCGTTGGGATATGAGAGGGGCTTTGTGGATAATCCATACCATGCACACATGTCCAGAAGCGTTCCAAACCCTCGCCCTCAATTCTTTGGCGGCACTCAAGCTAACAGGCAACCAGTGCGGATAATGGAACGGCCAAACTCCCAAGCCCACAATGCTGATATCCATTCATTAATGTCAAAATTGACAATCCATGAAGGTCCAAGGCCTCATCAGAATAACAGGATGCAGAATTCAGGGCATTGGCCTAATCAGCCACTTCCTAATCACTATGCTGGATTACAACCCCAGCGGCCTATGCAGAACAGCAATTTTACACAGCAACGACCTGTCCAAACTGCAGGGTTCCGACCTCAGCGACCTGTTCAAACTGCAGGATTTCCGCAGCAGCGTCCAGTAAATGGGATTCCACCACCATTACCTCCCAGTAATTGGATTGGCAAGCAACCAAATGGAGGGCATATGGGTGCACCTGCAAAGCAGAATCCAAAGACAGCTCCAGAGAGACAGTCCAAGCAGGATAACCCGAGATCGCAACATGATAAGAAACAGCAGGCCACCAAGGTAGTCTACCGTGTCAAAACTCAAGCTGCCACTGGTAATGGCTTGTCAGAATCAGGTAACCAAGAGCCCACAGCCTAACTCAGTTCATGAACCATTAGAATGTCACACAGCTTGTTAATCTGCGTGGCATTCTGCTACCAGGAGATAATATGTGGTCCTGATGGAAGCAGGCATAGGTTTTCTGTGTATCCCCTTTAATTTTTATTCCATTGTTGAATTGTTGTATTACCCTGGAACGATTTGGTTACATTTTAGGACAAGGGATTTAGACAGCCTTGTTAGTTGTTAGGGCAGCATATGGTTATATAGGCATCCACTGCCGTTGTAAAGCTGTTGGATAGCTGTAACTGTTTAGTGCTGAATAAGATCCTGCGCTCCGTGTCAAGACTTTTTTCTTTTTCTTTTTGGAACTGTGTCAAGACACGAGAGAACCAACGTGTTCTGTTTGTACCTTGTGAAATGTGAAAGGATTAACATTACTACCGTGATTAAGTGTTTATATTTATTTCTTTTACAATTGTCGCCTGATTTTGCCTTAACATGTGATCCAATGAACACAACATGGGACCCGACCGTGACAGCTGGCTATTAACTTTGCTGCCAGTGGCCAGATCTCAGTGAACTAATGAGGAACTGCAAGAGTGATGGCGTGCTGAACGATCTTGTCGTCGAGCTAAGCAAGTGATAATGAGGCCACAAATACATAACCTCAAGTGCACAATTACACATTGTCATTTGATATCTTAGTAGGGGGAGGGTGGGTTGGAGGGCCTCAAGAATAGAGGTTGGAGTTGCAATCTGGAGGGCCTTCAGTAAAGTCATAACCATTTTTACTGCATGTTTGACTACCTCTACGTGTCCCGAGCGCAAACATTCAGAATCCTCTCGCTCGCGTGCCGAACAATGCTAAACTCAGCTTTCCAGTTTTCACTTCCTGTACGAGTGTGTGGTCTGCTGTTCGTTACTATTCCACTTTCATCCTCTCCGACATGTGGGACCATGTCAAACCACTCCCGGACTCCCCACTCGCGACGCCTACCGATCTGCCGCGGTGCTGCTTCCCGCGACAACGACCTCAGGTAGTGGCGCCAAGCCACGCGACGCGACACCACTGGCCGCCCCGGCTCTCCGTAGCTTTCAATCCGTCGCCGTCACTCCCTTTCCCTCATTCCCATCCCAAACCCGCATCGCCGGCTAGGGTTCCACGGCCGTAGCGCGGGCGCCTAGTGCTTCCACCGACGACGCGTTCCCCATGGCCACTTCGGCGGCGGAGCCGGTGACTGGGGACGCGGTGCGGGACGGCTTTGCGGAGCTGGAGCGGCAGCAGCAGCTGCTCGCAGACTGCACGCGGATGTATCGCCAGCTCACGGACCACTTCGGCGACCTGGAGCGCCGCATCGCTACCCGCTCCGAGTCGCTCCGCGCCAGGCGCCGCGCGCACGACGCCCGCACCTCGCGCCGGCTTGACGCGCTCCGCCGCCGCGAGCTCTCCGTCAACGGCTCCGTCGCTCTCGCGGTCTCCCGCCTCGAGCGCTCCCTCGCCGCCGCCGCCGATGGGGCCGACCGGGGTGGAGCGTGCCCCACCGGCGTCGCCGAGGGGCTCGCGGCACTTTGCGCCGGTATGGACTCTGCTGGCTTCTTTGCGTTCGTGGCCGCGCGGCGCAAGGAGGTGGACGCACTCCGCGCCGAGCTGCCAGAGGCGCTCAAGCGGTGCGTTGATCCGGCGAGGTTCGTCATGGACGCCGTCTCCGAGGTGTTCCCTGTGGACAAGCGCGCGGTGAAGTCGCCCACCGACCTGGCGTGGGCCTGCGTTCTGATACTGGAGGCGGTGGTGCCGGCGCTGGCCGATCCAGACCCGGAGATCGGTGCAGCGCGGCCGATGGTGCCGCGGGCGGCGCGTGAGAGGGCGCGCGGGATGGCCGAGGAGTGGAAGGAGGCAGCCGAGCGGAAGGGCGGGGTTGAGGGCGCCAAGCCGGCGGACGCCCATGCGTTCCTGCAACATGTGGCGACCTTTGCGGTGGCGGAGAAGGGGGACAGGGGGCTGTACAGGAACATTGTTATGAACTTCTCGTGGCGCAGGCAGATGCCGCGACTTGCTCTGATACTTGGCCTCGAGGATGAGATGGATGGTAATAAGACGTTGTTCTCCTTTCTTCCAATAATCGATTTGTTAGGCATATTGTTTCAAGTAATGAAATGCTGAATGAACTAGTTAGTATAGTAGATGAGGAGTATAAGATCAAGGACAACTTAGATCTGCTATCTAATTTCCCGTTATCTAAAAAAATCTCATTTCCAAGTCATACCGTTTCGTATACGAAATTTTAATCAGAGCTGTAGTATAGTTTTTTGTTGGCCAGACCTGGTTTGTTGTATTAAAATGGTGATTGCCACTGGACCGTCTAGCTGGTTTTGATCTGCTGTTGGGGAATAAAATTAAAAATGTGTAGTTCCATAAGAATTTTAATTGCCTGAGATGTGTTGTCACTGTCATAACAGGAGCAGAGTGGGCCATTATGAGTCTATGAGTATGACAGTTAGCATGAAATTTAGATATGGTTATCTAAGTAAACTATCTATACGTTCATTTGGATCGTTATGTCAAAGCCTAACTACCTGTGTACCTGCACTTCTAAGGATTTTGTATAATTCCTTGATTTGACCTTTGAATTGTTTGCTCCCTTTTGGTTAGTGGTGCCACTGCCAGTATAAAGCCTTGCTGATGCCCTGTTATTTACTTCCTAAGGCATTGGTAACACCAAATATATTTTCTTTCATCAATTTGGACCCAAAACGTCGGTTAACTGTTATGTCGGTATTAATGTGAGTTTAGTCCTTTTCTTCAAATGTGCAATACTGTCGTGTTTCAGCATCTTCTCCATATAATTTCCCTTGTTTATGCAATTCAATCACTAGCATGTTATCTTGTAAATTTGTCCGTTTTAAGGCTAGAGGTATATGGCCTTATTGGGTTAAGTTGTTTTGTCTTGGTTGTATTGGTAGGCTTGACTGTTTTATCATGTTACTTCCTCCAGCTGTAATTGATGTTTTTTTTCTTTTATAATCCTTTAATTTCTGATGTTAGGACACCATTGTTAGTTCATTTGCAGCAAAGAAAGTTATCCTAATGTCACCAGTTAAATTCTGGAGTACTACCTATGGTGCCTTATTGTTCCTGTTTGTGGACTTCTCGTATTGGTCATAGTTCCTGCACTCTTGTTGGTGGATAATCTTATTTCAAGTTCATATCTCAAGATTTCCTAATTAAGCTGCCTTTATCTGACCATTTCCTGTTTGATGTTTGCAGATATCATTCAGGAACTTATTGCAAAAGGTCAGCAACTTGATGCTTTGAACTTTGCATACGAGGCTGGTCTTCAGGAGAAATTCCTCCCAGTTCCCCTTTTGAAATCCTACCTGGATGACACACAAAAGATTTCATCTACTTCAGAAAACCTGAGCACTAGCACCGACCAATCTGGGGTGAGTCATACTGATCTCATTGCTGATTCACTGATAAATTCTACAGCTAAATTAATAGACAGAGGGACCTCCACTGATAGACACTCATCTGTGCCTCTTGATGCAGCTCATATTGCTTTACCCTTCATGCTAACATGCATTTTAGTTTTCTTTCACAGCCTCTGGAAAAAATGCTTTTCTTTCTTAAAAAGAAACAAGAAACAGAACTTGATATTGCCTTTCTTGCAGATTAATGCAAACAAGAAGGAGCAGTCCGCATTGCGTGCTGTTATAAAGTGTGTCGAGGACCGCAAACTTGAAGCTGAGTTCCCATTGGATGATCTTCGGAAGCAGCTGGAAGAAATGGAGAGGGCTAAACAGAAGAAAAAGCTATCGAGCAGTTCCAACAGTGGCAGCTCGGGTCCAGCCAATAAGCGTATACGTGCAAGCAATGGAGCACCAGCTCCCGCTGATACGGTGGAACATCTCACTGAGTGCAATGGTGTTTCTTCACCTACTATTAACAGCGCATCCCCATCTTCTCGCGCCTCATACGGTACATGTTCTCCTTACAACAGCCATGCTGGGCACACCCTCTATTGTGGTCAGAGCGTGCCCATACCAAGGGAGCCGTATGTGTTCCCACCAGATGCTCCTAATGTGGGTCTTGGCATGACATACTCCTCTCCTCCCATAACCTACCCAGCCTATGGCGGATACTACATCAATGCAATGACCCCGGTATCTCACCAAGTTTATTACTTATGATCACTCGAAGACGTGATGAGTCACCAGAATCGCCTGTTTTGTTGTGATTGACTGCAATGGTTGACTGGGTGTCTTCAATGGTTGGTAGGTCTGGTGCTAGTTTTGTGAATCATATGCTTCGTTTTTGCACTAAAACTGAGTGTAAATTATTGTTATAGTCTCTGTGGAATTGTGTTGTAATTCAGTAAATGTACTCTTAACAAATTTCGGGGGTGTGATGATGCTGGTTCAGTCTTATGCACTCATCTTTAAGTTCTCTTTGCCATAAATATCATGATGTTCAAGTGTTTGACGGCATTGTCATAATTTTTTTTCTCTTCACGTGAGATCTGTGAAATTTATTGTAGAAAATCCATGTAAAAAAGAAGGCAAACAAAAAAGCTTTATCGGGCTGACTGGCCATGTGAGGACGCTTGGATTGAAAGCCTCATTTTGAACCGGTCCAAACCCAATAAACCGGTCTGCTATCTTACCTTGTTCCACACTTCCACTGCTTCATCTGAACCTCGCGAGTCGCGACCCATACTTACTGAATTACTGGCTACTACTACCTGTCTTTTGTTGTTCTAAACCATAATCGATAAAATTATCAGAAAAAAAATCAGTAATCTCTTATAGGAAACGATTTTTGAACAACGATGATACAAGTACCGGTAGCAATAAGTTGTCTGGGTACAGAGTGCTAGCTTTACAAGTAAGGAAATGTCAGAAAAATCAAGCCACGGAGCAGGCTGTCAAAATTCAAACCTGACCGTACGAAGTCTGCATCCTAACACGATGAAATGTACAAGCGTCTGGAGAAAGGAGCAGACATGAAGAGTTCGCTCTGGCAAATTACAGGAGTTCCTGTACTCTAACCTCCAAGCTCATTTCACAGAAATTAAACCAGATGGTGTCATTCAGATACGAGTTCATGGCCCCATCCATGTTTCCGCGAAGAAAGCTTTGGGCTCTCTCGGCTCAACAAATCTGCTTCTTCTGATGGGTCAGGCACATTTTACAGCTCACAGACAAGGAGGCAATCACCTTTGCCCAGTCAAATGTTTAGTGATCGGCACTGCACTGCCCAAGTCAAATGTCTGGACGTTGGTTGAGTCGTATATAGGAAGGTTGAACAGAACCTCAAGTCCTCAATCAATTTTTGTCTGTGCACTGTCCACATCAGGTGACTCATCCGGAAGGAGATTCAGAAGAGGCAGAGGAAGTAGGGAGCTGAGATTGCTCAAGGTAATTAGCAGAGCTAGATTTCCAAAGTCGTCTCTAGTGACTCCTAACAGCTGAGTAAGACCAGCGCCCACCAGACCGCCAGCAACACCTCCTGCATTCGAAATGGACATCAACGTGGCAAACAAAGTTGCCTCCACTCCCGGAGGACACAATTTTGCAGCCAACACCAAGACGGGCATAAAGGAAGCCTGCAACATAATGTAGACACCATAATGTTAGGAGCATATCCAAGAACCTGCTTAGTTGTTTATGCAGAGTTAGTATGATAAAAAAAAGTCATCTTAAAACTGGAATATTCAATTCTGGTGCAAAAGGAGGTATTCCAATATATCTCAAATAGAATAATCCTGCTATCTACACCTCTTGCTTTGCAAATCATAGAGTACGTAGTAGACTATAGCGGTACTAGGTTGCCATGAATAAAAGAAAAATATTTATTTACTTATGTTGCAGCATAGTACATTAAAAAATTATATGGCAGAACAATGGAAATGGAAATTGCTGGAAAAAGAATACTTTTAAATACAGTCAATCGAATTAAGAATTTTATTTCCTCATGTAGTAGTTATATCCCAGGAATTGAAATATTTAATCCTAGAATCATCTAGCTGTTGAAAACTTGTAACAGTGCATCATACCTGACCAAGGACTGTGATAATCAAGGAATCCCCAATGGTAAACCATTCATCGCTTATGCCAAGCTCCCGGTTGAGCCTAGTGACAAGAAGAACCTGGAAAAATACAACTAAACTTGATTTGCCTACAAAGATTATAGAAACGCCACTATAACAAGTAAGCATGGAGGAGGACCTGTGTCATTCCAAGGGCAGAACCTAAAATTGTTGTCACGAGAAAGATTTTCCTCAATGGAACTGCCTTAAAAAATGTATTATACACTCCTATTCCCAGTAAGGATGCAACAGATGTAACAAGCCTGACACGTCCTAGAAATTCGGGAGTAAACCCAAGCTTATTTGTGCTGAAAAATCGACAGAAGATTAACATATAAAGATTCAGTCATTCTAAAGAGAAGTCCATCACAGAAAAATGTAATGCCGAGTTTTCACTTTATGCATTGGAAATTTTAAGCTTCCAGATGGATGTAATATGAATATACGATTTAACTTTATCAGTTAGCAAAAAGAAATTCGAGCTCATAGCATACTTGAACTCATTTACATCGTTATAGAGAATCACATGGATATGACACTATTCATGTTACTGATAAGCATGCAACAGGTCTAGTAAACTTCATATGTTATCCATAACCATAATATATATGATCCAGCATGACTATGCTTCACGGAAATCAATTGATTAGTAAAAGTATAAAGGTGGTATAAGGAAATCAGCTCAGAAACACAGCACTGTTGAATTTTGATTATTGGAATGGGCGGAAGGCAGCCCTTTAGAGTCAAATTGCAGGATATGCAAGCTAGATGTAATGTGCAGTGACAAAAAACGAGTCAAGATTTTCTTCTGGCATTCTCAGAACTACATGTTATTTTTAAGGCTCCAAAGCTATGATTTAGAATGAAAGATAAATCTAGCAGAACAGTCCAGAGTAATTAAGTAGATGAAAGATGTTTCTAGAGCATACATAAAGTAAAACATGGCAGAGTCTGATTGTGGTGTTGCTTGCCAAAGGAATATGAACAATGTGGGCAAAAAGATGTTGGGTTGCTTCACTGAATTCCAAAGCTGCATCATGCGCAGCTTAGAATTATCGATTAATTCTGAACCTGAAAGTGGAAGTGA
Source organism: Chloris gayana (assembly GCA_031894775.1). NCBI lineage: Eukaryota > Viridiplantae > Streptophyta > Magnoliopsida > Poales > Poaceae > Chloris > Chloris gayana. Next base: position 109,440 of record JAUNZO010004086.1, on the reverse strand, counting down.
GATGGAGCGTTCTTCCAAAGGCAATCGTTCTTCGTTTACAAGAACTGCAACAGCAGATGTCATTAGCGGCAACAAAGCCGTAAGACCAAAGACAAATCTGCATTAGTGGGAGCACCTGGTCAGTAAACTGTACACATATGCGAGGCTTAGCTGTTTTTGGGTTTGTATGCTAGTACACAACAAACCTTACACCATACGTATCCACTAGGGAACCGCTGAAGTATGCACTCACAACTCCTCCAAAGGCTGAGGATCCCCAACATAGCGACTGGAGAGATCCGGACATACTTTGTGATTCACCTCGAGCTCTCTCAACAACCATGGAATCAACCACCTGCAAAGATTTCAGTTACATTACGGAAATAAAAACCAGACGCAATTGTTTTAGTTGACATTTAGATACTATTTTGACATACCAGGTCTATATGGATTTTTTTAATATGATAATAACTGTGTTTGTGATATATTTAAAGTTTCTCATGGTTAACAGATCAGTTAAAAAACATATTTGACAAATGCTCATGTACAGTCCATGGCAGAGAACAAGACAGCAAGCCTAAGTGCTTTTTGCTGCTCCAGGGAATGAAATAAAATCTTAATAGAGTTCAGTTTACATGTGATTATTTTCAGATATGGAGAAACCGATTTTCATCTAAAACAAACACATCAAATTAGGCTGCCAGTTATCTGAACCACATCACCAAGAAATGTAAGAACTAGCACTTATCTGCATGTTGAGAATTTTAAATTTGCATAACCACCATTTTTCCATCATTCAAAAGAAACATAGAAAATATTATAAGCACACTTTTCTGACTTACGACATCAGAGACGGCAACTGAAAGAGATCCAAGAACGATGGACAGTGCTGCACTGTATTTATCATCCACAATTGTCGCCATCAAACTCCATGAAAGTGCTCCAAGGAGGCCTGATAGAATAAGGTATGACCTTCTTCGATATCCAAAGAGAGGGATGGAATCACTGTAAATAAATAACCAAACAGTGTCACAAATAAGTGCATGCATAAAATTTGCAATGAATGGTATAGGGGAGATTTGATATTCTGGTTAGACCTGATAAAGCCATAGAGGGGCTTGACCAACCATGGCAAGGCTGAGAAACCAGATATAACTGCAGTCTAGAAAACCGCAATCGCATTAATCTCTATATTCAGAAAATAAAAGAAAAAAGTTTCTATAAAAATGTACATACTACCTAAGTCCCCATGGAACTAAGGCACACGTGAGCAGAGATTGTAAGCTGATGAAGCACACAATGATGGTTCACACGTACCTCTGCTGGATCAAGATTAAGATCGTCTTTCAAGTAGAAGCTGACAGCAAGCCTAGAAAGTCCTAAAACTCCTTGTACAAAGTAAACGATAGAAACAGCCACATTATCTGGGGACAAATCAACTCCGAATACTTGAAGGTATCTTGACTTTGACCTGCTCTTCGAAAAATCATCTATATTGTTTTTATTCTTATACCACCCCTCATTGTCTCCCTTGCTTGTGCTTGTGTCCCCTTTAGTCGAAGTTGCCTGATATCTGGGTTCCACACTTCCTGTAATAGATAACAATGATTGAGCCCTGAATAGTCACTGGCATACAAACATTACAAGTTCTGCCTTTGAGTACCATAAGAAAAAATATTTTTTTATGTTACCAATGTGTTATGATGATCATTATCGATATGAATTGGGTTATTCAGAAAGGAACAGGTCGAAAATAATCTATAAATGGTTTATGTCACTGAAGAAACGGATTCATAAATACTTCAACACGATTCCATAAATGTATGAACAGAAGTGTTGAACCATAAGTAAGTTTCCTACCCTTCCCCGTCAGTTAGTGCACAGAGTGCTGAATATTCAAAATTGTGAGAAATTACAATTCCCATCGCCATTTTTGTTAATACAGGATACTCACCGTACAAGAAATGATTGAGAAATTGAAATCTTTAGAAATTATAACTAAAGCAGTTATTCCTTCCTAATGAAAAAGAAAAGTTAAGCACGCGCGGCTCACCGGTCTGATGGTCCGAGGAGGATGCACCGCCTTCGAGACCAGAGGAGCGGCAAGAGGACTCCCTGTAAGATCCTTCGCCGCCGGAGCTGCTTGTTCTGCTGGGCGCCGTCTCCGGCGGGCGGCCGCAGCGGCAGCCATTTTCCAGCGGACGGCGACCGCGGCGGCCCTGGTGGACGGATACTAGGTAGGAGGAGGCAGCTGCAGGGCTCGAGAGCGGAAGGGGCAGCGGGGAGAGCTGAAAGCTGAAGACCATCGCCGTCGTGGTTGCGAGCTTCGTTTTGCTCCTCTCCTCTCCTCCCGTTTCCTCGGCCTCTTCACTGCCGCGCCAACCTCTCTCTCTCTCTCTATCTCTCTCTCACCAGAGAAAAAGGACCGGCCCATATTGTAGTAGCTTCTGTTGGTCGGCGGTCCCCCTCAATCCATGGGCCTATGTCAGTCGAGGCTTATAGCCCAAAACATGCCAAGCCCAGCTGTCCTACTGGTTGAATTGTATCTGCCGTCCAGATCCGCATGTTGAAAATTTTCAAATTGATAGTTTGTCATGTGGACCCTAGCCCACATGCCTCTATCACATTTTTAGATGATATTTTCCTTCATGATGTTGTACTAATAGGATACTAATAAGCTAATCATGTATACACAAACTTTACAAATGTAACAAACACGTTGTCTGCACTAGATAACAATGTAGTACCACCACTCAACCAGCTGCACAAAGACCCACACAGGGACTAGCTAGATAAAATGACACGGACCTACCGCTAATTAGGCATCTATAACGGCATGTACTAAAGATGAAACTAGTTACGCAGAACAGATGGTTTGGACATCTTCGATGGAGGTTATGGAGGCAGCAACAAAACACCCTGACCCTCCACTGGAAAGAACAAATCATGATTGATGCCGAACCACCCTTCTTTCAAAGAATTTTGCATCGTCACTTGAAAGGATTCTTCTTGACTCACTGGATAACGCAGACACATGCTGTGATACCATCTCCGTCATCAAGCGATTCTCCACATTCGCTGTATGGAATCACAAAAGGCACATTGTGAGATTAACAAGCCAGGAACAATCCAGTAGCAAGGGCATAACATGACCAGAAGCATCTCTATAATAAGTTGTAAAATTTACAGGAGGATTTTTGTCCATAATGGCGCCCCTGTTACAGATAAGAGCAAAAACAATGTCTCACTTTTGTTTGATCGATGGGTTTAATCAAGATAGATGTATTGAATAGGAACAGGACACCCAAGAGTCTACCTAGTACAGTTCTGAGACACTTTAAAAACTTTTATAAGGTAGCCACCTTTTCCAGATGAAGTCAAATAATCTCAGTGTTTGATTGGTAAGGTCATTATCCAGTTGTCTTTCAGTTAACTTTTCGCATCTGATATATTGAGATTTAGCCTAGCTAGGAGTATTAGACTATGACAAGGCTGTACCCAAGATGTTCCTGCAATATCTGCAAGTTATTTTTGGTTCTTTAAAGGGAAAAAAATGCAGGACAAAAAAGTAGCAAGACTATAAATCAATATTTACTAGCTGAAGTTTCAAATATGTAAATCAATTTGGGAGAAATATAACTATACTCAAGTGCAATATAATTTAGTTGATATTTCTGAAGTCAGAATGTTCAATCCAGATAGAAGATCACTGACGCTTAAACAACACTCACAGTCAGCATTTTTCAGAAAGAGCTAAATTCTCGCTATAATGAGCACTTCTACAGCATTTTTCAGAAAGAGCATAAATTTACTATATGCTGATGTGCATGCAAATGAAGTGCAGCAGGACAGTATTAAGTTATATCTCGAATTAATGAAGTTGTCATGCCTACATGCCTGACGTATACACCAGGACCAAGTACTTCTGAGTAGTATAATACTAGTTGACATCTACCATGAGGTTGATTCTTAAAGAAAAAACAACGTCAGACATCATCGTACATAAATAAATGGAAAACATCTGTGATCCGTCTGGCATTTCAGCGTGGTTTCACACGTTCAGTCAAGTCAACACCATACAAACTGATCCAAGGAGGATCATGTCTAGGTCTAGCAGAAAATAAGCTCATTAAAAATCAAAGCATGCAAGACATTCACCTAGATGATCTAAATGGATAATAACTTGTAAACGATAGAGTAATAAATCATCAAATTGAACCATCGACTGGAGGCTACACAAATTCTAGATTCCAAAGTAAAGGACAGTTGCCGCAAGTTCATCAAGGAAGCTGATATATTACCTGGGCTCGAATTCCTTGACCTCCGTGAGATCCTTACCCAGCAAATCAAGCCACTGCACATTGCCTTTTTCTGCACACTTACTGTCGCCGCAGCTAGATTTTTTCAAGCTGCTTTTCCGCGGCTCCGCAGCCGTTGTCACCGCCGCCTTCACGCCGTCCTCACGCTTCTCCTCCTCGCCTTCGTCCTTCTCCGCTACCTCCACCTCGATCTTCTGAACCGGAGGCGGCTCCTCCTCGGTGGCGGCAACAACGCCTGTCGCCGCCACAGAGGCAGCCCCGCCGCTAGCATCTCTGGATTTGGGGAGGCAGGAGACGTAGCGGAAGGGGCCGGCGCAGTGGCTCTCACAATGCGAGAGCCTCATCAAAGCCGGTGATCGGAGCACGGGGAGCACCCCACATCAATCAAATCCGGAGAGGAGCAGATCGAGGCGCTGCTGCAGAATGCAACCAAGAATCGAGATTGACGCCTGGAGTAGAAGAAAATCCCTGTGCTGGAGAGCTGAGGCAACAAGGAGAACGGCAGCTGGCTGAATCTTGCAGTGAGAGGTAGTACTGGGCTACTGGCTACACAGGGAGCAGGGGAGGAGGAGGTTGGGTGGGTCTGCAAGCAACCCGGAAGAAATGGACAGGATACAGGAAAAAACACAAGCATTGAAATGATGGCTGCTTTAGCCGCCTCCACTCTTGCATAGCCCAGCCCGGTAGCCCCTCGAACATGGGTGATCCAAATACCAGCTTTTATGCCTTGTGTGCTTTCGGGAAAAGTTTATGGATTTTATGAAAGATAATCGGCTATGTTTTAGGAACGACCTTTAATTCACGATAAGAACAACTATATTATATGTAAGTATGTAACTTTGAAAAATTTAACGGATTGACCAAATACGTGATGATTTGTTTGCGCTATTTTAGTAGACTTATTTTAAATAGCAGTTCTATAATGGTTTTATTCTAAATCATACAATGATTGACAGGATAGGTGAAGAGTTTTTTCTTCTTCACACTACTAGTTTTCATGAACAATTAAACCACTCACATAGTTGTCATCCGGTCTAGTAATTTGATGTGAAATTTTAGCATTGTTGATACAAAAAAATTTGTCTTAATCGCCGATCACTCTTTTATCCTAGACATGTCTTTGTTGCTATCGTAGGTTTGTGAATTGTTGTCATCAATGAGTTCATTTATGAACTGACCGAGAAGAGCAAAAAGAAATGAAACGTTGTCATCGAAAATAAGGTTTAGGAAGGTTAACTGAAATATGGTTTAACAGTAGTGTATGAACTATGGACACAGGGTAAGTAAGTGTACACAAGCATTCAGATTTGTGTACTCATTTCCAATGTGCTACTGTGTATATTTTCTTTTGACATATTTCTTGTTATGTGCAATTATCCAAGATGCCAGTGATTCATTTACAGGTATATAGGCTCCGTTTGAAACTTTTCCTTTACACGTTGTATGAAGTACATACCAGAAATGTAAGAGCCAAATTAAAAACCTATCTCTATATCCGCAAATTGTCAAAGAATGGAAAGCAAAATTCAAGGACCAAACTGCGAAGCCCTCACTGTCGCGCAATCTCTTCTCCGGAAAGGCGGAAACGGATTCCCACTTGATCCTCTGGCCAGATAACGGATGGCCATGTCGCCCGCGCCTGTAACCGCGACGTCTCCCCCTACCCTTCCCGCCAAATCGAAGAACCCGCCACCACCGCACCACCAGGCTGTCCTCTCCCATCTCCCGCACTGCACCAGCCTGCGGGCGCTCACCCAGCTCCACGCCAACGCCGTCAAGGCCGGCCTCGCCGCGCACCCGACCTTCGTCACCAGGCTCCTCACGCTCTGCACTGCGCAGGGCGCGCCGCCGGCCCACCTTGCCTACGCCCGCCAGGTGTTCGACAGGGTGCCCCACCCGGTGGACGCCATCTGGTACAACACGCTTCTGCGCGGCTACGCGCGCTCCTCCCCTTCCTCCTCCGCAGCGGTGGAGGCAGCGCGGGTGTTCGTGCGAATGCTGGAGGAGGGCGTCGCGCCGGACACCTACACGTTTGTGTCACTGCTCAAAGCGTGCGCGGCCGCGCGCGCAGGAGAGGAAGGGAGGCAGACGCACGCCGTGGCGTTCAAAGTCGGGGCGGCAGGGCACGAGTACGTCCTCCCCACTCTGATCAACATGTACGCCGAGTGCGGGGACGTGAACGCAGCGCGCGTGCTGTTCGACAGGGTGGATGGGGACTGTGTGGTCTCGTACAACGCTATGATCACTGCGGCTATGAGGAACAGCCGGCCCGGGGAGGCGCTGGTGCTGTTCCAGGAGATGCAGGCTAAGGGGCTCAAGCCGACGCCCGTGACGCTGATTAGTGTGCTCTCAGCATGCGCGCTGCTGGGGGCACTGGAACAGGGTAAGTGGATCCATGAGTATGTCCGGAAGATAGGGCTCCATTCCCTCGTCAAGGTGAACACTGCTCTGATTGACATGTATGCAAAATGTGGAAGCTTGGAGGATGCCATTGATGTGTTCCAGGGGATGGAATCCAGGGACAGGCAAGCTTGGTCTGTGATGATTGTGGCGTATGCTAACCATGGCCATGGCAAAGAGGCTATTTCACTGTTTGAAGACATGAAGAAGCAAGGAATAAAACCTGATGATATAACATTCCTTGGTGTGTTATATGCCTGCAGCCATTCTGGTTTGGTAAGTGAAGGTCTCCAATACTTTGACGATATGAAAGGCCATGGCATAATTCCAGGAATAAAGCACTATGGTTGTGTGACCGATTTACTGGCTCGATCAGGGCAGCTTGAAAGAGCTTACAAATTCATTGATGAACTGCCAATAAAGCCCACCCCCATCTTATGGCGGACTTTGCTTTCCGCTTGTAGAGGCCACGGAAATGTTGAACTTGGAAAACGTGTCTTTGAGAGGATTCTTGAGCTAGATGATTCTCATGGTGGTGACTATGTGATATTCTCGAATTTGTGCGCTAACACTGGGAGCTGGGAACAGATGAATAGGGTAAGGAAGCTGATGAGTGAAAAGGGGGTTGTAAAGGTGCCTGGTTGTAGCTCAATTGAGATAGATAACACGGTTCACGAGTTCTTTGCAGGAGATGGAAGGCATCCAAAATCAAAAGAAGCACGCAGAATGGTTGATGAAGTGATTGACCAACTAAAACTGGTTGGTTATGTCCCCAATACTTCGCATGTGTTCCATGTTGAGATGGATGAAGAGGAGAAGGCTACAAGCTTGAGATACCATAGTGAGAAGCTGGCAATATCTTTTGGGCTCCTAAATACATCTCCAGGAACTACCCTACGTATCGTCAAGAATCTCCGTGTATGCCCAGATTGTCACTCAATGGCAAAACTTGTCTCAATGATCTTCAATAGACGAATCATACTCAGAGATCTGAACCGTTTCCACCATTTTGAGGATGGGGACTGCTCTTGTGGTGACTACTGGTAGACTGTAGGAACAGAGTTCAACAGAGTTCATGCATCACAATACCATCCATTGAGGTATGATGCATCTGTAGATCTGTAAATTCACCAAAAACCTACTGATGATTTAAGTTTCTTTTTCAAAGATTCATGACATAAAACATAATGGTTGACCCAAATTTTGTACTGAATAGAGTGATCAATCATCCCTCCCACTGTGGCATAACCCATATACTTCCTGATTTTTCTGGCTTTAATGCATATCATTGTCAGTTGTTATTTTTCTGTTGATATAATATAACTATGTAGCATGTGGTCTACGTTTGGCAAAATCCTGGAAGAATATATTGCATCATTCAGAATCTGGTTGATACAATTTGATGTCTTTTTTGAGTTTCACTCATAGTATACAGTCATGAGAGAAACAATCTTTGAATCTGTCCATATCTGAATGGAATGGGCACTGCATCAAAGGCAATGGTTTTATAATATTGGCATGTAAAGAACGCAAAAACATTGTGTTTCTGTGGATAATGATTATGGAAATTCAGGACTCAAATCTCACGTCTATTGAAACAGTATAACAAGACTCCTCCATTCCGATTATGTAACTAGTACAAATTTTAACTAGTTATCTTGTCCTACGACAAGAAAAACGAAACAGAGGACTAGCATTTTAGTACTGTTACCATGCTTTTTAGCTAAAAGCCACACAACTTATAGTAGCTGCATTGCTGCATCTTGATCACAACGCATCCATTGTTGACTGATTCACACATATTGTAACTTGGTAACACATGTGATCTGTGCAATTTAGTTAACATATCTTGGGCTTGTGTCTTTATGGTGATATGACAATGCATTAGGCTACCTGCTATCTTATTGAACTGGTTATCTTATAAACTGGTGCTTACATCCATGGCTTGTTACTAAAACGGCAGTAAGGCCACCAGCTTGGTTGTCATTTACTTTAGAGAAGTTAGCCATATTGTAATTGTTTTAACACTGTTTTAGTCACCCTTATTGTGGTATTGCCTCATTTCATTTCCTGTTCCATGGGGTAAAAATTGGTTTTTTTCCTCTCAGCGTCAGTCTATTTCTAAATAGATGATCATCAATGAATAATTCAGCCATCTTAGACTTTCTGGCCACTCAGTTTGACATTTTTATTATATTATTGAGTCTTATATGTAACCATTAAAAATACATTTATTACATACCATTGCTGTCGTTGCCTTTTGTCCCAGAAACATTGATGTGTTTTTTTTTCTGTACTCTCACCAGTCTACCATAACATATCTTTTTGAACAAGGTTCTAGTGAAATTTTCACATTTCAGTTGCGTTCAAATTATTTATCTTGTGAACGCTTAAACCATACACATATGTCTTTTTGAAGATATTTTAATAATGTTATATATTTGTTTGATTTTGCAAATCTATTCTAATAGAAAAGCGGGTCAAAGTTACCTTTTGGAGAACGTTCCATTAACCAAAATGACAACTTTTTAGACTAGAGGCAATACTAGATATACTTGGAAAGTAGTACAGTAGTTTCTTTTCAAATATATCTAATCTTTAAGTAAGTTCATCCGTGTAAAACTGTCATGGAGTTGAAATTATATGGATAAGGTTGAGTGCTTGTATGAAGATGAAGGAACCCCAGCCTGCCTGGAGCCAACCAAGATGAGAGGTAGCGGAAGCTTCTTGCCCTTTGAGTTGATCAACCAAAGAGAAAGAAAACCCTCTTTGTAGCTGGAATCCATGAGCAGCACTTGGGTTTTATTAATTCCTCTTTGACTAATTTTTACGGTATCCATTTATGCCATTACTACGCATTACTATTCATCATTTGGTGTACCTGATTTAGATTTTTTTTTAAAAAAAACTGTACCCTCTGTTTTATACTATGTTTTCATTGGTTCATTTCTTGATTAAGTCAACTATTCTTTTCAAATGTAACTTTTTGATAATGTTTTGATATATGATTGTCAAAATGGCATGTGCTAAAGTAACTACTCGAATACATCCACAAAGTTAATTGTGATTTGATAAAAAATTATATACTAAATTCCTCATATTTAATAACATGTAAAGAGCAAACAGTGCTTTGATGTTCTCTTTTCTCCTTGTTTTATCTTACTTTGGCAGTGGTACTAATTCTTATCTAATGTGGTCCCTCATCTAACTAAATCCCGGATCGAATTGTGTACTGATGATATCTGCTAAGAAGGCAAAGCATGTGCAGAAGTCATAGTGCTAAAGCATATTAGGCGCCAATGATTTAGCTTTACTATGAACTCTAGTAGAGCGCTAAAACAGTAGTAGAAGAAACAATCATGGGACACTGGGAATCTTTCACCAAATTTTCAATTGAGTTCTTTAGTGCCATCTATTAATCCGTTATTATCCTGATGATGAAAATTGAAAATTAAAGATTACATTATATACCATATGAATGCATACCCTTTCTCACATCACCAATGCAGTAACAATCACACAAGTTACAGTATTACCACATCAGTATACCGGCGGTGGAGGAGCATGTGCCGTTGGTGGCGCGATGCATCCGTGCGCATCGCAGTGCACCGGCGGCCGGTGCAGGAACGCGATGCACTCCTCGCCGGACCGCTGGTCGGGGCGTCCGGCGATGCAGTTCTGCCTGTCGTCGATGCGTGGCACCTCGAAGCACCGGTGCGGCTCGCCGCAGAAGTAGTTGTGGGAGTAGGTGAAGTTCTTGAGGTGAGGCAGTCCGCATATGCTTTCGGGTATCTCGCCGGCGAGCTGGTTGTGCGCGACGTTGAGCTGCTCCAGTGCGCGCATGTTGCCGATGGTGTCCGGCAGCGTGCCGGCGATGCTGTTGAAGCTGAGGTCGAGCACGGTGAGCTTGTCGAGCTTGCCGATCTCCGGCGGGATGCAGGAGGAGATGCCGCTGTTGAGGAGAATCAGCTCGTTGAGCGTCCCGGCCATGTCGCCGATGCTGCTCGGCAGGCATCCCCCAACCGCGGCAGGTTCGCCAGAACGATCACGGACGCTGTTGAGTTGCTGAAGCTCTTCGGCAGCGAGAACTCGAAGTTGTTGTTGTTGATGAACAGAGCGTCGATCTTTTTGTCAAAGATGGCTGCCGGCACCTCGCCGCAGAAGTTGTTGAACCTTCACAAGCACATTCAAACATAAGTGACACTCATTCATAGCTTATTGTGCAGGTTCAGATGTATCTGCGTATACACGTATGCAAGTTTTGGTGCTTACCTGATGTCGACGTACTGTAGGTTGGGGAGGCAGAGGAGCTGGGTGGGAAAGCCTCCGGAGAGCTGGTTGTTGCTGACGTCAATCTCGTGGAGGAGATGAAGGGAGCGGAGGGACTCGGGGAGAGAGCCGCAGAAGCGGTTGGAGTTGAGGTGGAAGACAGACAGGTCGGAGAGGAGCCCCAACTCTTCCGGGAGCGTGCCGGCGAGGTCGCCGCGGTTGAGGTCGATGCCGGCCACCGTGCGCTGGCACGGGTCGTCGGGCGCCGGCGCGCAGTACACGCCGAAGTAGTTGCACACGTCAGGGCCACACCAGTTGTGCGTCAGCTTCTTGGGGTCGTCCGTGATGGCGCGCTTCAGGGCCTGCAGTGCCACGTAGGCCTTCTCCAGGCGCGAGTTGTTCGTGGCCGTCGCCGGCGGGGAAGGCGGCGGCATGGTCGGCGCCGGCTGGGCCGAGGCCAGCAGCGGGCAGGTGACGGTGGCGAGCACCAAAAACATCGCTATGGCCGGACGCGCCATGTCTGCACGCGACGGAATGGACAATGGTATGTTGGTTTCTTGCTGCTGTATGTATTCCAGGCTTATGTTTAGTACGTGCTGTTCCCGTGAGTTCAGTTTGGTATATATAGGATCTCTTGTTTTGAGATTTTCTCGATTTGTTTTCAAGGCTTGGGCGTGCATCATTTGCTTATGGCTTTTTTCATTGTTTATTGTGTTTGGATCATTGGCACTGTTGACCACTTCGTTTGGGATTTCGTCTACGACGATTTTGTTCATGCTGGGGGACACGATAAATTAAAAGGGGGCAATGTATTTTTTTCCTACCTAATTGACTCGGCTGCTCGTGGAATTTCGATCCTTTCGCTTTCTTTCTTTTGTGTCGTCGATGTTTTTGGCTCTTTTTGTGACGGTGGACATGGTCAGAAACTCAAGTAGACTGTTTTTTGTTGCAAGTGAAAAGCATTGTTGCCTTGTCCCGCTCATTTGGTTCAGAAGTTGTATCCATGTAGTATAGAATATTATTTCCCATTTATTGTTAGTTAATGGAGATATCATTAATGCCATCTCTTTATTTGATTTTCCAAGGACCATGAAAATCTTTTTAGTCTTTCAAATCTTTTCTTGATCAGTTGAGTTAGTTTATAGGAATAATCCACAGAAAAACGATCTGAATACCTTTTTCACTGATCTTGAAATCTCACCCACTGATGAGATGCTACCAGTACTTTCTCACTGATCTTATGATTAGTAGCTGTTCTCAAATTAAAAAAGAATCATGCACAATAAAAGATGATTTGTAGTGCTCCAGCAAATGATAGCATGAGAAATCATGTACACTAAAAGATGGATTGTATTAGTACTCGTACTTTTAGTTTAAGGGGCTAAAGTAAAAGAGAGAGAAATGCCTTTGGTTCTTGTTATTCCCCGTGTTTGTTGGCCTCTTGTGCTGTTCCTTTAACTTTATCTATTATATCTTTCTTAGCTTCTATATATGCTTATTCTTGCACGACCCAATCAACAGAAACAACCAAAATTATGTCGTCTGTACGAATTTTGACAATGTGGCTTCGACGATGCTTCCTGTGGAGAACAGTAGAAAGCCACTAGTTGTGCAACTTTTTTGAACCACTATTCGGTGCCTCGGTGCAGTGGTCCAGTTTCATCTAATTTTAGTGTCTACTTCTAAAAGGATGTATTAGATGATAGGCCATATCATCTTTACTATTAATGGTAGCCTATTTTCTTTCTTAGAAAGAACTGTATCCTACCTAGGATTTTGTAATGTGCTCCCCAAAGATTCTTCTGAATTCTATGTGACATAAAAGACCTTGAATTCTTCTAGGGGGTGTTCGGATCCCTCTAGTGCCACTAAAATTTACTGGCAAAACTTTAGTGGGACAAAACTTTAGGGGGGGGTGTTCGGATCCAGGCACTAAAAATTAACACAAATATGAAAAAAGTAATTTGAATGGAAAGTAGAGATATTATTTCTTAGATAAAACATTTACATCCTTAATAAACTATTTACATTCATGATTTGAGACACTTTTAGTATCTTTTATTGCCTTTTAGTGCCTCATGAGGCATTAAAGTTTTGATGCCACTAAAGATCTTTAGCACTAAACTTTAGTGCCATGCTCGAAGCCAAGACACTAAAGTTTAGTGGCTAAAGGGCTTTAGTGCCTTTTAGTGGGTGTATCCAAACACCCCTAAAAGAAATTTGGGCAAATGCTAGATGAAACAAGACAAGACAGTATGACCTGATAGTTGGTGTATTCTTTTGTTGATAAATAGTTGGTTTACTTAAACCAAGAAATAGAGATTAAGTAACTGGTGATACCGCGTTTTGGATCGTATCACTCTTCTGTAATTTTCCAATACGCTAATAATCTGCAACTTGGGCGGCAGCCGTCATATTTGATCAAAATCTAGAGTATGTGCTATACGGAACCCAAAAAATATGGACAAAGAGATATATTCAGATGGAAATACTATCTTGTCTGTTGGTGCAGAAGTATACTAATGATAGGCCTGCATCTTTGTTCTTCAGATGGAGGTCAATTCGTCGCATTATATTGCGATGTAAGGTGGTGTGTCAACCATCTCGCTTAACTCCTATCTTAATTCATCTCTTGTTCTTGACCAGTGGGATTCGCTAATAACCCCACATGGTTTGCAACTGCTGCGCGAGCGAGACCTTCACATCACGCCCCGGCACAGAACCGCTTGTATCAGATTCTGACGTGACCTGCGGCTTGCTTGTTTTCATTGCAGCAGCACAATCTTGGTGGCACGTCAAGTTCGTTGAATCGCCCATCAGTCAGCGGTGAGATATTGCTCTTGTTTTCACTAAAGATTTGTGATCCTATTATCGTTAAGGATATGGGTAACTACCTCTGCCTGTCATTGTACAGCAGCAATGAATGCCACAACAACCTTAATTGAACTGACACCATGCACATTCCATAGACTTGCGAAGAAATTTCTCAATATTGCTTTGTCTGTGTTCCAAAATGTTTACGCGGAAATCTTTCTTCCTCTGTTCCTCTAGTAATTGTATCATTCGTGTTTGCTAGTAGTAGTTGTTCCCCGATGGTTACAGCTGTTACAATTCCCATTTGTTTCTCGAGTCTGTGGCACGCGGGCATGCTAAACAATATTTGACATGGCCATTCCATCTAATTGCTCCCATTTGTTTATTTCTGATATCGTCGGCTGCACTGTTGACCAAATAATACCACAATATGCTTCTTAGTTAATCATTGGAGATTATTTCAACAAAATGTTGGGTGACGAGTCGTCCTGTGGCTTACCCATCCTTTTTAGTTTGGTTTTGCCTCCCCATGCATTACAATAACCTGCGAGTATCAGGTTGCAATTAAATATCATTTTTATTTAGAAAAGGAAAAAAATGACGAGCATTCGAGTTGAAAAGTTCAATCTAATAATCTTCATGCCCTTCGGTTCGATACACTGTTACCACCCATATCATGTTCCTCCACAATTTTTTGATTACGGAAAATGCAATTAATGAAGTATTGCAGCACGCGGTGGAAAGAACCGCATTTCGAATTATGCGATTCGTGATATATTCATTTGAGAAGCAAATTGTTGATTAACGAATGTGCATGCATGCAGAGTCATAATAGAGACAGCGCGCGATGTCCCCTCTGCTCTTCCGTCACAACGAAGACTTAACAACGCATGATGCAACTTGTGCAGAGCGGGATGTGATCTTCGATCACAAATTCACAATATCTTGGATAAAGTATCGTGGGAAACGAAATTAGAAGCTTCTTCCTCTCGCTGCTCCTAGTCGGCTCCGTTAGGAACGCGAGGGCCAGAGGCGGCGACCGTTTCCAACACGGGAAGATTTTTGCTTGACGTGTGGCCAACCACTGCACGCTCACCCACTGCAGAAAAATTCAGTTGCGTTTGGTCACGGCAGCTCCTCTGCTACTCGTTTGTTTTTACACGCTTACTACCAGCTGCAAGTAATTATAAACTTCTACAGGTGGTTCTTTTTAGTTTATGACGATGTGGCAGCAGAGACTAACACTCGATCAACGCGCAGAACGAATGTTTCAGCCGCGAAGCCATTTCCAACGACGGAGACTGCAAACTGACGCCTCGTCAACGCGCAAATACACGCGCAGAGCTCGTGAAACTATGGTACAAACAAAACAGTGGTGGTCCTGATCTGGCAACTCTGTAATTACCGCTCGCAATCGAATGACAGGGCACCGGACCAGTGCCTAATTAAGCAGTTTGGACCAGTGCGTACCAGACCTCATTGAAAGCGGATTTGGCATAGCTCACGAGCACCGGCAAACAGTGGAGTTCATGGTCGTTTGTCGCTGGCGTCCTCAACAGCGGGCAGGGGTTGGGTTCATATGCCTCCACAGCCTTGGGATGGATCGGAGCCACGCTACCGATACCGAAACATCTGCGCTGCGGGCGCTTGTCCGTGCGTGTCTCATGTTTCGCGAACAGAGTTCCGGCAGCCTTTGTTTCCAGGCATGAGCAGAGAGAGCTCGTGCTCTGTTGTAGCGACGACGGCATCTATAGCCCGTGCCCACCAGAAAGCATATTGCGCTCCAATTCGTGTAAAGAAAAACTCTGTACTCCAATTTGATTAATTCACGTGTGGTGGCTGGCTCAAAAATAAAAAAGTTATATTGTCCAGTTTTTTTTTAGCTAAAATTAGATCGTCCAGCTACCAGAACATCGCATCTGCAGCGCCAACGGGCTGGCCCTAGGTTAGTTTAGCTCGCTAATAACACGCTCGCTCGAGCGTGGGTTGGACTGGACCCGGCGTCCCTCTGTGAGCAAGTCTGGCCAGGGCAGGCCGGCCCACGTCTTCCTCTCCTGTCCGTGCTGCTGGGCCTTGGGCCTTGCACGCCACTCGAGCAGTGAGCTCCCTTCTCTGTCTCTCTCCGACTCTTCCATTCCCCGTTCACCCTGCGGCGGCGCGTCACCGGCGAGTCGGAGGAGTGACTAATCAACGCCTCTCCGTCGAGCACGCCCTCTTCCCAGGAGGCGACGCCGCCCTCACCCTTCCGCGGGGACCGCCGCGCGACGGCCCGAGTCTACCCGTCCCATCGGTAAGGAAGCCCACCTCAACCTCTGCAAATCCAAATACTTCTTTCCGCCTTTCCTGTTACGGCTCGACACTCAAGCCGTTCAGCTTGGGGCACTGATTGTTTTCTGCGTGGCCGAAGCTCCTTCAGCTCGGGGCACTGATTGTTTTCTGCGTGGCCGAAGCTCGTTCAGCTCGGGGTTCAGGTTCAGTGGATAGATACTTTTCTGATCAACTTTTCATTGTGCGAAAAAGGCTTTTCTGATCAAATGCGCTCTTCCTTCCATGTTTATCGTAGGAAGTCGGTGGACACTAGGAGATGCTAGCTGTGATCCGAAGTCACTGATTGTACAGTTGCAGGTGTCTGTGATGCTGCAATCTGTGCATCTTCGGATTAGCTAGGTGCTGCGATGGTGTGACCATGCAGTTCCCTCGATGGCATCGAATGTTGTGTCTCGCATACGGTTTGCGAGGGCTTACCTGCTATCGGCCAGGCTGATGTGCTTTTCGTGCTCAGATGGATCTGCTGCTCGTGCCTATGGCGCTGAAGGGAGTTCCTCTGACTTCGACTCCACAGTCCGGTCACTCAAGAACAATCTCCAGCCTGAAAGGCTGGCTCGTGTTCTGGATTCTACTTCTGATTCGAGTGTGGCCCTCAGGATCTTCAGATGGGCGTCACATCAGAGAACCAATGTTCACACGGTGGACACCTATAGCTGCATAATTTACAAGCTTGCTGCTGCTGGGAATCGTGACGAGATTGATGTCCTCCTCAGTGAAATGGTCAGATTGAAGTCCCCTGCACTTGGACAAGCCATGAATCATTTAGTTCAGACCTTGAACGACAACAACCTTTTTGATGAAGCGTCACTGGTAGTTCAGCATGCCTGCTCTCATAAGCTCAAGTTATCAGTCTCAGCTTGTAATGGTGTGCTCCGTGGTTTAGTCAAACAAAGGAAGGGCTTGCGCCTGTTCATGCTTGTGTACATGGAGATTGTCAAGGCTGGAGTGCTTCCTGATGTGGAAACACTGAATTATTTAATTGAGATCTTGTGTGAATCTGGTCGTTTAGACCTGGCATTGATTCAGTTTGAGAGGATGAGCAAGAAGAGGTGCTCTCCTAACAGTCATACTTTTGAGATATTCATCACAGC
Organism: Chloris gayana; assembly: GCA_031894775.1. NCBI lineage: Eukaryota > Viridiplantae > Streptophyta > Magnoliopsida > Poales > Poaceae > Chloris > Chloris gayana. Next base: position 92,240 of record JAUNZO010004086.1, on the reverse strand, counting down.
GCTTTGTTCCTGCAACAGGGAAGATGAAGCTGTGAAACTCTTTGATAAAATGCTGCAGCTAAGATGCACCCCTCATACAGGATTTTATGCTCAAGTAATACCCCTGTTTTGCAAGTTCAGTAAAGTTAAGGAGGCTATTAAGTTGCATCAAATGATGAAAGAAGATGGCCATCAGTTGGATATATATTTGTACAGTGCCTTAGTTAGATGTTTATGTGAGAATCAACTATTGGATGACGCGATCATGATGTTTAAAGAAATGATAGCATTAGGTCTTGCTCCAATGACAAGTACATATGTAGATATTGTGGATTGCTACTGTACATTGGCCAAGTTTAACAATGCTGTTAGCTTTCTAGAAGAAAATAGTGTCACTGAATCAGAACCATACAATGTGCTGCTGAAATGGCTGTGTAAAAGTGGCAGAGTGCAGGATTCACTAAGGCATCTTGACAAAATTCACAGCAGAGGTTTGGATGATTGTCACTCATGGAACATTGTTATATCTCATTTCTGTAATAAAGGAAACATCAGAAGAGCATCTGAGCTCATCGGCAGAATGGTAGTTTCTTCATTTACCCCAGATGAACGTACCTTTTCTGCTGTTATATCTTGTTATTGTCGATTGGGCTTATACATAGATGCCTTAGGTATGTTCAGAAGGGCCAGTGTTAGCAACTTGTCCATGAATTCAGAATCTTTATCGCAACTTGTAGAGGTTTTGTGTGGCATGAATAGGATACAAGAGGCCACTGAGGTATTCAAATATCACTGTAAAAGAGGTTGCATTCTCACCAGTGAGTCACTTGATATGTTAATTCAAGGGGGTTGTATGGCTGGTAATATTCGTGAAGCAGTCAAGTTGCGCTCATTAGCTGTTTGCACTGGCACTTTATGTACGTTTTCCACGTATAACATAATTATTCAAGCATTAACTCGGTCAAAGAAGAAGAAAGATATATTGGTTCTCTTGGCACAAATGCTGATGGAAGGTTTTACACTTGATGAATCTGGATACAATGTTCTCTTGCAATGTTTTCTCACCAACGAGACAATTTTTGAAGCGGTTGTCTTGTTCAACAAGATGGTGAATCATGGCTTTGTTCCTGACCAAGAGACATTTGAATTGTTTGTCAATGATATGGCCTTGTTCTCTGTTCTTAACATGGTTGCTGAAAGTTTGCTGAAAGTGATAAATGCAAGTGGAGCAATAAGCCCCATAATATATAACATTATCATTTACGGGCTTATTAAAGAAGGCTTCAAAAGTGAGGCCTGTAAGTTTCTAGATCAAATGCTAGAAAAAGGGTGGGTTCCTGATTCAAGGACACATCATGTTTTGGTTGGCAATGTTGATGAAGAGAGGGCTAGAGATGTTAGTGAAGTCTACCACACAGTGGATGATGACAATGTGAGCAATATATTGTTGGAGGGGCTAGATTGAGAGTCTGAGACAGGCTTTTAAATTTGAATTGTTATATTATACTGTGACAAGGAGAGGGATGACAATGCTGATATTTTGAGCTCCATGTTTTGTACAATGTCTGGAGAAACAGTATTTTCAGGTACAGCTCAAGAAATATTGTCGTACAATAATATTTGACACTACTCTTAAACAAGTACAGCCACCTCTGGCAGAAACGATAATTAACCTTGTATAAGCCAGAAAGACAACTAGCAGAAAAGATGACAAGTGGCTTACTTATTTCTGCCAATATGATGACTTACATTGCTTTTTTTTTCTCGTTTTAAATATTATGATCATATTTCTGGACATGTTGAGCTGTTTATATCTTGCATAACATAATTAGGATGTTTACTTTTGTGCTTTGTAGTTTGTAGTACGCACTATGGCACCTCAAAACTGATTATCAGCTTTCTTTGCTTGCTTGGCTTGGTCCCTGAATTGCTAGCGCCTCTCTAAAATTTTCAATGCAGAACAAAACCAACAACAGCAAAACCCGACATGGACCATTGGACCTCCAACTCCAAGCTCTCTAGGCCGAGATTGGCAATAAGCATGGATGATGACAAGTTGCTTCTGAAATAAATAAATGACTGTATTTTTCTAGACAGGCACAATGAGAGACCAAAGAGATGAACAAGTGAAAGATCCGACAGGGAGGAACACGGAAATGAGACGTGTTATGGCCTCCAGGTTTGTACTTTAGAACCACCCGATGTCTTCGATTCATTGCACTATGACGCATTGTATGTATGGTGTTATGTGTATCATCTGGTCCACATCCAGATGATCGCAGTGCCAATGCCACCTACGTAAAATAACGCCTGATAGCCGCGGCGGTGTAAAACGATCAATGCGTCCTTTGTAAAGCTCACAAGAGAAGCCATTAACAGAATCTGAGCCCTCCGATAGTGGTTCTGAACTTCTGATATTGCAACTGTACTTTGCGGTTTCCTTCGAATGTTGACGGAATGTTGACGGAGGTTGAACTGTTCAGGTAATCGTTCATCGTGTAATGCGGATGATCTGAAGTCAATCTGCAGTTATGTCATGTATGATGTGTCTGTTGATAATGAGTTAATTTTACAAACCCATCGATATAAACTTTTTTTGAAAGCCGATATTATACAACCTTTGCAAACTAAAAAAGTCGGGAGCGAACGGAAGGCCATAGCCGCAGCCCGCAGCCTTTATAAACTCGGCCCGCCGCCGACCGCATCGCGTCACGAGGCCCAAAGCTAGCGTAGCATCGCCGTAAGTCCACCTCACGACTCACGAGTCTGATTCGCTTCGCTCTCTCGGTCGCCTGCCTTCCCGCACGCCGCAGCTCGCGAACGCTCTCCTCTCTCCCCGTCCCAACCTTCCAGAAGCTTCCGGAAGTCAAGCATGGCCGCCACCAACACCACAGCCGCCGCGGCCACTCCGGCCCCGGCCCCCGCCGCCCCGGCACCGGCCGTGCAGGTTCCGCGCGGCCAGGTGGATCTGGTCGACTTCATCGATTGGACCGGCGTCGAGTGCCTCAACCAGGACTCGTCCCACAACATCGCCAACGCCCTCAAGCAGGTGCGTACAGCTCTCTCCTGACCAACCCTAGCTCGTTTGATCCGTTCCCGATTCCGCAGGTTTTAGAATTGTTTTCTTTGCGGCGCGATTCTTGGTAGCTTGGTTCCGTTTTTTTGTTTATGTGAAATTTTTTCTAGGGTTACATAGATGCCCGATCGGCCAATCGCTTGTTTTGGCGAAATCCTGCGTATTTTGTGCGAAATTCTGATGCCAAATGCCTGGTGGTTGCAGGGTTACAGGGATGACGAGGGGCTGTACCTCGCCAGCGACTCGGACGAGCAGCTACTGATCTACATCCCCTTCATGCAAGTGGTCAAGCTACATTCCGCTCTTGTCAAAGGCCCCGAGGATGAAGGTGAGATTTGCAACTCCCTGTTATGTGCGTGAATATTAGATTTATTTGTATAGTCGATTCTACTCAATCAACTCAGTTAGTGGACCAGAAGTCTTTCTGTAAGTTAGATGCAAAGGTAGGTACAATCATTTTAGACTCTTAGGTATGTGAGTATCCAGTGACTAGATGGCGGAACCTCAGCTATAAACTTCATGAGTTTCAGTTGTGAGGATATGCTAATTGTGGTGCTAATGTTTCTGAATAAGTGAATAATTAAACGTAGCCACAATTTTCTAGCTGTAGAGGCCTAGACTTGTACTGAGAGTGCTCACTTAACATTTTAGGTAAGTATAAACTTGCATTAATAGTGACAGTGTTTCCATGCATATTACTTTTCGCTCATTTGTGATGCCTTGTGCTGCTCAAACAAGTCAATGAAAACACGTTCTCAATGTATTACCAACTCTCCTTCTCCCAAAGAGTTAATACATTTAGGTGCTTGTCATTGTATGCAAAATCTCTCATGTGGTGATTCGTATTATGTTAGTAGCTCTGTTAATTTTCTCAAGGCGGAATAGTAATGCAATTTCTCTAGCTGTGCTTTTCTTCCAAGCAATGACCCTCTTGTTTTCACAGGCCCCAAAACAGTAAAACTCTTCTCCAACAAAGAGCACATGGGTTTCAGGTATACTTCCTTTCAATGTATTACAAACTTTTTGAAGCACATTATGTTTTCTCTTTAGGCAGACAGTAATTTTCTCTCTTATAAATTGCAGTAATGTCAATGACTATCCACCAAGTGACAGTCTTGATTTGTCATCCGATCATTTGGCAGAGGTACATTGTTTGCCTGAGGCACTCCACTTTTAATAATTTTCAATGATGGTCATCTAGACATAATAGCCCTTAGTCATGTACTTTTACCTGAATTGATAAGTACTGGCCTTTCTATTTTGCAGAATAAACCTAAGACACTAAAATATGTCAAGTTCCAAAATGTTCGCAGGTATATAAACCCCTCTGGTCAGCTTACATGCATGCTCCTATTGTAGTATCTTTGTCCTTTCTTTTGTGACCCTTCTTTTTTTGTCATTCCAGCCTAACTATATTTATTGAGGACAATCAAAGTGGAAGTGATGTTACAAAAATTCAGAAGATTGCACTTTATGGGACAACGTAAGTTCTTTTTTGGCACATTATTTTGCTGTTGTTTCATTTCGATTTCTCCTTTATTTTGGAGTGGGGGTGTTGGTGGGGGTAGTCAAGTTCACCCTTTTTTGAAGTGACCATAGGAGACGCAAGCCAGGACATTTCTGAGTTATTGTTAGAAGGGAAATCATGTTCTGAGAAGAACAGGCATTTGAAACTCGTATTCTCTGTCTAACAGTTAACTACATCTGCGAGGATTAGTGTTTGAATTTTAGACATACTCCTCTGTTCTCCAAATGATGTTGTTAGGACAGCAGATTTAGTGCAAATTTGCACTAACATTGTTGCCCTAACGACATCATTTGGAGAACGAGGGAGTAGACTTTTTCGCTGCTTGGTGATTGATAAGATATCAGACAGATGGTGCTGCATTCTGTTATTTATTGTCTTAATGTATAGGCAGGTCATATTACTTTTATCAGGAAAGAGAAGTAGTTAAACTATCACCTCATTGTTATTCTTAGTAATAACTGGCTATTCTAGATGAAGCTGAATAGAACATGCTGAAAAAATGGTCCAAATATCCAGTCATTGTGGAATTAGAAACTATCCTTCCTGCTAACATTCATCCCTGATGTATGTTTTATATAATATAAAATAACCATTGTTCCAAGCTAATTTTTTTGGGTTCTTTTTACAGTGTGGACACAACAAATATGAAGGACCTGAAGAAGATAGAAGAGCATTGAGGTCTTACAAGGCTAAAAGTCTTCAAGAGGGTGTATGGCATACTAGAAAACATTAACTGTTAAATTGAGCAATTTCAAGTTGATCTTGGCTACATTTAGCCCCATCTCTATACATACCGAGTTTAAGAGTGAGTCTGGTGATGTTAAAGCAATTATCTCTTTGGCGTCTTTTAGTTCTGCTATTTACATCTTCAGTATGGCATGCGTGTGGACGTGTGGTTCCCTCCCAGGAATACATATTGATTTCGTGGGTGAAGTGATTTTTTCACATATGTTCTGTGATCCGAGATTTATTCCAACCTGGGCGCCCATCTTCACAGAATTTCAGAAACAGAACTTCGTTGTCTGTCTGCCTAGTGGTTGGTGATCTAAACTCAAAAGTAGCATCTTTCATGACAAAACCAGATGGATTGGAAACCAGTGGTATTTTTTTTTACAAGTCTAGTTTCATGCATAGTATCTGCCCGATCTCATACACTATAGATTAGTAATAACCTGTCAGTTGCAACTCATATACTTGTATAAAAAAATGTACATACACTATAGAATCTAGTGCGCACAAGACAGCATTCGTGCATGCAGTTGCCGGATCGAGCAGGTTTGGCCTGATGATCACTCGGCGCCTTCAAGAATGTTGAGGATGGCCATAAAGAGGTTGATGATGTCGAGATAGAGCTCGATGGCCGCGGACACGTACTCGTCGTACGTGTAGCGCTTGATGAGGTTGTCGGTGTCGTAGATGATGAAGCCGGAGAACACCAGCGCCGCCACGCATCCGTACACCATCGTCGCCGTCTTGCCCATCGGGAACAGGATCTGCAAAAGAACAACGCGTTGTGAGCACCGCGACTGCAAGATTGTGTATTTCTCGCCGTCCACCGATTGCAAGGTGACCCACCCGGACTAGCGAGAAGAGCATGAGAATGAGGCAGGCGGCGACGAGGAAGGGGCCGAGGAACTCGAAGTCGTAGCCTTTCTTGGCCGCCCAGAACGTGTAGAGGGTCAGTCCCACCACCACCACCAATGTGATCGCCGCGGCCTCCATGATCACTCTCCCTGTCATTATGTTTCATGCATCCAGATGAGCCATCGGTTACGCACACACGAAAGAATTAAGTTTGCCCCTGCATGTAAGTATTGTGTTTACCATTTCTCGTCAGGCAGCCAAGGCCAACGGTGAGGCTGATGCACACGGTGAAGAGCGCCAGGAGCACGAGGTTGATCGGGTGCTTCTTCCGCCAAAAGATCATCGGGATCAACACTGCTCAATAAAACGCACCCACTAATCGCGCTGCCATATATAATGCATCATATCCAAGGAAATAGGAATCAAATCGAGAAGATTATCCTACCGATGATCGGGGCGATGATGATGAGGACGAAGGCGATGAGGGCTCCCATTGTGCGTGACAGGAAGAAAGCCCTGATGGGGTCGACGAGGTTCACCGTGGCGGCGACGGCCACCGTCAGCATCAGCTGCATCGCAACGATGATGTACACCTTGCGGACGAAGGCCCACCGCATCTGCGAGCTCTCGATCAGGTACGGCGACACCACGGCGGAGGAAGGCGCCCCCGGCGGGTAGGGGTAGCACGCCTCCGCGTCGTGGCAGCCGTGCTTGTCCTTGTGCTTGCCCATGGTGGCTGGCTTAGCCGGTCGCCGTGCGCCTTGGTTTCCCAATCGTCCGACGAGGGACAGGGAAGGAACACGGCGGTGGCGGATTGTTTCGATGGGTGCGTTGCGCTGGCGAGCGGCGTATTTGAATGTGGATTTGGGTGGTGGAGAATGATGGCGGGAACTTGCACGAGGACTTCTATTCTTGGTGTGGTCAAAACGTCTCTTTGTTTTCTCGCTTGCCCAATCAGAGGCGTTTGTATCGTGCTTGCGAATTGCTAGCCGCAAGTTTTGGAACGCCATGATGATTGACGCACGCGGAAAGCCACGGTTTACGCCAACGGATGAAGCCACAAGGGCTGTAAGCTCCGCCATCCCACCATGACCATGATGTGATCAGAGCAATTTTCTCGTGTCTTATACGGCATGTATCATGAAAATATAACAGCATTGTACGCTCACATTTTGCCACTGCCGGGAAACAGAGTAATTTCACCACATAAATACGGGTTTGTTCATCCGCGCTAACAATTTCAGCGCACTGTAAAAAGTGTTGAAATGGTTTCTTGTGAAACCTCATACCTTTGGTCACCAACTGCCCAAAGTAGAGAATCCGGCCAAACCTTGATGCTTTTCGATATAAGAATTGGACGTTTTACACAACACAACTCACTGGTACTCATGAAAAGCATGCAAATGAAGTTGGTAAAAATATCTGGAGATTCCATACGCAGAATGAAGTATTACGTGTCCACTAAGCATGTATTAACACTTAAACTAGGACCCTGGCGGCAGAACGTGTACATGAGGGTATGATATTCACAAGCGTACAAGAGAACTGAAGATCAAAGGAGGCCTGATGAGCTCAGTTTGAATCAGCAGCCCTCAGCACTTCCAATAGGGACAGGAAGAGGTTGATGATGTCGAGGTAGAGTGCCACCGCAGCCCATATGTACTCATCATACGTGTAGCGCTTGATGATATTGTCCGTGTCGTAGATGATGTACCCACAGAATATGAGTGACGCCAGCCCACCATATATCATCACTGAGATCTTGCCCAGTGGGAAAAAGATCTGCACAGCAAACAACATCAGTGCAACAGTCTAAAAAATAAAAATGATAATATCTTCAGAAATGAAGTTAAGGGAATGTGGGAGCATGAGTTCAACTCCAACCTGGATTAGGGAGAACACAAGCAGCACCATGAGGGAACCAAACAGGAAGGGACCAAGGAAGTTGAAGTCATAGCCTTTCTTTGCAGCCCAGAAAGTATAACCAGTCAAGCTGATCACCACCACTGCTGTAAGAATTGCAGCTTCCAAAATGATTTTACCTGTTCCGCAACACAATAAGATCAATTTCTTGACAGAGTACAAGAATATTAGCAACATAAATTGAAAGCCTCAATCACGGTTATTTCGGTGCAAACATTAACTCTAAATTAAACATCCATAAGCAATCAAAAAATAAATAAGAAAGAAATGTCCCATTCTCAGCAAATTTCAATGGTGTCTAAATTTTTGTGCAGCCATATTTTAAATGCTAGTGCCGAGATACTATTAGAAAATAACCAACATCAAACTTTCTCAGAATCAACAATTCAAACTGTATTACCACACTAACAGAAATCTGATGTAGCTATTAGTATGTTCCAGAACACTAAGAATACCTGATAAAAACCTTTAAAAAAAATCAGTACCCATGTGGTTCTTCTATAAGCTTTCTAGAGCTGAAATGTTTGTAATGTAAAGAAGTTGGTAATTATAAGTTTATAACTGCCAGGTGGAGTCACCTTTATTCCTCGAGAATTTAAGCGGAAAAATTCCGGGAACACATTGATATTTGTGTAGCCATGAGAAATTACCAAGTAAACTACAAACTTTACAAAGGAAATCAATGAAGGTTTTAACTACTAGTGGACGTAACCAAAGGAAATAAAATAGCAAATGTCTCCACTGGATGGTCTTAACGGCCAGAGAAGAAAATCAAACAGCAATTCCTGAGATGGAGATGTGAAAACATTACAAATGCTTTTGGGTTGGATGGGCACATCATACTAATAAAACCTTAATGGGAAAGCATGAGTTACAATGATGAAATCTGACAATACAACAGGCAGCGCAATCAGTGTTGCATTAATCAAAATTTCTGCTGGAATTCCAAAGTATACTCTGAACAGAATCATCGCAATCATAGTACTGGATAACATTCTAATAAAAAACAAAATGGTAGCTGCCAGTATATGTAAAACTTCAAGGTCTATCAAGTATCAACCTACAAAGCATAATCATGCGACACAGATCAACAAAGGGAGGACTACTGGTTTTTGTGACACAAGTTTTTTTTTGTTGACTAATGTGTACGAGCCAGAGGATATATTCGTACAAGCCATGGTCAGGGGGTAGTAAAGGACTTAAGTAAAGCAGCACAGTTACGTTGCAGATTATAGCATGTTGTTAGTCTAAAGCTTCAACTGATTCCATGCAAGATAATACAACAACACAATATTAACTTTATGCTTGCACAACACCATCATATCAGCAATATTCTTGTAGTGGATCACAGAGAGTAATTCACATGCCCAACTATTGGTCAACCTGATCATTACTAATCCTACATCTACTTGCTAAACTGCTTTGAATGCTAGTAAGCATATTAAATAGAACAATCCAGCAGTTCAGTTACAGGATCATGAAAGTAAGGATTCCTAGCCAATAGCGGTACCCAATCATTGTAATCACCAGTCAATTCAACAATTATTTCGGGTGCTCAACTGACCAACTGGACAAATTCGGTCACAGCCACAATTTAGAGAAGTAAAAACTGAATAAGGAAAGCTTAATGTTACCGCTGGTGAAGGCGCATGTCATGCCAACAGCGAAGCTGATGGCGACGGTGAAGAGGCCGAGCAGGAGCAGGTTGACCGGATGCTTCTGGTGGTAGTAGCGCAGAGGGCACAGCACTGCACGCGGACGAAGCAGGCCCATCAAGGCATCAGCACATGAATTACAGTTCTCGAAACACGCAAAATAAGAAGGAAAATAACGAGGGAGCTGAGGCGGAGCTCACCAATGAAGGGCAGGATGATGAGGAAGATGTACAGCGCGATGCCGGCGTTTGAGGAGACGAAGAACTCGGAGACGGCGGGCACCTTGACGACGAAGGCGGAGACGGCGGCGGTCATGGCGAGCTGGACGGCGAGGATGACGTAGATCTTGCGGACGAACGCCCAGCGCAGGTCGGGGCTCTCAGTCATCCCCGGGTACAGCACTGGCGACCCGCCCAGGCCGGCCTCGAGGTCCGGCGCCTTCTGGTACCCGAACATCGCTGCCGATCTCTCTCGCTCGCCTCGCTAGGGTTTCGCAGGTGACGGAGACGACGAGACGAGGCGAGGCGGAGGAGGAAGAGGACGGAAGCAACCAACCTCGCTGTCTTGACGGATTGGGGAAGAACCGAAGAAGGCCACGACGAATTCCCTTTTGATTTATGTTCGACAGATTTTATTTTATTTGGCAATTTCCTTCGCTGGTAAGGAAGACTGCTGCGTGGGCCGAGCACGCAGTCGCAGACTCGTAGCCCACCAGCAGACGTGTGGGCCGGAGACCACCACCGCCATCTCCTCCGGCTCGTACATCCCGGCACGTGTCACCTCGTCGTCATCTCTTCCCAACTACCCCAGCAGCAGGCAGGCCAGGCGAAGCAAATCCATTCCCCAAATCGCGTTTCCGCCACCGCTTCCAGAAGCTCTTCTCCTCCTATCCAGCTTCCACGCCCCGGCTTCCAGAACCTTCTGTTTTTTCTCACCGCGGCTGCTCCTTCCCGCCACTGTGGTTCGTTCCCTCGCCGTTTCGGTCTCAGGTGCCGCCGTGCTTCTCGTTTCTCTCTCAATCTAGGAAAAGGGTAGAGCAAAGACAGAAAGGTTTCGGTCTTCGCCCTGATCTCGCGGGTCAAAAGCGCTTGCCCGGGGTGGCGCGCTTTCGCCTCCACCCTGCGCTGGAATCAAATCTCCCTTTGAGGCCCCCTGATTTGGTTGCTGGTATTGGTGTATGAACTAGCTCAAAGATAACACTCCCGGTTTCCCCCTCTTCTCTTTGGCATCAGGGTGTGTCACGCTGCGTATTGCTCTTGGCTCCTTTCACGTGTCCGTGACCTTCAATCTCGCTCAGCTGCTTTGATGATTGCTGCTGCTGGGTGCGCGCGACTCGTGATGGGGTGAAGTGCTTAGTCTCAGGAGTCAGGAGTAGAGTAGGTTGAGGCTTTCAGTTCTGTTTGCTTCGCTGCACCTTGTTCTTATCTGGATACCTCTTGCTTTTGTCACGCCTGAAGCCTGAATCGTGACCTATTGTAGTAACTGAGCCTGGGCAAGTAGCAACCTGTGGCTAGGTAAACTCTTTGTGGTGCCAAAGTTGTGTAACTAATCTTAGGTGACCTCTTGGTGTCTTGGTGGGGTCAGGTGTTCCTGGATTTACTCCATTGCTGGGGTCGCCATGAACCACAGGATGGTGAATCCAGTTAAGGTTGAGGGTGAACAGTCACTTGGCATCGCCAACGGCCATCCAACGCCAATGGACGGGATCCATGACGGTGGTCCGCCACCGTTCCTCACCAAGACTTATGACATGATCGATGACCCGACCACGGATGCTGTTGTGTCATGGAGTGCCACCAACAACAGCTTCATAGTTTGGGATTCTCATATCTTTGGAACGGTGCTGCTGCCGAGGTACTTCAAGCACAATAACTTCTCGAGCTTCGTTCGGCAGCTGAACACTTATGTAAGTTATTCATACCTCTGATTTTTGTTGTTTAGTGTTATGTATTATCATATGTCTGACTGAAATCCTAGACAGAGTGCTATCTGCTTATTTTTTGTCCCAAAGATATGTGAAGTGTATAGTTTGACATTTCTAACTTGTGCTATGTGAATAACTGAGAAATCAGACGTTCGTTTGGTTGCACACAAAAAGCTGTAGCTCCCAAAGAGGAATAACTCCTGCCGTTGATAGTATGTCTGCTGTTTTTTCTCATAGGCTAGTAATTCATAGAAATACTAGAATGAATGGCAAACGAAAAGTTGCGATTGTGCCTAATAAAATTTAGAGTAACAGCAGAGAGTTCACAAATACTGTCAAATCTTTAGATTGCTAAATATATTAGGAACTGGTGTTTTTAAAGATCGTTCGTAGACTGCTTTAATAGAAAACAAATTGCTAGATTGTTCTGGTGCAATTTTTACTCACGTTTTTGAACTAGTGTTTTTGAAGATTGTTCATATTCAATTTTTGTGTCACGTTTCAATTGAAATAACCAACGTCATGTGCAAAAAAAATGTGGGATTATTTTGTTTCAGTCTTGTTGGTCCTCAGCACCACATTTTCAGAATTCACATACAGTTTGTTTTGGGATTGTTTCTCAGCACAAGGTTTTAGAGTTTGCATACCTATGCAGAAATCGAAGGTGCTGAGTTTATGTGCCTGCAGCAGCGGGCAAGATTTTGAATCTTGAAATTTTTACTTGGGTTTGATTTTTCTTACATTTCCAAACTTGAAAATCAGATAAAAAGGGTACCCAGAAAATTTCATTTTTCCAATCTCAGTTGAAGTCATAAACCATATTAAAATCCCCGTAACATTGACAACTTTTTAAAATGTTGCACTGTGCATTTATTTGCTGCAAGGCCAATACTTACATTTTTCAATCGAATTTTGTCCCAAAATATCTTAGATCTTCCTGTAGTTTGGCTTGTGATATGTTGATGAGCGGCTGGCTTTCTATTCTTCGCGTCAAAAACAATGTAAAAAGGTGAATGGATGAAGAAGAAAGCTGGCAAGTAGAGTGAAGAACTGAAACCATGCATATTGAAAAACATGTAAGTGAATTATAACTGATGATGAAGAGGTATAGTTGAAGTTCTTTACAGAATTCAATGTTTTCTGTTGCACTGGTTGGGCCTGGAAATTAATTGAATGTTAATTTTCCTGGTGCATTAGTGAAAGTTCCTGTTTTCTAATGATTTGATTCTTGGCTTGGGCAGGGCTTCAGAAAGGTGGATCCTGACAGATGGGAATTCGCTAATGAGAGTTTCCTGAGGGGACAGAGGCACCTCCTAAAAAATATTAGGCGACGGAAACCTCCACACTCTTCTTCAAATCAGCAGTCTCTTGGCTCTTACCTTGAGGTTGGAAACTATGGACATGATCAGGAGATTGACCAGCTGAAGAGGGACAAGCAGCTATTGATGGCTGAAGTAGTGAAGCTTAGGCAGGAGCAGCAAAACACCAAGTCATCTCTACAAGCCATGGAAGGAAAATTACAGGGGACTGAGCAGAAGCAACAGCAGATGATGGCTTTCATGGCCCGAGTCATGCAGAACCCTGAGTTCATGCGTCAACTGATTTCGCAGCGTGAGATGAGCAAGGGGCTCGAGGGTGTCATATCAAAGAAAAGACGGCGCCGCATTGATCAGGGACCTGAAGCCGATAGCATGGGCACCAGTTCTAGCCTGGAGCAAGGGTCACAGCCAGTGTTTGAAACGCAGGAGCCAATGGAATCACTTGCGAATGGTGCTCCATCTGATCTGGAGAGTTCATCTGTTGAGACTAAGGGAGTCGAGGTTCAACAAGGTGCTTCATCCAGTGGTTCTGAACGTCTGAAGAGCAGACCCAGTGGTGAGTTAAATGATGATTTCTGGGAGGACCTTCTGCATGAAGGGGGACTTGGCGGGGAGACTGGCAATCCAGTTGGTCAGGATGATATGAACATGTAGTCCCAGAAGGTGCGTTACCTCAGTTTTAACAACATCAAACTCAAACAGCAGTAGCTTTGGTCTTACGTATCTATCTTGTTTATGATTTTGTGCTAGTCATCATATGTCTATTTGCACCTGATAAATACAGTTGTTCACCTTGTATAAGTCTCTTCCTATTTGGGTTGAGATGATTACTGTCTCCACTCTCCAGAGATGTGATATAAAGTTCTCACTGTTGGTTTGTTGTCACTGTGATGGACTCGGTTCCAGAAAAACCATTGTCATGTTGTATCTGATCCCTATAGGAGTATAACCATATGTGCTTGTATGTAGAAGATGCTTCTGGTCTGTAGTATCATGTCATGTGAGGAACTGCATTTCACCGTGTTTGTATAGTATTATTACGACTTTGCTACTCAGTAAGATTAAGTAGAACTAGTGTTATATTACCACTGTATGTGTGCATCTTTGTCTCGCTTTATGAACCCTTTTTTCGTCTTTCCCTTTGCTTCACTTTTTCTTTTTGGTTTGATGATGATGATGCTATCGTGCGAAATGTCGTGGCCAGTTGGGCCCGATCGAATGGGCCTCCACGACTGTCGGCCATTTTCCCATTCCCATTTGTCGTTATCCTTTATCCTTTCCGTGGCGAGCTCGCCGGCGTAATGCGCGCGGCGGCCGGTGACTGGCAGCGACAGCGACAGGTGTACGGCGGGTCCCGTCGAGGCGTGTGGATAAGTCTCGATCCTTCGCCCGCCTTCTCCGCACATGTTTGACCACCGCCCGTCCGTGCCACGTACCATCGCACTATATAACCCAACCTGCCTTCCACCTCGCTATTGTCATCCCGAATCCTTCTGGCGATTGATCGATTGGCACGCTCGCGGCGAGTGGCAGCTAAAAGCATACGAGGGGAGCGAGAGCGACGTGCGGTTCACAGCTAGGGTCGGTGGAGGCTTCTGCGGCGAGGTGAGAGACGGGCGAGATGCTGGCGGTGTTTGATCGGGCAGTGGCGCCGAGCCCAGAGGGGCTGCGGCAGCCGAGTGCCGCGGGGGACGGCAGCGCTGTGGGGCTCGTGGACCGGTTCAGGGAGGTCCGGCCAGAGGCGGTCACCGTCAACCTCGGCGGGGCTGCCGCCATGGCATACTCCTCGCGTGATCAGAACCCTCTCCTCCCCAGGTGAGTTTCTCTCTGTTGCTGATCACCCTTCATGTTCCTTCTTTTACACCTTTACACATGAGACCGTAAGATGCCTATGATGTCTGCAGTTCTGCTGATCATTTGACTGATCATCTCTGTGTGCCATTCCTGCGTTATCATTAATCACGTTTCCATCTCCCCATGTGCTAGACTCTGCTTGAATCTTGAAGTATTAACTGTGTTAGCATTTCTTTACATTATTGTTGTAGAATTACTTCTAAGATGCCTGCGTGGATGGAGTAAAGAGTTGATGGTCAACCACCATGTTGTTGCATTAGGTCAAACTTGTTTCCTGGTCAGATTTCTGAGGAATTGGAGACTAATCCTGCAAGTATCGTGAATTTTCTTGTCGTTTTTAATTTCCGCAAAATTGAATTACTCTCAAACCGTATGGGGCTGCACCGTTGGCGCTTTTTGCTTGATTGCTTTGAATATCGATACAAGCTGGTATTTCACTACTCTGATGCACGGTGCAAACCCCTTCTCTCATGTACTGTATGTCATTAGGAAGAGCTATGACGCCATCTCTACATTTCGTAGGCTCTAAAGTCTCTTTTACTACAATGGGTCGTTATCCAACTTTCCCCTAAAACAATATCAAGATGGTTGTATTATCTAGATATGAAATATCTTGGAATTTAATAAATCTTCCCTCATCCAGAAAAAAATTAACCAGGTCATTTGTGATTTCAGGTTGTTTGGTGCACTGGAAGATGTATATTGCTTTTTCCAAGGCACAATTGAGAATGTTGCTGTGCTCAAGCAGCAATATGGATTAAGCAAAGGTGCCAATGAGGTCAACATCATAATTGAAGCTTACAGGACTTTGAGGGATAGAGGTCCTTACCCTGCAGATCAAGTTGTGAGAGACATCGGTGCAAAATTTGCATTTGTTCTCTATGATTGCTCAACTAAGTCGGTTTTCATGGCTGCGGTATGTAATCTATATATGCTGATTTTTTCATTTGCTGATATGATACTTTTTTTTTTTTTGAGGGGTGCTGATATGATACTTGTATCTTTGCGAGTAGGCGTTTTCAGATTGTACTGCTCTGTGCTGTTAGTAAACACTTGCTACATATTAGGTTCATCTTGAGATCTACTGAAAATTGGAAAGGGGTATCCTGTATCCCATTGTGTTTACCTCAGTATGCAGTACGGCAATACGCCTTCTCCTTTAAAAGACTTTAGATACAGAATTTTAATCAAATAAAAAGTTTAGGATTATAGCTTATGCATCTGTTATTTGCATATGTTTTATTAGAATAAAAAGAAGTAGGTTACCCTGTTTCTGAACAGCTTTATTACTACCTTGCAATTTTTTTTATCTATATTAAGATCATCAGCCAACTTGACAGAGGATAATCAAGTTACCTCTGTTCTCCTTATTTCTTTTCCGTTTTGTTAAAACGGGGCTTCGCGAATCACAACATGGGACGAAAGAAACTGTGTTCTTCATTCATTCATTCTTCTGTAAATGTCAAATGTTGGTTGTTTTGCTTATGCAATAAAGCCTGGCCCATCATCCCTGTATTCTAATAGGATGCTCATGATTCGCTTCATAAATTATGATTCACTTCATAATTTATTGGATCCTAATTTATTCGTAATCAATGGCTCGACCTGACTGACACCTCTTGTTGATGATGACATTACAGGGTACCGATGGCAGTGTTCCATTCTATTGGGGAGTTGATTCTGAGGACCGTCTTGTGGTGTCTGATGATGCTGAAATCGTTAAGAAGGTTTGCGGAAAATCCTTCGCTCCGTTTCCCAAAGGTATGCATGACTGTGATCAACAAAGCAACCTATATTTGTCACTTCAGCGGTCTTCATTTTCTGATCCCTGAAGCTCGATGCCTCTACCAGGTTTCTTCTTCTCCACGTCAGGAGGGCTGCAGAGCTACGAGCATCCTCTCAACGAGGTGAAACCGGTGCCAAGGGTGGACAGTAAAGGGGAGGTTTGTGGAATTACATACACCGTTGATGCAAAGGCTAAGAAGGAAACCACTATCCCAAGAGTCGGTAGCGCCGCAGATTGGTCTTCGCAGTACTGAACTACAGATCATCAGCAGACCGTGGAATGCCACTTTTGATGCTGTTGAAGTTGCATTATAACTGTATTCGACAGATGCTAATGAGTTTTAGATGTGCCTTATATAACCTGTGTTAGTTAATCTGAATAAAGTGGGGTGATCGCTGATGATAGAGATTGTTGTGACTGCTGAAACGATCTCGCACTCTCTGTTTATAAATGAAATCGAGGTTATAAACCAAACCGTTTGAGATGTGTATATGTTTTTTTATATACCGAGTAAATGTTTTTGGTCTGCTGCTGGGATCAAAGAGAACGCAAACGAAGGAAAAGTTGGTCAGTATACTACTACTTGCATCGTGATTAGAAAAAGGGGAATCATTTGCGCTGCCATCTGCGTGCCCATTTGGTTCAATTGATCCCGTCTGAAACAACTGCAGGAGCCAGCTACAGACAATGGCGTAACTGTCCGGAACAGTGCTAGATGCAACCAGCTGTCTGGCATTTGCTGTGCACATTCCTCTTGATCGTCACCAATAATTAGCGCGTATGGTCACGGACCGTTGTCATTCAAAGAGGGCGCGGTTGAATGCCGCGCCGCCAGGCCAGCCGCCCAGGCAGATTAACACATTCCTTCCACTCTTTTTACAACCTGCTGTTACTGTAGTTTCTATTCCACTGTTCATTTCTGCCCGAGACGCGAACCACTGCAGATCGCGTCACCTGATCGGCTGCACGCAGAAACCACGGGACCTGAAACTCTCTTTCACTCGGTCAGGCGTTGCACCAGCTGTGACGCGCCTCGCCATCGGATCAGAGTCGAACGGTCCGGATCCGTCAATGGCGCCTCAGCCGCTGCTGCTTTCCTTGCCGCGTAGCTAGCGGTTCACGCGAGCTGCGGCGCGCATGTGCCGTGTTGTTGCGGCGGCGCGCGTGCCAGGGCGCGGCAGCTTTAGCATGCACGGATGCATCGCACGCGGGAAGCACGCGTGCCAAAGGGGGCGCATGATCTACGGAGTAAGTATTTTTTTTCTTTTCGAAAAGATTGTATCGATCAAATAGCTAGGAGCTGTACTACTCTACCGCAAGGGAGACGAGTGCTCTTAATGATACTGCATGCTAGTACCTGGTTGAAAGTGCACCAATACGTGTACGTGCCTGAATCTCAAAGTCAAGATCGCTCTGATGCTAGAGTTTACTCTCTGTATTCGTCATAGTATCTATGAAATGGCCTTACACAGATATACACTGAACTAGTAGTACTACAACACAGTAAGATAGGGCTGATAATACTCCCTCTGTTTAAAAATGTATGGATTTATTAACTTTTAGCTCATGTGTTTGACTATTTATCTTATTCAAAATATTTTAATAATATAAAAATTAATACTCCAAATATATCATGTGATAAAACAAAATATGAAAAATAAATAATATTTTTATAAAATTTTTAAATAAAATGAGTGATCAAACATAATGTCCGAAAGTCAACAAATGCTTCTATTTATAGATGGAGTTAGTATATTACTACATGGAGCGCTCTACTACATGACGTGTTGTCACCCGGTTTTTTCAGGCGAACCAGTGCCGTCACAAATTGAAGGACTCAACGACGACGACGGCCTCGCGCAGGTATACTTACAGACCATGGTTCTGCCATTGCTTATCTTTTAAGCGTTGCAACTGAAGGAGTAGCTTTGTTTTTGTGAAACGCTGAAACATGAACTACCAAAGATCTAGAGAGACAAGAAAAAAATTACACATGACCGAACGGCCCCTGAAAACCACGTGTACCAATAAAACGAAAACGAGCTGCAGTGAGCAGAGCTACTGACAAGTTGTAACATTTCAAGAATCGAGGGAAACAAGAGCTCTGGCTGGGTGATGAAGAGACCAGCAGCAAGCAGCTGTTGATCCATGCATCGCTGACAGGCCGCTACAGATTGCGAGAGCGACAAGTTAATGCCCGCCCGTAGCATACACAGCTGTTTAACTTTAATTATTGTCTTGCTCGAGCCTCCACCGATCGTACGCTGCCACCAGCCAGCCAGCTCACTGGCTTACGGAATTGATTGGGAATTCTGAATGCTGAACCTGCTGCGGCAAAGATCCCCGCCGTTTTCATAGGTCAATTGCCATACTTGCAGCGAAATAACTGGTCTCTTTTGCGTCGTTGCAACTTAATGCCGCTTCTGAAAACGTAACAAGAATTGCGATACAATGGTTTTACCAAGCGATCGAGCATATATACTACATTTTTCAAGTATGCAGGATTTATATTTAAGTCACGATGCTTAATAAACTCATAACAGCAGGGTCTCAAGTATAGTCAGTGTTTTTCTACCGTGAATGGTCTCAAGTAGTAACAAACAGTCCGTGCGCTGGTACAACAGAAACCACTGTCTTCGGCTGAAAAATTGAAGAGCCTGACTACGACTTAATCAGTGCATGCATACAGGCTTTTTGCGTACAAAAACAGCTGCAAAAACACTGCACTATTCGCGAAGCCAATGAGTAAAATATATTTCACAGTTCAACAGATGAGCCAAAGCATTCAGTGTCAATGATTCAGTCACGGGATAAATTCACATTTACACACATTTCGGTTACAAAAGAAAAGACACCCGCGTAGGCTACTAACAAGAAGTTCTGATCAAAATAGCTAATACGAATTACTTGAACAAAATAAACACCAGCTTCACCATAAATAACATCTGTAATTGCGGCCCAGTTTCATCACCATGCGATCATGACAGCCATGTGCAACATGTAGGAACTAATATTCCTGGCAACAGACATGTTTAACAAGACAAACAGGGACAGGGCAGGCATTTGGCTAATATTACAATTTAGGTGTTGATGGAAATACATTAGATCGTTTGGCAAATACAGCAATCCTGAGTCCCTGATTGATCAAGTTTCTTGCATTGCAACCCAAGTCCACGATTGATCATATCAGGTTCCTTAAACAAAGATCCAGAAACTAAATGAAACTATTAAGCCAATTCAAGCCAATCATTTCACATAATCCCTGATACAAAAAGGAAACTTGCGGTCTCAACTCTTTACTAATCAATAGCCGTCATATGATTCTTCAGTCACGGAAACCAGGTTATATTAGTACGACCAAAGCAACTGTATGGATCACTAGGCGTGAGCTATTAGAACATCAGCGTGCAACGACTAAATGAAGCTGGATAGGACCACAAGAGCAAGCAGCCACCTGCAACTCAGAAACGCAATCACCACATGACACTAGCATTCAAAACAATCAGCAGAAAAATAGAAGCAACAAACATTATCCATGTTTGGATGCTGCTACACAGTACTGCTACAAGTAGAAACTCTCCGAGAATATGGAATGGTTAGTAAATCAACTAAGGGTGCGTTCGTTTTCTGGGGTCTAAATTTTAGAGCTATCACATCAAAAAGAATCTTATTATTTAAGAGTATTAAATAAAGTTTAATTATAAAACAAATTACAGACCCCTAGACTAATTTACGAGACGAATCTAATGAGATTAATTAAATCGTGATTAAAAGACGGTTACTATAGCATCACTTTAGCAAAATATAGATTAATTAAACTCATTAGATTCATCTCGAAAATTAGCACCAATCTGTAAATAGGGTTTTATCATTAAATTGATCGAAATATTCATAAATAATAAGATTCTCTTTGATGTGACAGTGCTAAATTTAAATTTTAGAGGGGGAAACGAACACACCCTAACTAAATGAAGCATTGAATAGGCAAAATAGCAACCTAATCTACTGAGAAATGAATCAATTCTTAAGAACAAACACCAGCGACTCAAAGGCCAAGATCAACATCAGCACATAGCACATCCACGGAAAAAGTAATTATAACATTTTTAATTAAAAAGAAAGGGATGACTAATTGATTAGCTTATCTGAAATAGAAGAATGTTAGCATCAATGGAAAAAAGTTCACTAATATACAAAAGAGATGCAGAAAACTAAACATCGCATGAGAGAGAGAGAGATAATGTTAATATACTTGCCTCTCTTGCCAGGAATCCCCATGAATCAGTGACTTTGCCCAAAGACGGGAAGAAGTGAGGCTGCCGCAGCATGACCTAGCAAGGCATGACCACAAGGGCTCAAAATTGCTGGCCCTCTAAGGGATCACTCAGAGCTAGATCATGCTGGCAGCTTCACTTGTTCCCTTGGGCAGTTCCAAAGCTAGATTGCATGAAATACCAATACTAGGGGGATAGAAACTAGAAGCGCGGCTTAGATCCATAGCACAGGACATGGAAGCGATCTACGGGAGGTCGAACAAAACCGAGGAGAAGATGACGTTCCAGGAAGCTACCGAACTGTACCTAGAAGACAGGTGAACTCTACATCCGCTAGAAAATTTTCTTGATCTTATGTGGTCACGGATCAAGAAGCCTGAGACGACACAAGGCCATCGATATCGAAGAACTAGCGTCGATGCATATAGAAGATGGGACGAAATTTAAGTATAGATAGCAAAGAACATGGTGTCGCCTGTTCAGAAGACCTTACAGAGAGAGAGATAATGGAGGGGATACTGGGAGAGGAGAGGTGGTTCAAGGTGCAAGATTTATAGAGGAGTTGGGGCCTTGGGGTGTCTTGTGTGGGGAGATATAACAAATTTTGTAACTCCGGTTCTCAGAGTAGTGGTTGAGTGGGAGTAAAGTGGAGAGATGCAGGGATTAAGAGAGAGAAGGCAGAAGAGGCCAAGGAGGGGCTAGGTGGCTAGGACCTAATAGCCATAGGGTCTAGGGTTCTAGAGGCCTAGAGGGGACCTAGACAGCCACCGCAGGGGAGAGGGCGCAGGATGCAGGAAGAGGCAGGAAAAAGAAATGGGAAAAAAGATTTGGGTTGCATTGCGTCGGTTTGATAGATCGAGCATGAGGAATCAAGACAAACCAGCCGTACCCCATGCGGGCTCAGCCGTCTTAATGGCCGCCACCTTTGTTATCGGCTTTGCTTTTGTGATACAGCTTTTCTTGCAGTAGCAGTAGCGCTTAACAATGTGTCCATTGTACTACAGTACCGTATTACTGCGACGTATAAGAATTCTGTTGCTTCTTGAAAGAATAGTGTTGCCCACGATTCAAGTAGAGGCTTAGTCTTTAATGGAGACATCTCTTCTAGCTTGCAGCTTAGTACTTGCCACATTAGTCAAACATGATGTGATCTGATGATTCGATTATAGTAGGATTGCATAAAAGGACGAGTTGAAGTCACCCGTCCAAAATTGTTTAAAGCTTACATGCATGAAAATTAGACTTAAAAAACTATTTTGCAGTTCAATCTTCAAAAGGGCAATTAGGCCAGAGCAGCAAAAATTATAGTACAACAGTAGTTCTCGTGTGGATTGAGCTGGATTGAAAAGACGAATAAGGATGGCAAGCAAGTGATGCAAATGGAGCAGTTACGGGCAGGGGCTTGGTGCATTAGCAGTGATTGACATACAAGCCCAATAACCTGCTGCTAGCCCACTCGTGTAATAGCCATACACCCAAACGACAACAGATGCGCAGATGAGAAGACGGGTTGGACATGATATAAGTGAGAAATCGTGATACCATCCATGCTTAAATAAATTTTGAGTTATTTGACTAAAACTAATGCTTTCTTTATTAGAAAAAAAAGAGTGATGCTAGTGCCATGATAATACTCCCTCTGTTCCTCATCATGACACGTTTTTTGACTTTGAGACATCAAAGACCGTTCGTCTTATTCAAAAATTTTCTGTAAATATTATTTATTTTATTATGGTTTCTTTCATCATTAAATCTATTTTGAAAATGAATTAATTGTTTTAATATTTGTATAATTTTTTTAATAAGATAAGTGGTCAAACACAATCTCTAAAAGTCAAAAGTGTCTTCTAATTTCGAACGGAGAGTAGTAGAGTAGTATGAAGGCTTCAAAAGCAATAGCTATTTAAGCATATATGAGGAAATTATTTCTTTAAACACAATTATTTTGTGTTTTTCCAATGTTCTTGGTTTGCGATACAGACTTCAAGGGCCTCTATTGTTTGTTTGTATTATAAATAGATTAACTGGACACAGAAGCAATCAATCAAAGAAGCAGTTGCTTATACGATACTTGCGAAAAAATATATGTAAGAATGGTGCAAAAACAACAAATCTCGTGTTTGCTTAATAGATTAAATGATAGATTCAGACATCACATGCTATTGATAAAGATCATGGAGCATTACAAATCTAACATTTTAGTTCAAAAATCTTGGAGCAAACATCATTTCACAAACCTGAGCTGTGAGCGTTGTATCTATATTCTATCATTAGTACTTTTACAAACCCTTTGTAATGCGTTGGCATTCAATAGATGGCCTAAAGCAGACATATCTTTGTAAGGCTACTTCCAGTAAACATTTTATTTTCATTATACGTGTGCCACATATCTAACTTTGATTACACTTCGAAAGAGTTATATGCTTGTTGTGTGGTTACCTAAATTTGAAACACTAGAACATACATTGAGAAGAAAAGGCAATATCATCTCATCTCACCCACAAGCAAGAAAAATCACAAAATTAAATGTTATAAACTTGGCAGCTTTTGTTTTATTTGTGATATCGAACCATATTTTAGATAATACGCTATTTTTTTGAACAGAGTGAACCCTTTGATTGAGTCTCTATCCTCCCTTGCCTGAAGGATCATGTGGCACTGATGCCACCGGCCACACATCAACCGGTGCAGCAACCGATTCTGAATTCACGGCGCCGATGAGAATAACTTCTTGGCAGTCACATGCCCGCATCCAGGTTGGTGCAGTGCCGAGAGGCTGAGCTAGGAACTGTGCGCCGAACTGCAAACGTCTACAGCTATTGAAAGAAACCAAAAGAGATGTTCAAACCTTCTTACGACTACTGTACCATGTTACAAACGCTCTTCCATTTCTCAAAAAAAAATCATCACAAATCATTTTGTTCATTTTCCAACGAACAGGAGCGGGACTTTCAAACTTCCCTTAATCCACCAAAACCTAACACCTAACATTTCCGGATTTCCCAGTTGTCTGATATCATGTTTACATCGAGTGGTTAGCAAGTCGAGTATCATCATCAGATATTGCATGTAGCTGTCATCTCGACTCGATCAGGGTAGCGGTAGTTGTTCAGTAATGAAGTGGAGAAAGAGACTGGCGATCTGAAGGTCAAGTTAACTTTAGGCGAGCTAAACAGCAAGGCCAAATACTGGTAGGAGTGCATCGCAAGGGCAAGCAGATCTCGGTGTAGCACACTAGCACTCCGTAGAAGGCGTAGAGGTCTAGGAGACCTGATCTCATAGTGGAGACAACAACTGCTGCAAAAGCATGGTAGGCGCATGGGCGCCCGGGGAAGACGACTGAATGCTGTCTGCAGGTATCCGAGTCCCCGTGTACAGCATACAGGTAGAGTGTTTTCAAACCTGCTAATAATTTACTTATTCTTCTCGGCGACTCGGCGTACAATTCTAAGCACGAGGCAGTAAGTAAAATGCAAGTATAGTACAGTAAAATGAAAGCTGTCACTAACCAAAATTACGCATACAGTTTTGCTACAGCTTTCACTTATACTAGAGTAGTTTTTACAATTGTGCATGCAGTGGAGTAGTACTACTTTGTACAGTTACATTTCTGCTGATTTTGTCTGTCTGAGGATGTGACAATACTTGCTAGTAGCTAGGTAAGCAGCTTACAGCCTACGGCGGCCACCATATTCTCCTACTCCTAGAAATGAGAAGCTCGCCTTTCTTCTCCAAGAGCGGCAGAGCAGCACGGCGGAAAAAGGAGGCAGCCCTTGTGCATGCACGCGTGCGGAGGGAGCGAGACTAGTCGTTGCCCATTAGTCAAGACCACGTCCTTGACTGTGTACCTCGGCTTGGCAAAAGGCGACGAGCAATGCCAAAAAGAACAGCCATGTGTCTGTACACACAAGTCTAGTTTATGGTTTACTCATAGGTGATCTGCCTCAGGGGCTTTTCATTGTAGTTACACAAGTCTCGATGCTTTAGAGAGCCTTTCGTGTGGCTTTATCTTGTTGAGTACTATACTAATTAATTGTGTATTTTTTAGAAGGGGGCCTTGCAAGCAGGTTATTTTTTGTACTAGAAGCGGGTATTAAAGTTGACGTCGTGTGAGAGGCTCGTAACTAACCTTCCACACCTTGGTTGTCGAGAACATATCCAGGTGCTCCAAGCACTTTAGGTGCTTCCATGCTCTCACATATAAAAAATATAAAAAATAATTTACAAAAACTTCAAACAAAAATACGAGTGTATAGTGCATGTTATCATCTACAATCGTGAAAAGTCTCACCTGCAACAAATTTGTCTACAAGATGCAACAAAAAAGAGAAAATCAGCTTCAATAGTTGCGGATTGCAACTGTTTATATACTAGACCCGCAACCCGCTACTGTTCAGATTTCTCTTTTTTGTTGCGCCTTGTACAATTACTTGTTGCAACTATGCTTTTACATGATGATAGAAGATAACACTTCCTATATATATATATTTTTGTTACAATTTTTTGTAAGTGTTATTAGTAAATTAACTAAATTAATTGTGAGAGCACGGAAGCACCTAACCCGGTGTAAATTAACCTTGGTTGTCGTGAGTTCCTCTGGCTCGTGGAAGTTGCCTCAGCTCTTTCTTCAGCACAAATTGCGACTTGGACATTTTAGAAAAATTAGTTGCCGCTTGGAAACCAGCTGCCAGTGGAAAGTTGAACGTCAGATCCATATTGTATCAAATTATAAGTGCTGTACCGGACATATACGTAGCAATATAAAAAAAATTAAGTAGATCCTAATTTGTAAGCAGAAATATGTCGTCATTCAAGTAGTATGCTCAAATGAACTGGCTTTGAATCGATCAACGTTCATCACCAAACAAGAGGGATAAAAGGCTGCTTTGTATTCTGATTTACAACATACATACTCGGGAGAATTGCAGCAGTACATACTAGGGTCATGTCACCATATTTAGGGCGGCTACAGAAAATGGATCATCGGGTTCTTCGCTTAGTACAGCCACAAGCCAAACCGCATGCGTCGTGTCCTGCATGCATGGAGGGAATCAGGCAGTTTCCACGCTTGTCTTTCATGAGTAGGTGCAGAATTGCACACATTTCTCAGTGGAGACCGCTCTTTAGAAGCGTTGGCAAAAGATGCACGCACCGGCTTGTTGATAAATGATGAAGAGCGACCGACACGAAACACCAGTTTCTCAATTAATGTTCGGCAATTTAAATCCATTACATACCAATAGCAGGCTCCAATCGAAACCCAAAATTACTGAGCACACGGAGCAGGTATGCGTAAACTTTGCCAGACCATTATTTGCCTGAAGTTTGCATGATTAGAGAAAGGGATTGTTCCAATCTCTTTGACTGCCTGTATCATACTCTAGTACACTGTAGTATGGAGTAGTAACCTATTCTACCGCAATCATCAGAGACAATGGCAGGCATTATTTGCAGCAACTTGTGGCAAATTGCAGCTCGGTACAGGGACAAGAGAGTGAAATTGGTCCCCAAGGATATATTATACTCACGCAACAATCAGGCATGCTTCTTGATTACTGTAGTAGTACACAAGCAATCAAGCATGGAGATCGATTAGACATATCATATGGAGTTTGAATCTACTGGTATCCTTGATTCAAATTTAATACTACACGCATGCCTGCCTGTGGTCCAGTACTGTTGTCGACACGGCCAGTGCTATACTGGCGTACCACGACATTTCCACACAAAATGCATATAAATAAACCAAGTTAATATTAAAAAGCACCATGCATGCATGGGTTGCAGATGCAGCGCTGCACTGATCTAGATCTCAGGCCTAGAGATGCTTTAGCATGCAGCTTAGGTGGTCCTCGATCTTGGGCATGCGTACTTGCGCTCCCTCACCTCTGACCTCTCACATCCAAAGCCCAGAAAACGTAGCAACGCAGTGTCCTCGATGAGCTGGGTTGCTGTCGTCGTCCTTGCACGAGAGAATGCGTGCATGTCTTGATACTGTTTCCTCATCTGTACTTTGAGCCTTTGACGGGACTCAAGAATGCAAGCACGAGAGTATCACGCTGTTCGGCCAGGTCTCCCCCGATTCCTCTACCGCGTACTGTACTCGTGGTTTTTCTACAGGGCCAGGTAGACGACGCGTAAATCTGAAGACTTGAACTCCAGTATTCTGGTAATAACTGTGCTGAAGACTTGCGTTCCTTTTGTTCTTTCTTTTGCTAGCTGTTTTTTTAGCTTTACTTTTGCTAGTTGTTGAAGCCATCTGAGTCGAAGTCATGGTTATATATAGTGCTACGTAGCAGATATTCAGAAATTTCAAGAATTAGAAAATATTCAAAACGAGTTACTACTCCCACATCTTTGGATTTTGGCAGGCAATAATATTGCCTTGTCGTTGCTAGTGAGTCCAATTAATGGACAGTACAACTACACTTATCTAGCTAGGTAATAGGTGTGGGGTGTTTCTTCAGTTTTATATAAGAACAGCCATGCATATATAGGATTGTATTTTGCAATTCTATGGTCTTTGCAATGTGACTCACCTAACATATATGTAATTACAACAATATGTAAATCCGTCGTGTAACGCTACATGTTCTTCCACCTACTGAAAAGTGTGTCGAGATATGTTTTCTTATTAATTAAGAAAAAAGTAAACTTGTAGGATAGTGAAAGTTTCTGATACTGAACCTTTTTGTTTAGCACCAAAGGAATGATGGATTTTGACAAATCAAGCTGTATCTCGCATCAAATAAGTAAAAATTGACTCCATCATATGGGATACATATTTGAATTTCTAAGAAATCCAAGCACTGTACTAATTTTTAGTGGCCATTTGGTAATGTCGCGCGTGGTCCTGTGCCTAGCCACCACGTCGAGCCGAGGCGGCAGCCCTGCATCGGCCATCAAAGGAGGCGCAGTGCGGCGCGCAGATACGCGAGGGCCCGTACGTACGTTCATCAATGAACACGACGTACCGCGGTTCAGACAAACGAGTCGCGCACGATACAGGACTACTTTCGCAAAGGGAATCGAATCGATCGAGGACGAGACAGTTAAATTAGACGCCGGCAGGATGGCATGGTTTTGCGGACCTAGGGCTCGTACCAAGACGCGATGATTTGCGGACCTTGGAGTTCATAACAGGATGCAGAATGGCTTTGGGGATTTCGTACAAGCATCCGTGGTTAAACTAGAAGACGGCAGTTAATAAGGCGAAGAAGAAGCGATCCGGGAACGCGCACCTGCTTCAACCGATGGCATAGCGGCGAGGGGAGGGAGGTCGCCGCCGCCGTCAACCAACGACCCGGCCGCGCGGCGACTGGAGATGGCGCGCGTGGAGGTGGCCCAGACGCCGCCGAACTGATGGCCTCCGTATTCCTATTTCCTAGCCCGGTCTTGACAGAAATGGGCTGATGCTCGCCTTTTTTTTTTTTTTTTGAGAAGGAGGCTGATGCTCGCCTTATCTACGCCTACACACACACTAGAAGGCCCAGGCCCATAGTTGACTAGGAAAGTTTGAGGATCTCGTGGGCCACCGAACTGCCTGCCCGTGCGCCTTAGGCCTTAGCCCGTCCCACCCACGGGTGCAGGTTCTTGCAGCTGGCACTGGGAGTCCTACGGCGGCGCGCCACGTAGGTAGCCCGAGAGGCGCGCGCGGATCGACACCCGCCGTGCACGGTGCCCGGCGGCAGATGCCATGAGCTAGTGGCTGTTGGCAAGAGAATGTTTCGGTTTCACGAATGATTTGCTTTTTATTCAGCACACGACATTCCACTCCCTTTAAGGGGAAGCGAAGAAATCTCAAAGTTGTCTTCAACTAACAAAGCTCTGCTCTGCAAGTAAAGCACAACAAGCTGTACAATGTGCTACCGTATCAACTGGAACTGAAACTACACCGGCGCTCTTACTCCACTGCCACTGGGGGAAAAAAATCTAAATATAACAGAACAGAACTCTTGCAGATCATCGTGGCAGAACGCTCGGCGAGGTTACACGATCGGTGGCGCCACCGACGCGGCTCCAGGCGGCTGAGGTGGGTCGACCTCCGGCGGCGGCCTCGGCGGGTCAACCTCGGGCGGCGGCCTGGGCGGGTCCACCTCCGGAGTCGTCCGCGGCGTGACGTCGGGGTTGGGCGGCACGTTCGGGACCTCCGGCGTCGACGGCGACGGTATCGCCGGGCCCGGGAACTCCGGCCCTGGCGCCGGCTCGCCGGGCGTTCCAGGCATCGGCACGTCGATGCCCGGCGGCGCGTCGAACTCCGGCGGCGTGTCGATGCTGGGCACCTCCGGCGGCGGCCGGCCCGTGCCCGGCACCTCCTCCGGCGGGCGGCTCGTGCCGGGCACCTCGGGCGGCGTGGGACCGTCCGGGAATTCCGCCGGCGGCATCATCGCTGAGACGGTAAACCTCACGCCGGCGCGTCGAGCGGCGGTCGCCGGCGAGGGCTGGTACGGGCGAGAGCACAGGATCCGCGCCGACGATGACGCGGCGGCGCGGAAGGTGCGGCAGGTAGGCAGCAGCGACGCCGTCGCCAGACTGATCGGCATCGTTGTTGTGGCTCTCCTCCTCTTCACTCGGCCGTTCTTTGGACGAACTGGAAAAGATGGTTCAAGGCTGAACGTGGCAAGCATGGAACAAGCCGCTGGAACAGGACGGCGGTACCCTTATACATACAGGCTGCCGACTTGACACGTTTGGCAACGAAGTGGAGCGCGCAGGATTCGCTCCCGGCGCGTGGCGTCCGTGCCGGAAGGCGGCAGCTTCTCGCGAGACGTACGTGTCCCGCGATCGCTTCATGTTCAGTCAAACTGAGATACTAGCAGTACTTTTTTTAGGAAACAACTGATACACCAGTCCACGTACTAGGAGTTCTTTCGCTTCCCCCAGGAAAAGATAAATAAAAGAAAACCTATTTTCACTGCATGAGACACCACTAGGCTTTTCAGATTGGTAAATTTTTTCAGACAGTATGGCCTTTCAGACTCGAGAGTCTGCTGCACCATCAGAGTAAACTGGTAAGCATTAGCAAGAACGGAAAAAAGGGAGTAAACTGGTTATGGTAAGATTTTTCAGCTAGGTGGTAGAGACAAGTAAGATAAACCTTTGGTAACTGAAGCACCACAAGTAAATGTAACTTGAATAAGCCATATGGTTTACATTTACAAGCAAGATATCCAGGACAGACAAGGCATGACGGAGATGCAGGTCGATTTCTCTCTACATGTATATCTGGACACTGATACGTTCTCTAATTTGAACAAGACAAGACGGACGGAAGAACAGGAAAATTTCAGAGCAGGGCATCGTGCTCTCGCTCGCAACAACACCCTGCGTGTGCAGCAGCCCCGGGTGCTGTGTTGCGTGTAGCTACTACCCACGTCGTCCTGACGGAGACGGGTGCTGGAGATGAAGAGAGAGGCCCAAGGCGCTGATCACGAAGAAGACAGGAGGCGCCTGAGCTGGCGCAGGTGCTCCTCGTTGGAGATGTTGAGCGACATGCGCAGGTTCGTCAGCAGCGACTCCTGCTCCCACGTCAGCGGCCCGGACGCGTACAGCGCCCGCACCGTCGACCGGTACGCCTCCAGCTCCAGAGCGTGCACGTCCACAACGTCGCGGTGGTCGTCTTCTTCCTCCTCCTCCTCCATCCCCGACGTGCACGGGCACGAGGACATGGCGTCGTCAGGGAAGGCGGCGGCGGTGGCGGCGTGGCGCTTGCCGTGCACCTTGCTGTAGAAATGGTCCTCCGGGTTGTTCACGCTGCAGCTGGCCACCGAGCACTCGGCCTCCTCTCTGCTCACCTGTGAAGGACTCTGCAGGTAGCTGTCCGCCATGGCGCCGTGGAGGTTGGAAGCTGGGGCGATGTTTCGTGGATGTGCTCGTTTGCTCACATGATGAGAGGCATCCGCGGCTGCTTTCCTCTTCCTGCCGTTGCTCTGCTGCGCAGCTCTGGTGGCCTGAAAAGGAACACAGCTGATGAGAAATCCATTGCTTAAATGGTACGGTAAATGCAGAATTGATGAAGGAAAAGATAGCCTGATTTGCTTAAAAATAGGAGTCTGATGCTTTAGGTTTCTTCAGTCATCAGGGGAGAAGGAAACAGTGATGCTTCAGTTCTGTACAGAAGTTTTCTGCTGAAGACAAGACTTGGTTAACAAATTAGACGGCTGAATGTAGTGAATGGCCATTTGGACAGCAGAAGTTGAGATTGTGAAAGTTATTGTGCGTCCCAGAAGTAAGAATTTAAGGCACTCCATGATGCCGAGTGCTTCAACTTCAACTGAATATGAAGATATAGTTGCAGTTGCATCAACACAGCAATAAGGTGCTCCATAGTAGTGCAATAAGCACTTCAGCAGAGCATGCCATGGCATAATTCTGATGTCAAATAGCTTCATACTAGGCTTGCTAATTCCCTTTTCTCAAATTACTTAGGAAGAATCAAGAGTGGTATGTGGAGTATGGATATGGGCCAACAGCGTGTGGAACAAATAATTTTCCTAGAACAGGTGAAGCTGGTGTGGAGTGTTGCTCTTCAAGTAAATCTATAATTAGGTTCATGTTGATAGTCCAGCTCAAATGTTGCTTTTTTGGGTTGATGTAAAGCTAAAAAAATGATAATCTTTGTAGACAACCCCAAGCAGTAAATTTCTAGAAGTAAAACAACTCTGCATTTCTCCAAGTACGGTTACCTTATCTGATGTAGGTAACTGCTTGTTATGAGGAGCTACAGAAGCATTTGGAATTCTCAAGCTAGATATGTGAAACTCTTTCAGTTGGATGCAATCTGCAAGCCTGATTACAAAGTAATTGTTCTTTGACATCTTCAAGATCTTGCCAAGCTTCCATGTATTCCGGTCAAACACCTCAGTTACGTCTCCAATAATCCATTTGCATCTTGCCTGAACAGTAGCTGGTTGTTTTGGCTGAACATTTTTCATGCCAAAATTACCTTCTGAATTCAAAATCATATCATTCTCCCTAAAAATATCCACCACGCTACTTTTCAGCTTCATGATTCTGATCAGGAGAGTAGCACATGAGAATAAAAAGGTCAAAATATGCATTAGCACTAGAGGAAGGAAAAGAAAGCAGGAGTTTATCACATAAATGAATGCTTGTACTCTCTCCGGTTTTTAGTTGATGTCCTTAGGACAAGGTTTTTAGTGCAAAAAATGAACTAAAAGTGTAGTCCTAAATCCTAATGTTATCAATTAGAACCAGAGGTAGTAAGAAATATGCTTTTTTTTTCTTAGTATTGAATGCTACAGAAGAAAACAAGGATAAACTGTGTTCCAACAAATATTAGTTTTTCCCCTAAATACACCCCCTCTAGTAAAGTTTGACATTGACAGGTTTGTCAAAAGCAAATATGTCAAGAAACTTTTCAATGTTATATATCACATAAACACATCATTTTCATATGCCACTCTAATTATTGAAGATAAAAGGTAACAACATCCCAAATTGTCAGAATTGGTGAAAAAATCATAGAAAAAAATATCATTGTGAGCTAATTAAAGAGCTAGTCTAGGAACATTTAAGGAATGAAAACATCAAGGAACAAAGAACATGATATTTGCAAACCTCTGAATTATAACAAAAAGGATTTTAGTGAAAAGAGAAGAGAAATAGGAGAAACAAGGCCACAAGGAGAAAGAATTCTGCAGTCATGACATAAAAAGTTTGACAATCAGAATGTCAACTGATCGCACAAAATTATCTCTCTAGCAAAATTGTAGGAAACAGGATACAATGAGCCAATTTGTGCTCCTGACTAAAGAAGATTTTTAAGACCAATTTGAAGACAACAAGCCATTCTTGATGCAAACAATCATATGGAGCAACCAGCCAAAGAAACCAAAGCCAGAAAGGATATGTACTCACAAATACAAATCTGGACACAAGATGTGCCAGTGCCAGACTAAATTAAAGTGCATGCCACCCCTAAATTCTTCTGTTCGATGACCCAAATCATTTGTCATTTCTAGTCCTAGACTTCTGGTCAGACCAACAACTGAATTTACATGTACAAATCCCACTTGGTAGAAAAGCTAGAAAAGTTTCAAGCTCAAAATTATCATTTGAGATGTCCACTAAGAACAAGACTCATCATTCACCTGTACATACAAGGTAAAAAGACTCAAAACAGATAGTCAACTTCAATTCAGGGGAAAAATGAGATCCATCTTCTAATCTAAGCCTATTGGAGACCAACAATTCATAGTGGACATTCCAGCGTAGGTACCACCAAACGGGAGAGCTTGGAAATGATTAAAAGTCAGAAGGAAATTCTATGACAGATGATGAGTCTCCTCATCTGAAGATCTATCAGATATTCATAACACTAATCAATAATAAAAACCAGAAACATGGAAAATAAATAGAGATCCAACTTGGACCGTACTGTTACACAAAACAGTGGTATCTGGGGAATTTGAAGGCAAGAACACCGAAAAACCAAGTCTCCGAGAAAGAGGATTAGTTTTAACGAACAAAGAACATTTAACAGCTACCCCACTAGACTTGTCTTCAGTCCTATTAACAGGAATACTCGATCGGGATTCCAGCGGGGAAACTAAATTGAAATGCAGCAATATGAATCCATCAGAATACGAAAACTTCCACCCTATACCAACTCAAACATTGGGCATTAAAGATCAAAGAGCACGGAAGAAACGTATATAGAGGTAAGGAGCAAAAGGTCAGATTGAGATTTCAAACTGAAAACTAAGAGCATAAGCTCAAATCGGTATCAAGAACACGAAGTCCAAAAGATCCAATACCACGAAATCTACATACAAAAGTGGAATCGTACGTGAAAGAAATCTAATCCAACCCAATAGCTGCGAGTACTCCTCAGTCCTCACCTGCAAGAAACAAGCCGATTCGCCTTGCCAATCCAAGAACACCAGACGGAGAGCCTCAGACTATTAATCCCAATTAATCCCCAATTGGGTTGTGCTCCAACCCAATTGGGATTAACCGGCGAGGTGAAAGCCTGGGACGGCAGTTCAGGTCAGAGAAAACGGGAAATAAAGGAGCTGAAAAAATTACCACCACCGGACTCCAAGAATAGCAAATACAAGCTGCATGCTGGAAAAAAATGAGAGAAATTTGGCGACTAATCGGAGACCAACCTTGGAGGCGGGGAGGATTAATCAGGCGGTTACGAAGCGATCGGGACGCCTGAGTTCGAGGGCCCGGACCTGCAAATGTTTTGGGTACATAGGATGTTCTTTACTTCAGTTCTTGGCTCTTCCATTTTTCTTTTCTATTTTGTTTTCGAAATTACTACTATCCTAAAATTACTTTATTTTAAGACTTCATGGCAGTGGTTAATAATGATTTTATCCGACGTCACCATCCTACAGATAGTTCTCAGTTGACGAATCCAGATTCGCAATGTTCTATAGGAAACTCGGACGACACTCCGTTCATCTGCGCCGTCCAAAGTCCAAACTCGGCAGATACACTGTTGTACTAAAACAACCAGTTGGTTAAACATTGCAAATTAACTTGCAAAATTTTAAAATTTACTCAGAATATTTAAATAATGCAACATAAGGGAATACAGAAGTTTTGATAAGTTACTACTAAAGATTCAAACAATGCAAGTATGCAACAAAAGGGAATATATTTAAGTTGTGATACACCTGTATTCCTTTCGTTATGGTCACTAAAACGGCGACAGGAACAATGTATCTCACTGTAAGGCATGTTACCTTCGGTTGCATACTTGTATGTATATGCCCATTTTGAGCTGCGCTCTTCACTTCAATTTAATATGTTTATGTCCCTCTGTGTTGTATGTGTTGTTTGAAAAGTTTGCCTCAAGACAATATATACATGTTTTAACATCTACCGGTGTTCCAGCCTTCCAAGGTGACTTTGCAAAACACAAAAAACTACCAGTGCTTCTGTGCTTGTTTTGGACAGCTTCGTGGTATGCAGTTCTATTACGGGATTGTAACTAAAGCACTGTGCACTGATCAGCAAACCTCCACTTTATGTCCAAAATCCATATTTACTACTGAGTTTCTAAGAAAATCAAGCAAAGAAAAAGTGAGCAGTGTAAAATTTCTTGAAGCAAGTGGGCAAGCTAGACGAGATATATCCACAATTCCACATCAGTCTCAGAGGAGCAAAAAAGTTCCACTTTCCGAGAGAATATGCGTAAAGTTCGAAAGCGTTGCAAATCAGTGAAAGAAATTCAAGGTATGGCATAATTGCCTGTACCAGACAACTCATATTGCACAGACAACTCATTCACAAACAACAAGCGACCTAATTCCTAACCCACACAAAAGCAACACAAATTCGGTAAAAATAGAGGCTAACATGTACAGTTAACTTAAAAATATTATATCATACTACTTGTTAAAAAACATAATGCTGTCATCATTTAGCAAAGAGACATATGAGAAAAAAGGTAGCCATTTGAATGTTCTCATTAAGGGTCTGTTTGGAACGAAGAAATGGAAAACAGAGGAATGGAAAAAAACGTAGGAATGAAGAAAACACAGGAATCGAAAAAGCGATAAAACTACAGGAATTGAAAACGTAGGAATGAAAATTTAACGTGTTTAGGATACAGGAATAGAAACACAGGAAAACAAGTATTAGGGTAATTAACTAAAATCTTTAAGAGCTAAGCTATACTACCATTATTATTCTGGTCCTACTGTTCACTTCATAAAGAACTTTGGACAAGATGACTCATTCATTATACACTGGCTTATTATCTCCTTATTTCTAGTGCATGCATTTTTCTCTATCTCAATTTTAGTATTCTATCTCTACGTATCTATGCGCACCAGGACTCTAATACGCATGCATAGCTCCTCTCAATGCTTTCCAAGAGCTTGGAGTGGATTTTTTCATTCCTCCATTTTGTACAACAAAGGAAACCTTTCCATAGGAAAGGAAATGCTGATTCCTTCATGCCAAACGCTAGTGACATCAGCAAAATACAGGAAGTTGTTCCTTTGAAGTTTCCTTTGAAAATCCTCAACTTCCTTTGAAGTTTCCTTTGAAAATCCTCCATACCAAACGGAGCCTAACAGAATACACCGGACACATCATCAAATCTATCCCTAACGGCAAATATGAACAATTGCATAAGTGCCCTTATTTTGAACCTCCTTTTGAGACTTTGCAAAATTGGACCTGCTGTAACAAGTTGTTGCATATTTGCCCCAATTTTGATTGGACAAATTACAGTTTTGCAACAAAAAATGTGCAATAACTTAGGTGAAAGTAAGTCCAATTTTTGCAAAGTCTCAAACAGAGGTCCACCAAAATGAGAACTGGACTTGGAAATAAGGGCAAATTTGCAAATGTCCCATTTAACTATCATCGAAACATCATAAAACATAAATGCTGGAAGAAATGATATGAGCTGTTGTGTCAAGATATGGCATATACTATGTCTCATAAAAGGTATCTCAAGTAAAGATCCAGTAACAAACTACCAAAATGACATTTCATGTCTGAAACTCCCAATAACAAATGACACAAGATAACAATAACAAAAATCACAGTTCCTGACTTAAGGTGATAAGAGACTATAGCTTCAACAAAATGATCACTGTGTAACACCAAGCCACTTGGAGAAATTCTCAAACTCTGCATAGTCACTGTCAGAGATCATGGTCTTGTACCAGGCCTTTCCAGCAGCCTTGACTTTAGAAGCCTCCTCCTGCAATAAATTTTCAAACAGAGAGCACATCAATTCAATAATATGTTTGTAATGTTCAAAGGAGATTACAGAACTACAAAGAATATATTAAATAGATACAGTATAGTGGTAAGGCAATTGGGAAGAGAACAGAACAAAACTTTAGGGAGCAGATTATCTAGTGACTAAATTTCAAAATTATTGAATTGAAGATTCAATGACAAGCCCAAAAGAACACAATGATTGTCTCAATTGTCTGTCTGATAAATATAGAATTCATAAAAATCTATTATGTTTCAAATGCCTATGTTGCAATGAAATATGGTTTATTACCTAGAGTCTCAGGTATGTTCATCATGATACAAAGCAACCATAACTAACAAAGCTTTTATCAAATGTACACGAAAGAGCAACAATTACAGCACATTGGAGCCATTCCAAATAGCTGACAAAATAATCGCTTTCAAAACATAGAGAACGTACTGTAAAAATGATCGATGGCTACCACAGCACATTAGCTAAGAAGAAATCTTCTTAAATGGTGCATAGCAAATGAAGTCTACCAATAACAGTTTCTCAAAATGGGTTCAGATCACAAATCAGTATATAAAGACTATAAAACTGCAACAACGGTCTAAATGGACTTAACCCTGAGAGCCACAAATGCAGGTTTAATCGGTATTGTTATCCATGGTAAGTTGGCAACATATAACTAACAAATATCAATATGTTACTAAAGCACTAGTATAAAAACAACAATTACTTGGATGAAAAGAAATGGCATTAGTAGTGTGCATATAAACAGCTAGGGTAATACGCACAGGAACAACAAGCTCTATTTGGATAAGTGAAGATAAAGATGCAAGAATTAACGTACCGGGCTGAGCTTGGTCCTCTTGGAGTCAAGCTTCTCATTCCTGGCTTTGAGACGTGCTGCCTCAGCGAGAACTGCCATCTTGCGAGCAGTACCGACATACGGGTTCAGCTTGAGCACAGCAGACATATTCTTCAGCGGGTTCTTCCTAGGCTCCCTGCGCTTCACCTCATTGTTGATAGGCTTCACCACCGACTGCACCTCGTCGGAGTTGATGAGCCTGGCCAAGTCAGCATTCACCATCTTGGGCCTCGGGAGAACGAAACCCTTCTTCTTATCCGCCGGCGTCTCAAAGGTGCCGTACACCTCATCCAGCTTCTTGAACGCGCACTCTGTCCAGATCACGAAGCGGCCAAGGTGACCACCAGGGGCGAGGTCGAGCAGGTTGAGGCGCTCGACATTGGCAACATCGACACCAGGGAGGTTGCGGAAAGCCTTCACGATCTTGGACCCCTCGGTGCCATAGACAATAAGAGGTCCCTTACGGTTGATGTAGCGGCGGTTGCGCATCTTGCCCTTGCCGGCGCGGATGCCAACGGAGTCCTTGGCCTTCTCGGCGTCAGCATAGGCACCGACCTGCTTGAGGACCTTGATGGCCTGGGTGGTCTTCTCCACGCCCTCGGCGGAGTCAGAGACCACGAGCGGAAGCTCGGGGACGGACTCAATGCGGTGGCCGCGGGCGAGGACAAGGGACGGGACAGTAGTGGCGGCGAGGGCGGAGGCGATGGCGACGCGGCGCTGGTGCACGGCGACGCGGCGGTGCCAGCGGCGCCAGATCTTGGTGGGCGCGAACATGCGTCCGCCACGGCACATGTTGCCGAAGGCTCCCTGGCCGGCGCGGTGGGTACCGCCGCCGGGAACACGGGGATACGCGACACCGCACGCCCAGTTCCCCACGACTCGGCGGAGGTCTGGTGTCCGGCGCGGCGCGAGACGGCATAAGGCTGACGCTTGTTGCAGGAGAGGAGCTTGTGGATGGAGACGACGATGTCGGGGCGGATCGGCGAGCGGAGCACGTCGGGCAGAGGAACGCCGGCGGAGTCTGTGGCCATATCGCCCTCCAGGGCCTTCACGGAGACCAAGGGACGCGTGGCGGCGGCCATTTGCGGCGGCGAGCGGGGCGCAGCGCGGTGGCTTCGGCGGCGGCGTGGAAAGGACGGACGCGGTAGGGAGTGAGCGAGCTTATATGAGGATTGGGAACTGGGGGCTAGGGTTTGGCGATGACATCTGGGCCGGTAATCTAACGTTTTGGTGAATGGTGCCCGTATCTGGAGTTGGGCCTTGCCTGCTGCAGTGATGGACTATTGTTGGGCTGGGCTCGGCAGGTTTGTACACAAACACAACTGTGCCAAATCCGATGCCAGATCCGAATCTGACGAAGCACCATTCTCATGTGACAGTGCAGCGGCCGCGTCCAGCTCAGATCATTGTGCGCGCGGGCGCCGCTACATCCGCGAGGCCGGAGAGCCAGACCGCCATAGTAGCCGTCACGGGACTCTCGCAGCCGCAGGCGACACTCCCAAAGCCAGCGCCACACCGCCGCCGGCCGCCGGCTGCCGCCTCGACCTTGCCCTGCGCGTCGCCGCCATGGCCACCGCCGCGCGCACCCTCAATTTCCCGACCGCACCTAAACCCTCGAGTCCCTCCTCCCACAATCCCCTTATCCCCTCCCACATCCGCTTCCGCAACCGCAGCCGCGTCCACCGCCTCGCCGCCTCATCCTCCGACCTCACCTCGTTCCCCGACGCGACCCCCACCCCGAACGGCGTCTATGTACCCTTGGCGGCGTCGCACCCCGCGGCGTCCATCGACGTGGACGCCGCCACGGAGGCGGAGCTGCGGGAGAACGGCTTCCGGAGCACGCGCCGCACCAAACTAGTCTGCACCGTCGGGCCGGCCACATGCGGCGCCACCGAGCTTGAGGCGCTCGCCGTCGGCGGCATGAACGTTGCGCGGGTCAACATGTGCCATGGCGACCGCGAATGGCACCGCGGGGTCATCCGCGCCGTGCGGAGGCTTAACGACGAGAAGGGGTTCGCCGTCGCAGTCATGATGGACACTGAAGGGAGCGAGATCCATATGGGCGATCTCAGCGGCGCGTCCTCCGCAAAGGCCGAGGTGAGCAACACATTTCTTCGCTCAGCCTTAGATTCTTCCGAGGTCGTGGGCTCGTGGCCTTCATTGGTTAAATTCTATATTAAATATTGGTACATAGCCACATAGGTTGTGCAATTGATATGCTGATTCGTAGTTCCTGTGGTGAGATATTTTGTGGGTACACTGCAGGTGATGTTGTTCTGGTTATGGTAGATTAGTTGTATAACTAAGTTTCATTCTTTAGCTATCATATATGCAAGATGTATGATGAAATGTCTCACAATACTTGTTTTTACCCAAGAATTTACTTGTTTGTTGTTTGTCTCTTGTCTTCCACCAATTTATAGACAAGCAGACACGTAATCCACTATGCACTATATATTTAAATTTAGCAAAAACACAAAAACGTTTGTGGACCATGAGCATATCTAACTACTAGTTCCTCTGAACCTAAGAATTAATAACTGTGGTGGAAGAAGAACAACAGAATTTCTTGTTCGGAACTATGATAGAACCTAACAGACATTGAATTCTTCTGTAAAAAAGAATATTGTTCCATGGTCATGTCTTTGAGTTCATATAGCATGCCATGCACTATTCAAAAGGAAACAACCAAATTCATATGCTTTATAACCTCTAATGTATTGAAGTATTTAATGTGAATTCATAACCTTATTAGTCTTCTCACATGAACCTACTCTTTTCCTGGACTTCGCAGGATGGAGAAGTTTGGACTTTTAGTGTTAGATCATCTGATACATCCCTGCCAGATCGGATCATTCATGTGAACTATGATGGCTTTGCTGAAGGTTATCCATCATACGCGAGCTTATTCTCAACTCTATTTATTTTTCTCTCATCCAATTGCGTGATTGGTATTTTTCACACTTTGATAATTTGTCTAAACTCCTAGATGTGAAAGTTGGCGATGAACTTTTTGTGGATGGTGGGATGGCCAGGTTTGAGGTTATTGAAAAGTTAGGACCAGATGTGAAGTGCCGTTGCACTGATCCTGGTTTGGTGCTGCCACGGGCAAATCTTACTATTTGGCGTGATGGAAGCGTTGTCCGAGAAAGAAATGCCATGCTTCCTACAATTTCATCAAAGGTAATTTGTGTAGTGAATTAACTCTTGCTCTTAGTCGCTTATGCACAAATATAGAATTTCTCCATGAGAGAGAAGCAGCACATAGTCTTTTTGAATTTATGGCACTCCCTAGTCCCTATCCATCCCCTGGATTGATTGATTGCTTTACATGAATGCTCAAATGAGTTTCAAGAATGCAAAAGGACTGGCACTGGCTCACTCTGGGACTGTGGATCATACTGTTTAGATACCTGTAAACTGAGTGAACATTCTCATATTATTCTAGTACTGAAAATCCTTATCTTGAGGGCCCTCAATTAGAATCTTTCTTAGGGACTGAATGCTATTCAGACTTTTGTTTCACTTATGACTTTTTTATGTTTTGTATCTCAACTTTGCAGGATTGGCTGGACATAGATTTTGGAATTGCTGAAGGTGTAGATTTCATCGCCGTATCATTTGTCAAGTCTGCAGAAGTGATTAATCATTTGAAGAGTTACATAACTGCACGGAGCGGTCGAAGGTAACAAGAGTTAAGTTTTGGAAGTTGTCAACTCAGTTCATGATTGATTCTGAGAAAAGTCATCTAGGATAGCTGGGATTAATAATGCCATTTTGTCTATCCATAATTTCATATACTCCTTTCCTGAATTGATCGTTAGGACACTGAACTAATTCTGATGTCCTAGCGACATCATTTTTGGAATGGAGGAGTACATTGTAAAGGAAAAAAGATAGTATTTTACGAGATATGAACTTTTTCACTTTCTACTGCTTCTGGCTGAGAAGTATAACGCATCAATTCACACTTCTTGGAGGAGGTACAAGGTTCTGCCGTAGGTTTCTCTTTGTGCGGTAATTTGCACCCTGGCAATATGATTGTGTACATTGAACTCTATAGCATGTCTATGACATTGTTTAAATTTGAAGAGTGGCAGGCATACTGAATGGCTAGATATCATACATGTGAATTTTTTATTTCATTTAAAAGTTTTAGCTTTGCTGTCTAAATGGTTGTTGTGTTGTTATGC
The DNA here is from genome assembly GCA_031894775.1 of Chloris gayana. Lineage (NCBI taxonomy): Eukaryota > Viridiplantae > Streptophyta > Magnoliopsida > Poales > Poaceae > Chloris > Chloris gayana. The sequence goes on along the minus strand of JAUNZO010004086.1, from coordinate 50,577 downwards.
AGTGATATAGGGGTCATTGCAAAGATTGAGAGCATTGATGCTTTGAAAAACCTGGAGGAGATCATCTGTGCTTCTGATGGAGTGATGATAGCCAGAGGGGACTTGGGGGCACAGATTCCCCTGGAACAGGTCCCTTCCGTACAGCACAGAATTGTTAAAATGTGCAGACAGCTCAACAAGCCAGTTATTGTTGCTTCTCAGCTTCTGGAATCAATGATTGAGTATCCTACACCCACTAGGGCTGAGGTTGCTGATGTTTCTGAAGCAGTCCGCCAACGTGCAGATGCTCTCATGCTTTCTGGAGAGTCAGCAATGGGGAGGTACCCAGAGAAGGCTCTCAGTGTCCTTAGGAGTGTTAGCCTGAGGATTGAAAGATGGTGGAGAGAGGAGAAGCGCCACGAGGCGCTGGAACTGCAAGCTGTGTCCTCATCCTTTTCTGATAAGATATCAGAGGAAATATGCAATTCGGCAGCTAAAATTGGTATTTCCTGCACTTGTTTTATCATTAACTTATTTAATTTTGTTGCAGAAGCATATCATGAAATTGGCACATCTTGGTTCATCTTGCTTTGCCTTTATCTTTGAGATCACCCTAAGAGAGCTAGTTTGTGGGCTTATAAATACAAACTAGTTTCAAATGCTCACATACTGTTGTCTGCCTTGTGGCCTATACAAATATATTTGAAGTTTGAATCAACCCTTCGCTCGTATTTACATGCTTTGCTTGTTTGTAGCCAACAACTTGGGCGTGGATGCTGTCTTCGTCTACACAAAGGATGGTTACATGGCTTCCTTGCTCTCCCGATGCCGTCCGGACTGCCCAATCTTCGCATTCACATCCTCAACATCTGTCAGGAGACGGCTGAATCTCCAATGGGGCCTTATTCCATTCCGTCTCAGTGACTCCGATGACATGGAGAGCAATCTCAACCGCACCTTCTCTCTACTCAAGGCCAGGGGTATGGTGCAGTCCGGTGACCTGGTTATTGCACTCTCTGACATGCTCCAGTCCATTCAAGTGATGAATGTGCCCTAGGAATAATAGGACACATCATATCCGTTCCTGTATTTTCATTAGTCTCTCCAATTTTGAAAACGAGCTGTATTGTAGAATGGGCGGACAATTTTATTTTTAGGTTGTTTGTATGATGACTTCAAGTACCAGAATAATTTGTAAAGTGTTTATTCCTCCTGTGGAGGATGTAGAGTGGCGACCTGAATATCAACGCTCCTCCATGTTTGTTTCGTTCATGGCCCTATTTTGGCCAAAAAGTTCCGCTTCCTGGCAGCATGGTTCAGGCAAGCAACATAATGAAGCGGCCTGGATAAAAGTCTGCAGATAATGTGAAACGACGTTGAAATTTTTAATACCGATGGGATCCGTTATATTGACTACAAATGAAATATTTTGTTGCATAATCAAAGTGAGAGGTACACGAAGCAGAATGTTCAGATAACCAGGTGTGGTTAAGGGTTGCAGGAGGCTTTGTCACCGTAGGCGTTACCTTCACTACCGTTTTGGTATGAAGCGGGAGATCGCAAGTTAGGACCCGTTCAGAACACTCAAGGATACGAGGCCGTTTGTTTTTGTAGCCCTCACCTTCAGCATTATGTTCAACGCTTCCAGATGCATATGGAGCTCTAGCTAGCGTCTTGTTCAACATGTCAACTGCAACCAGATATGGACCCTGTTTGTCACTAAATGCACAGTAGATGGTTTGGGGATCTTCCATGTCCACGAGCGGGAACGTGGGCTGCTGTTTGCGCGGAAGGTTGTGGCGCTTGGCAAGTTCAGTGAATTCCTCATATTCCAACGTGTCTGCCACCACCCACGAACGCCGGTCACCTGCCAATCTCCATGAGGTGATGGCGGAATAAGGGCTAGCGGTGATACCACGCCGCGGCCTGCCGTAAAACCAGCAGTCTGTGCTCGCGGCGTCCACGAACCTGATGGTCGCAGCGGCGCCACCGTCTTCCTCCTTGGTCACGCAGACGTTCCGGAGCGGTAATTATGCAGGTCCGACCTGGCTGCGGCCGCTCCGCCGGGAGGAGGCGGAGGGAGTCACGTCGAGGAACGCCATCACGAAGTCTCCGTGGCCAGCGTCGTCCCCCGGCACAAGGCCCCTGCTTCTCACCCGGGCACGACGGCAGCGGCTTCTTCCGCGCCGTCTCTCACAAGTCTCCCCGCCGCTTGCCTCGAGCGTTCGGAGAACTGTCGCTGGAGAAGTAACATTGGCATCCTGTGCCGGGGAACTTTTTCTCTATTTTGGCCTTTCTTATCTAAAATTTTAAAAATAACATGTTCAAAACTAAGTTTTCAAGATCTGGTCTCTTTTGATCACGTCAAACTGTATAGCGTGACACATGTATAGGGTCACGCCAAAGTGAATGGCGTGACCAAATGTGACCGTGGTCAATTCTTATGTGTCAAGTCTATTTTCCTACGTGTCATTTGGTCACGTCAAAGTATTCGGCGTGACCATATTCGCGTGTCACGCCATTCTGTATGGCGTGATCAAATGGGTCAGATTCTGGAAATATAGTTACTCGAGAGGCTATTTATGCAATTTTAGATAAGGAGGAGCCGGAATAAAAAAAGCTCCTGTGCCGTGGGGACGATGCCGGCCACGGAGACTTCGTGGTGGCGTTCCTCGACGTGACTCCCTCCGCCTCCTCCCGACGGAGCGGCCGCAGCCGGTGGAACGTATCTGGAGCTCTAGATCAAGGTTAAAAACATTGCAGAATAAAATGCCCCTAAGTTAATCGACCCGGGCGGGCGCGGGTGCCGGCGTCGAGGCGGGTAGAGCGCCGAGAGGTGGGGCGGCGGGATCGCCGGGAGGCGGGGCAACGGTCCGGGCGCGACCGCGGGCTTCGTCGCCCGTGAGGCGTGGCGCCGGCGTATCCGGAGCTTCGTCCGAGCGTTCGAAGCTTGGCGCCGCACCGGAGCGGTGGCCCGCCGAGAGGTCGGGCGGCCGGATCGCCGGGAGGCGGGCGACCGGCTGGGCGCCGCCGCGTGCTTCGTCGCCCGGGAGGCGGGCGGCGGCATCGCCGGACCCCGGTTCGAAGCTTTTTTTCTCTTTGAGGGCAGGCATTGCGTGAGACTATCCGCACTCGTCGTACTCTATTCTCATCCTCTAAAAGTAATATTTTATCATAGTTAGCAAAATTCTATCCTCTATATTCAGTTTTGCTGCACCCATTCATGCTTCATAACCATTCTCTATATCAACTATCCAATATTTTATTCAACCATCTCCAACTACCATCTCCTTTCATCTCTTCTTTTATTTCTATTCTTATTTTTAACAATAGTTTAGCAATCAATTATTTATTAAATAATAATAGATTTTCTCTTTTTTCTCATTTTCCAACTTTTTCTATTCTTTCTTTTTCCTTTTTTCTTTTTCCCCTTTCCTCTTCCTTTTTTCCCTCCCTTTTTCTTTCATTCCCGAATGCACGCATCGCATCTTCCCGAACGGCTGCACCGCATCTTCCCCAGCCTCGCACGCCGTAGCCGCAAGTGCCGCCACCCATGAGCACGTCGTCGCCGCCGCCCGTCCTCCACCCCCGAGCGCGCCGCCGCTGCCCGTCCTCCTCCCCGAGCGCGCCGCCCGCCGACGGCCCTCCTCCTCCCAGCCGTCGCCACCGTCGGGCCCGCCTCACCCGCGCGCACGAGCGCCGCCGGGCCTCGTCGTCTCCGCGCACCGTCCGCCGGCGGCCCGCCTAGCCCTCCTCCTCCGCGCGCGGGTCACCCTTCCGTCGCCGTCCGCCCCTTCTCCTCCCTCGCCGCGCGCGGATCTAGGGTAGGCCCACCTCCGTCCGGATGTGTGCGCGCCCCACCCGGTCGCCGTCGACCCGCCTCTCTTCCCCGCGCCATCGGCCCGCCTCGGCCGCCCGTACTCCTCCCCGAGCACGCCGCCCGTCCTCCTCCCCCGAGCGTGCGGCCGCCGCCTGTCCTCCTCGCGGAGCAGGGCCCGGCCGCGGAGCAGGACCCCCGCCGCCTATCCTCCTCCGCGGATCCGACGTCCATGGAGGTCCACCGACGGCCGGCGCCTCCCCGAATCCACCACGACGAGCTTCTCTCTCCCCTTCCCGGCCATCCCTATCTCTCTCCCCTTCCGGCCACGCGCGCGGGCCAACCGTCGGCACGTGGGGCCCGCGCCACGTTGCTTCGTAGCGCACCACCTCCGACACCCTAGGAATACCGGATGGGTAGCCGTGCGCTTGGGTAGCGGACCGCTCCTAGTATGCCGGTGCAGCAGATTCTTGCCTACGTGGCTCCTTCGAGCATCGCGTATCGGATGGCTCCCAGTACCCGATGCGGGTATTCCGAGTATGAGAGACATCGAGCAAGGGCACTTTCGTCCATTCGGATCACCAAAAACCCAAAAGGTATTTTAAAAAACTCGACCCGCGGGATATGACGGCCCCGGATATTTGCTAAGAAGAAGACCTTCTCGACTCAGCTGATCAGTGTGAGTTATGGCGTGAGTCTTTACCTAGTGCTTTGATTGGGAAAGGCGAGGAAATTTTTTCACAGCCGGTGCGAGATCTGGGGATCGAACCCCGGACCGGTGGGCTGCCACTCGGGCACTGTTCACCCAAAAAGCATTTTAGAAATTTCGAAAATCTCGTTTGGACATTCTACCGGAAAAAGACAACGTTTTCGTGGACATTTTAGCGAAGCCCATCGAAACGTGGGCAAAATAGCGAAGCCTCACTTTCATCGTGTGTAAAATAGCAAAAATCTCGAAGGCGACTACGTACTTACGTTCTCGGAGGTGAGATGGCGGTGGTGGCCAGCGAGCGACTAGTTCGGATCGATCCATACGGTTTGCGGCATCATGTTGTATTCATGTAACCAGCCAGGCGTACTGCAGCGGGACTGTGTAGCTTCTCTGATTGACTGGGCTTAACCAAGCGTGCAGGCCTAATCCACTGCAACCAAGCACGTTTTCAGTCCATTGGGCTCTTACATTTGAGCATGCAAGGATTGAAATCCTCGGCAGTTGCACATATGCAAATTATGGAGGAATAGTATCAAAGCATTTGCCCATACAAGATGAACCGTAGAAGGCTCTCACGAATCACAATACAACATCAACCCCATTGCAAATTTGCTTTAGTGAAATGCTCACGGTAGATTAGGCTTCTTTAAGATGTCCACCACTACGTGATTCGACCGATAGAATGCCCACTAACCATTTTTTGGAGCGAAGCAGGCCCTGGCGGGGCGCATGCGGCAACATCTGTGCTTGCTCGCGCGGACGGCTGACAGGCCGGAATGGGCGGAGGCGAGCGTGAGGAGGCAAGACTGAGGTAGGGTGTTGGCGGGCTCCTGCAGTCAATGTGCGATTGAGGCAAGGAAAAAGAAGTGCAGGGACAATTTCATCCAAAAATGTGGTTCATGGGCATTTTACTGGTCTACACACATAGTGATGGGCATTTAAAAAAAGCCCGGTGTACTATGAGCATTCCGCCGAAGCCACTCGAAGAGACTGGCAAAATAGTAAATTTCTCTTGCAAATGAGTGCAAAAGCATGGTATATCTTTTTGACCTAGTAGTTAAATCCTCTTTCCTACAACACAATTCCTCTGGTCGTCATCATTATAATCTCATCATCACCTCTATTTCCATGTAAACCCAACTTTGTTTGTCACAAATTATTATTATCTATTATATAATAAAAAATATAACCCACTAGCACGTCTTAATGGCTATTTCTCTCAATCCATGTTGCGCCATGTCATCATAATTAATTTCAACCATTTAGATAAAGAATGGATGCTAGAGATTAACATAATTAGTTCAAGATTATAATTTTAAAGTTAATATCTTTTAGTCCCGCTGCAACGCGCGGGTTATTAACTAGTTATTATTATTATTATGGTGTGTTAGCAAGTGTTGATTGCCTCACTCTTCTAATAATAAATAAATATTTTTGTTAAATAAGTGAATGTTTGCATTTTATAAATAATAATTCAAGTGGTGGTTACAATTTTAAGCTTGTTTCAACTTAATTAGTTGTTTTATCATAATTTTTAGAATATTAAAAGATGCTTATCTGTGGGCTACACCTAATAGTAATTCTGATTTTGAATTTGATTAATTTATGCAAGTATTATTGGAGATCTGAAAGACTTGCTCACGGATAATAATTTATTTATTTCTAAAAGATTAATAACTATGCATAAAAAGTAATAAGCTTAGGTACAATTATTATATTCGTGGATAGCATCACTACTCCCGTAGTCCGTCTACTTGAAAGCAGGCGTCTTCTTATAAACCTATAACTTTCCATTTACTACACAGAGATAAACATTTCTGTTAGGACACCTTTGCAAAATACCAAAATAAACAGGAGATGCTCATCAGGTGGTCAAGGGTGCTTTGTCGATGCAATTGTCATTAGAGGATTGTCACAAAAAAAAAAAGAGGCTGAGAGGATTAAATACATGCCAACTGGTTTAAGAGAATGCGAAAGGTGCAAGGATCTACTTGAATAACCAAAAAATACTATAAGAGAGAAAATTATTATCTCGCCATATACATCGACATTACTAGGACCATTCTAGAGGGATGAATGGTAAATTGTGGCCCAAGTTGCAGGAGGTTGTGTCGTTGTTGCCCCCATCTTCGTCGCTGAGTAAATAGCAAATTGGCCCATCTATCTTCTTGCTGAACATGTTGACTGTGATTTGGAATGCGTTGCGGTGAAAACGCCCTCTAAATACAATGTAGACTGTTTGGGGGTCTTTGGAGTCCACCAAGGGGAATTCCAGTTGAGCTTCCGGTGGAAGATTAAGATCTTTGATGAGGTCAGAGAACTCATCAACCTTGATATCACCATCCTTCGCCCATGTAAGCCGATCACTGCTCAACGTCCAGGATACGATAGCCGAGGGACTCGAACAGTGATCTACCGGACCGTAAAACCAGAAATGCCTGCAGGCGACATCGACGAACTTGATAGCACCGCCATCTTCAGTTACACACACGTTTCTGTAAGGAGACAGGCACCCTTTGTCGTCATAATCGAACATCGGATCCCCCCAGCCTTGGTAAGGATGAACAGGCAGCGGGACGTAGTGGAGCACCGGGCTCGGGCTGAAGACGTCGCACATCAAGATGCCCCTCAGGTAATCGACCCAGCAGATGAAATCGCCGAATGCAAAGACAGTGTCAGTCTCCCACCAAAACAAATCCTCGGCTTTGCCCTTGGGAATGTAAATCGGCATGTCCTCTGTGAAGCGCCATGAGGCCGGGTCTTGGCTGAACACGCAGCAAAGATGGGCAGTCACTGGCCAACAAATGTACCTGCCTTTTTTCGTTGTCACCATGAGGTGCGCCACCGCAAACTCTCCATCCTCACGGGACAAGATCCCCATGTTGTTCCCCACGCCGAGGTTGATGGTGCCATGTCCGCAAGCCGGGAGCCTCACGAGAGACGGCACGGGGAAGCCCGGTAGACGAAGAACTCCTCGTGGATCTTAAGGTTGTCAACAACTGAATGTGTGACGAAACGCAGGAGGATGGCGTTGCGGTGGGCTGCTATGGCTTTTGCGTCGATGAGCCAGGGCCACGGATCAACCTCCCGCGACTTGGTAGGTGTAGGTCGGTCCGGGCTGGGACGCCAGTCCAAGACGAGGCAGGAGATCCTCGGCGGCGGCGCCGCCCTGATGCCGACGGCGATGAAGTCGTTGGTGGCGGTGTAGCTGGATGCCAAGGTGTCGTTCCTGAAATTGTCGTCGCCGGTTATGCTGCGGAGGACGCCGTCGAGCATCAGCCAGTCCCGGATGGGAGGAGCTTTCATTGTCAGACGAGGGCTGGTGGTGAGAACTAATTTGGGGCTTCTGCTCAGAAGAGGTGCGCCCGGGATTCTCACGACGGCGGCATCGTTATCCATGATGATGAGGCTGCAACTACGGAGACTTACGTTCTCTCTTGGAGGCGGATCGGGTGAAACGCGAAAGCTGGAGTCACGATCGCAACGCGAAGGATCGAAAGTCTGAGGCCGGAGGTGGCAGCGACTAGTTCGGATCGATCGCGATGCGGCTTGCGCTACCATCGTGTATTCATGTAACCGGCCAGGCGTACTGCAGCTGGACTGTGTAGCTTCTCTGACCGACTGCAGGCCTAATCCACTACAACCCAACACGTTCTTCAGTCCATTGGGTCTTATATTACATTTGAACCGCATATGCCAATCTTGGAGGAACTGTATGAAACATCAGTTGCCCATACTATGGTGAACCAAAGATAAGTTGTACCATAGGCTCTCAGAAGTCACAACACAATCCCCTCAAAAAGGAAAAATAAAACGAGTCAAATCACGATTAATCATACACAACTCTCTTACTTTTACCTTTCCAAAATACCAAAACAAAGAGGAGATGCTCATGTGGTCAAAGGTGCTTTGTCGATGCAGCCGTCAACACAGGAATGCCCCAATAAAAGAAGGTTGAGAGGATTAAATACATGCTGAGTGGTTTAAGAGAACGTAAAAGGTATATAAGAATCTACTTAGATAAAAATAGTACTATAAGAGAGTAAAACTGTTATCTCGCCGGATACAATCACTTCCATTCTAGAGGGATGAATGGTAAATTATGGCCCAGGTTGCAGGAGGTTGTGTCGCTATTGCTCCCATCTTTGTCGCTGAGTAAATAGCAAATTGGCCCATCTATCATCTTGCTGAACAAGTTCACTGTAATTTGGAATGCCTTGCGGTGAAAACGCTCTCTAAATACTCCCTCCGTCCCAGAATATTTGGCATTCTAGGCTTATCCATTTTTCCCAAAATGTTTGGCATTCTCACTTCCCGAGACACCTTTCTCTCTTCCCAATACACCTCTATCTCTATCTCTTTCCTCCTCGTTTCCTGCGCACCTACTTTATTCCTTCTCTTCTTAATCTCCGTGCCTAGAGCTAGAATGCCAAACATATTGGGACGGAGGGAGTACAATGTAGACTGTTTGGGGGTCCTTGGAGTCCACCAAGGGAATTCCAGTTGAGCTTCCAGTGGAAGATTAAGATCTTTGGTGAGGTCAGAGAACTCATCAACCTTGATATCACCATCCTTCGTCCATGTAAGACGATCCTTGCTCAATGTCCAGGAGGCGATGGCAGAAGGACTAGAGGAGTAATCTACCGGACCGTAAAACCAGAAATGCCTGCAGGCGACATCGACGAACTTGATAGCACCACCATCTTCAGTCACACACACGTTTCTGTAAGGAGACAGGCACCCTTTGTCGTCATAATCGAACATCGGATCCCCCAGCCTTGGTAAGGATTAACAGGCAGCGGGACGTAGTGGAGCACCGGGCTCGGGCTGAAGACGTCGCACATCAAGATGCCCCTCAGGTAATCGACCCAGCAGACGAAATCGCCGAATGCAAAGACAGTGTCAGTCTCCCACCAAAACAAATCCTCGGCTTTGCCCTTGGGAATGTAAATCGGCATGTCCTCTGTGAAGCGCCATGAGGCCGGGTCTTGGCTGAACACGCAGCAGAGATGGGCAGTCACTGGCCAACAAATGTACCTGCCTTTTTTCGTTGTCACCATGAGGTGCGCCACCGCAAACTCTCCATCCTCACGGGACAAGATCCCCATGTTGTTCCCCACGCCAAGGTTGATGGTGCCATGTCCGCAAGCCGGGAGCCTCACGAGAGACGGCACGGGGGAAGCCCGGTAGACGAAGAACTCCTCGTGGATCCTAAGGTTGTCAACAACTGAATGTGTGACGAAACGCAGGAGGATGGCGTTGCGGTGGGCTGCTATGGCTTTTGCGTCCATGAGCCAGGGCCACGGATAAACCTCCCGCGACTTGGTAGGTGTAGGTCGGTCCGGGCTGGGACGCCAGTCCAAGACGAGGCAGGAGATCCTCGGCGGCGGCGCCGCCCTGACGCCGACGGCGATGAAGTCGTTGGTGGCGGTGTAGCTGGATGCCAAGGTGTCGTTCCTAAAATCGTCGCGGGTTATACTGCGGAGGACGCCGTCGAGCATGAGCCAACCCGGACGGGAGGTATCCTTAGACGAGGGAAGGTGGGAGCTTTGGGACTCCTTGCTCGGAAGAGGCGCGACCGGGATTCTCACGGCGGCGGCATCGTTATCCATGGCACAAGGCCGCGGCTACGGCCTACTGGAAGTTTCGTTCACGAGAGTTGCGGTTGCCGGAAAAATAGTTCGGATCGATGCGGCATCAAATCATGACGTTATATATTGCCGGCTCGGCCTTTACTAAAGAAGTCCTACTCCTACCCCGATTATTGGACTTGAGTTTGTATTGTACTTTGTACCTACTCCTAGGATATGTTGTGCTTGATCAAGCATTGAGGCCCAATCAACTATATAGCCCAACACGCTCTTCAGGAATTGTAATGTTTCGTTCATAGTCATAAGGAACTTCAATTGGTTTAGGGTGAAGAAAAGAAGAGACCATTCTTTTAGGGCAAGGAAGGGATTCTCTCAAATATATACCCAGTCACTAGCTACACAAGGGATAGACGAACAGGCGTTGGCCACTATAGCCAGAAATTTCGTTCATAGTCAAAAGTCTGCATACCCATATCATGAATTTTTGCCAGGAGCAACCTGTTTCATACGGCCTGTTGGCCTACAAGCATGGAGGATCTGAATTGATTCGGAAAAATTTATATGAAATTCTTGAAAGATCCTACATATTGTTTCAGACAAACTTATATGAAATATTCTTGGAAGATCTACATATTGATTCAGACAAACTTATATGAAATTCTTGCAAGATCCTACATATATGGGCACCAAACTATTCCTCTCCTTCAGTTAGCTTAGGGTGTGTTCGTTTCCTGGGGTCTAAATTTTATAGCTGTCACATCAAAAAGAATTTTACTATTTAAGAGTAGTAAACAAAGTTTAATTATAAAATAAATTACAGGCTTCTAGACTAATTTACGAGACGAATCTAATAAGGTTAATTAAGTCGTGATTAGAAGACGGTTACTGTAGCATCACTTTAGCAAAACATAGATTAATTAAGTTCATTAGATTCATCTTAAAAATTAGCACCAATCTGTCAATAGGGTTTTGTCATTAAATTGATCAAAATATTCATAAATAGTAAGATTTTTTTTTATGTGACAGTGTTAAATTTTAGAGCGCAGGATACGAACACGGCCTTAGCAGTATTACTATTAGATGTCCATAGGGCTTCACATTTTCGCATTAGGAAGACACATGACATAAGGAATATGAAGGTGAATACTATGCACTGGGGCCTCTTGACGACAAAAGCCACAAGCATGGCAAAAGACAAGCCCCTGTATGAATTATCTATGTACCCTCTCAGCTTGAAACCACAAACATGGCAAGAACTGAAATTCTTTTATAATCAATTGGCATTTCAGCTGACTTGTCATAGGAAACGTGTATCAAAAGCCACTACCTGTTACACGGTAAAATGGCTTTCAACATCCATAAAATATGTTTACTTTTGGAGAATATATAAATTAACATACAAAGTACCGACAACATGCCAATAGTCCTAATAACACTACCACAAATTGACACAATAGCGGCAACGAGAATCATGTAGCGGCGTAATTATTATGAACCGCCGTTAAATCTTGATAATTTTTAGCGACGGACCACATTACGGCCCACAACTACAAATCTCTGTAACGACGGCCTACAAAGAGGCCCGTCTGTTACAGCCTCAGTCCACCCAAAACTCTACGTCTCAAATATAAAAAGATCCCACTCCAACCCTCCCACCCACCCATTCCCACCTCCAGCGCCCCCCCCCCACACACACACACACACTCTCTCTCTCTCTCTCTCTCTCTCTCTCTACGACAATATATGGTTGAAACCATTTACATTTCCTGAGAAGGTTCACTAATTTTTTTGCAGCTAGCTATTTTTTGTAACTAGGACTATGCACGTACCCTGTCTCACTAAGTTTTTGTGTGTATCAAACTTTAAGCAAATGAAGTCAACTAATTTTTTGTACTCACAAATTGGAATATGTAATCACACTTGATTGGACCATCTGAACTACTTGACCCAGGAAAAATTGCAAAATTTAATTGAATTTTATGATTAAGCCATATGTTGCAGAACACACGTAAAAGCTATAGTTTCTTTTTGGCTTTTTGCATTTTGAGAAGTGCGTTGATATTTGATGTATGATCGCATACCTAAACACAGGTGATCACTAGATCTAAACTACTTTGAGAATTGCACTGGTCGAGAGCAGATATCATCACATATTTCTTACAAAATGTTATGATTAAGGAAATGAGATGGAACTAAATTCTTTTTTTGGTAATAGCAAATATCCTTGTGTGACCATAAAAGCCTCGTATATTCAATATTAGATCTCCCTAAATCTTCCGGTCGTTGGTCCGAATCCACCTACGATTCGAGAATTGAAGACGCCCCTTGCCCGAGGCGCAACACCGCGCTGGCTAGCCCATTGAGAGGAGGCATGACGGGACCCGTCGTACAGGGCCCCCTCTTCCCGCTGCTCTGCTTGGAGAGGTAAGGCGTAATTGGCTGCTGTTACACCGTTTCCCCGAGGCGGGATGGTCCGAGTCCCGGTCGTGGTGATTCCTGCGGGCGCTCCACGCGTCGCGTGCTGGAGGCGAAGGAGGGGAGTTAAGTCTCTCTTGTCGTGGCGGGTCCCACGGTCACGTCCGCGCGGCGCGGCACGCTAGGGTTCTGGGGGCATGTCGCGCGGTCCACTCGCGCCGGCTTCTCGGACACGTCCCCCCCCCTCCCCCTCGCTTGGACCATTGCGGGTCGCCTGTTTCCCGTTGACCTTCCTAACTAGGCCACGCCGGCCGGCCCATAGGCGGTTATGGGGACCCTTGTTCCCCGTACACCGACAGCACCAAAAAGCATCACGTTCTTCTTGCAATCGTAGAGGCAACCGAGAGAGAGAGAGAGAGAGAGAGAGAGACCTGCAACAACTACAATAACGAGTTACCTATAAACTTTGATTGACATAACTTTCCATGTATTAATAATTTGACGAGTATTCATTGAAGTGCAATTGATTGATGCATAGTGTTGTTAAAGCGGAGGAGGTGAGACACCTTCTTGTTTATTTCAACTTAAAGAGATAATAATTTGTATGTCACTGAAAATTTCTAATATCCTTATGTGCCATGAAGAAAATTGGAGTTCCTTCCCGTTCGTTCAATTTTTTTTCTATGTATTCAGTCACTACTATCCATTTCCCCTCTCTAAATGAATTCTAAATGTTAAAATTTGCCCTTGATACATCACACGGACACGTGTTATTTAAAACTATTAAGAGTGCAAAAAAATCAGACAAAAAGGAATTCTTTTCAACTTAAGCCAACTTACTTTGCCATGACTGTGAGGGCACTAGAGGACACATGCCCCTACTAAAATTTATTTTTGATGAACTTGTGCATGTTTTAGTAGATATTGAAAGACCAGATCATTGAAAGTTTTCACTATTTATTAGAAGAATAAGAACATGCAAAACTGACGATAGAAGAGATGAAGGAATGCAATTTTGTGTGGATATGGTGTCGGCCAATTTATAGTAAGGTAAGTGGATTTCTTTGAAACAAACGATATGTTTTCAATTAATATATATACAACAACACATTTATCTTCAGTCTTTGATGGGGAAAACATTACGAAGACTTACCCTTTTATTGTTGTCTATTAGTTTTTGCCTGAACAAAAATCGTATAATAATAAGTACTACAATTTAGCACGGTATCCTCACTCACAGTAAAACCTGGGTTACATAAATCATGCAAGGCCTTGATGATGACGCCATTGCCAATCCTTCTGATGTGAAGAGGGAACAGTTGCCGGGGCCATGCATTGCTTTTCCGTGGAAGTAATACCTGATGTGAGCTCTCGTCTCCCGAATGGTTCCATGGCCCATGCAATGGGGCCTCGCATGAGTATTATTCATCGGCCCCGCAGTGATTGTCGCGCAGCATGGCGCATCGTGCACAAGCACGTCGCTGAACGCCAAAAACCCCGCATGCAGCATGATGTAGCGCTGCCGATCATGCTGTCTGCTAGTACTACTGTTTCTTCGTGCCAGTCCGGGGCCCATATATAAACACGCCCTGATAATTGTGCTTGCATGGGTAAATTACCACGGCAAATTGTCCTGTGGCCGCACAGAATTTGCAAGAGAGCAAGGTCTCGTCATATAATGTGCAGTGGCCTTTGATGGCTGGTACTCCTACAGCGTAGTGTGGGTACACCTAGCAAGTGGCAACGCGTGTAGCTGTCATGGGCAATGCTTCTTCTTCGTAGACGAACCCGAGTGCGTTGCCGCTGCATACATGAGTGAAGCAAAGGATGTTCACGTGTGAGCCCTCGAGAGAACACACGGTACACACCTCGTGTCACCGTCTGGGGCCCCGCGATGCCGTCCGATCCAAGATGGGTACGTACGTACGGTCGGCATCACGGTGACACCATCCGCGGGCCCACGCGCGGCAATCTGGGCCCCAATGCTCAGCTTGGGAAGGGTCAGGTCCAGCCCGGCCGCGTCCATGCAGTTGCACATTTGCCTGCCCCCGGGCGATGACCGGAGTGGCAAGTCCAGTCACCGTGGAATCCAGCGCGCTTGTTCGCGGGCCGTGTCGCAATCGCAGGACCCCGTCCTCGTCCATGGACCGATCCGCCAGCGCCGTGGCCCCGGAGGTGGAGGGGGCGACGGAGGCAATGGCGACTTGGGCCCTGTTCGTTTCCTAAAAATTATACCCATCACATCAAAGAGAATCTTACTATTTAAGTACTTCCTCCGTCCTAGAATATTTGGCATTCTGAGCTCATCCATTTTTCCCAAAATGTTTGGCATTCTCACTTTCCGAGACACCTTTCTCTCTTCCCAATACACCTCTATCTCTATCTCTTTCCTCCTCGTTTTCTGCGCACCTACTTTATTCTTTCTCTTCTTAATCTATCGTGCCTGCAGCTATAATGCCAAACAAACTGGGACGGAGGAGTAGTACTTTTATTAATTTAATGACAAAACCTATGTCACGACCCCCTCTAATTTGCGAGACGAATCTAATGATCCTAATTAATCTATGTTTTGCTACAGTGATGCTACAGTAAACATCTTCTAATAACATCATAATTATCCTCGTTAGATTCGTCTCGTAAATTAGATAGGGGTCTGCAATTAGTTTCGAGATTAGACTTTATTTAAGACTCTCAAAATAATAAAATTCTCTTCGATTTGACCCTCTAAAAATTATATACCTGAAACGAACACACCCTTGGCAAGATATATGCGCTCTGCTTCGAGCAGGGGCGCGTCTGCATGTGGTCTGCGGCACCGTGATCAGAGACGTGTGTGATCGCCGGTTTTACGGTTTACGTGGTCCTTCCTGGCTTGGAATCTGAGGACGCACTCGATGCTTTCGTACGGTTACGCATGCCGTTGAGGAGAAGCGAACAACGGCAGTGTGTAGTGTGACCCGGCCGGTTACCTCGAGAGCAGCAGGCTAGTGCTTTCGCAGATCCAGCAGGTCGCAGGCAGACGTGCAGGTCCAGGTCCATGAGACGAGACGAGACCAACCACCTAGTAGGAGGGGCTAGAGTGTGCTGAGACCACCTGCCTGCCAGTAGCATCTTGGATTTGGATCGAGGCTTTTCGGTTATAAAACATGGTCCAGCTTAATTAATCTCTCTGTCTCCGTGGGGATTTTGTGGGTTGAAGTATTGTTCACCCCAGTAATTTTAGAACTTGTGGGCTAGATTAGAACTTGGGGCTAGATTTGGACTGATACTGATCCATAGAGTAGAGTAGTCCACAACAGTTTCCCGAGAGTCTCAAAGCATATACAGTACTATCCTTTTTTGAACTAAAAAGGATTGTTCTCACGTCAGGAACTAAAAATCAGAGAGTACTATATCAATTGATGGGCTGAGAGGTTGAGCACAGTGTGTGTTTAACTAACTGCATACAAACGCACAGCTTACGACTTGAGCGCTCGTGCACACGCACGGCCCGCTGATGTGACCCAGCATTTTCAATCCAGTAGTTAATAGTCTGGCCAAATGACCTCACACACTGATCCAGATAAAACAGGGGCTGATGAAAAGAAAAATAAGTAACAAGGGGCCGTGGATGACACATCTGATTGTAACTACCGAGTCCGCAAGAACGGCTCCGCTAGCCCAACTAGTAGTTGTTTAACCCAGAGTCTGACGTCAGAGAGCGAGATGACGGATAAGCTAGTTTCCTTCAGAGTTTTCTTATTATTTTTGGTTAGCTTGAAGCCACTAGTTCAAGTTTCGTTTTGTACAATTGCTTCACATCGTTATGAAACCAACACGCAATGTGCACCATCGGATACGCTGGAGATCTTTTGCTTGCGTTGATTGACCTGGGGAAAAAATGATGCAGAATTGTTCCCAGATTTCCCGAGGAAGCAACTGGTCTAGGTTGCATCACGGAATAATTAAGAAACAAAACCCGTTTGCAGGATCTTGAGAGTGACTGATGTAGGATGACCATTTGAGGAGTTTCTTTCAGTTTGTCTTGTTGCGCAGCTTCCAGAACCTTGTTTAATTTGTTGTTGACGCGCCGTACACGAACAGGAAATGATTATACGAACAAAATGGAATGGATGGTAATCAAGAGTTGGCGATCCAAACGTTGGGATGTGATCGCAGTTTGTTCCAGAGTAGGATTGTTTAATTTTAGCCCTTCGGAGATAGTGATTCGCTGGCGTGATCAGTCTGCATTATTAGCCCTCCATGACCGTGAAAACTCGTCAGGATCACTCAACCGGAGCATAGCATAGCTTCCGCCCAAATGTCGCAGAGCGTCGCCGTCGCTTAATCAATCTTACGGCATCGGAGTTATCTTAAATTAATCAGCAAGGCACGCGTCATCCGAACAACTTGCAGCCACTAGCAGCTAGATTATTTCGTCTTATCCACTCCTACCGAGGAAAACAACGCGTCACTCACGAGCTTAATTTGTTGCATACCAGAGGCAACTTTGCAAAAATTGTCAGGATAAAAAAGCTACAATACTATTAAACATGTAAACCAATACAGTTCGAGGGAGCTGACATTATTCATGTTTTTTTTATGTGATGAACAGGAAACAGACAAGGAGCTAAGAATTAAACTTGTGCTGGACACACACTTTGTAGCTATGTGATGTGCTAGAGCTATTTTGTGCATCATGGTCCATTGACATCCCGAGAAAACGAGGATTGTCCTGAGTGCAAATGAAACGGTCGGAGAGAAAGGTCTCAGCCAGAGGCAGTTCAGTTTACAAGGGCGGTGTTCGTTGTTTGCAGAAAGAGTAAACATGAGAAACCAACCTTGAAACCAAATTCTCCCCTCCCGTTCTAAAATTATACTTGTCATCATTAACATTTTTCATTACATTCGGTCATTTTTTTATTTAAAAGATTTACTCAAATATAAAAAATACTGATTATATTTCAATTTTTCTTAGTGACAAAACACATACCAATAGAATATATAATATTTTCTAAAACAAAATGAATAAGACAGACAATCAACGTAACAAAAAAAGTGAACGATGTAATAATTTTAGAACGAAATAATAATTCATAAAATCGTCATTCCAAAAAGGCTTGTTGAGATCGCAAGGAGAACATGCATCTTCAAAAATGAATAATGAATTGAAGTTATAAATAACTGGGCTATAAAATCTATTCACGGCGTTCTTTCGCAGGGAAGAAACAAGCAAATTCTGATGGCGGCCTGGTGGCCTACCCTCGGAATACACCTCAAATGCAGTATAGAAGCTTCCAGCCGAATTGGGCACCTCTACTGGATCCATCTCAGTTTCCAAAGACAGCCCTTGGCGTCCCATTTAATCAGCTGTTTGAGAGGCGACTGCTTCTGTTTGGACGGACATGGTGTGAGCAGCAGGGAAAGGGTCCATCGACAGAATTAAGAACTAATCAAACGGTGGCGCCGGTACACCGTACGTACCTACACGGGTCGGGATAACGAGCAGGACGAGCCAACCACCGTTTGGTGCTGCCTGATCCCTGTTACTTATCCTTCGCTGCCAGCACTGCTACGCACTCATGCGCGCGGGGGAAAGGAAGGTTGCTTATGTTAAATGCGTGGTTAATTCCGTTCAATCCGGTGTCTTGCCGGCCGCGCGTGGGCCCCGTGGCAAGTTATTCAAATGGCATTAAGTATGGGGAGGGTCAGCTCGAGCCTGGTACGTACGTGCACGAGCGCGCCGCTCGTGAACGAACTCCCCTCACTTGGCTCGATCGGTGCAAGGTCAAGTACGTACTTCTGTTTCCCGACCCGGCACAATCATGTGCAAACAGCCGAGATGTGAGATTAGCATAGCAGTTTATGGAAACTGTGTTCAAAATTCCATCGCAGGCAGTACGATCCAAATTCTGATGGGCCGTCAAACTCTCGTATGGAGCACACCAGTTGAAATTGAAATTTGACGACTCCTTTAAAGGTGGAGTGTCCTTACCCCCACTTTTTTCGCCCGTCTTTTAGATTTTTCAGCAATGACCGGTCCATTTGGAACGACGAGAAAATTTGTTTGTGGCGGTTCAATTTGCGTGCAGGTGGGGGAGGCCAGACGAGGTCCTTTCTCGTGAAGCTGCGTAGACTATCCTGGGTGAGACGTCGCCACCACTCTTTCCGTGCCCAGCTTTCTTTTCAGCAGCGAGCGCCAGCACCGGACGGGACGCATGATTGCCTGGACGCCCTGCGGCGCGCCATTTGTGGCCGCCGCTGCTGCCACACCATTGGCGGTCGCATTGCACGCCCACACCACAGAAACACTTGTCGCGGCACCTGGCGTGACCTGATCACCGTGAGGGTCTACAGCGTAGCATCCAATTCTGCGCAAAGATGACCCTGTTCGTTTCTATGTATATAATTTTTAGAGGGTCAAATCAAAGAGAATTTTATCATTTTGGAGTACTTAAATAAAGTCTAATCTCGAAACTAATTGCAGACCTCCCTATCTAATTCACGAGACGAATCCAACGAGCGTAATTATGGTGTTATTAGAAGATGTTTATCTGTAGCATCACGGTAGCAAAACATAGATTAATTAGGATCATTAGATTCGTCTCGCAAATTAGAGGAGTCGTGACATAGGTTTTGTTATTAAATTAATAAAAGTACTACTAAATAGTAAGATTCTCTTTGATGTGACAGTGCTAAATTTTAGAGGGTAGGAAACGTATATAATTTTTAGAGGGGTCAAATCAAAGAGAATTTTATCATTTTGGAGTACTAAATAAAGTCTAATCTCGAAACTAATTGCAGACTCCCTATCTAATTCACGAGACGAATCCAACGAGCGTAATTATGGTGTTATTAGAAGATGTTTACTGTAGCATCACTGTAGCAAAACATAGATTAATTAGGATCATTAGATTCGTCTCGCAAATTAGAGGGGGTCGTGACATAGGTTTTGTTATTAAATTAATAAAAGTACTACTAAATAGTAAGATTCTCTTTGATGTGACAGTGCTAAATTTTAGAGGGTAGGAAACGAAGGCCTCGTTCGTTTCCACCCTCTAAAATTTATACACTGTCACATCAAAGAGAATCTTACTATTTAGTAGTACTTTTATTAATTTAATAACAAAACCTATGTCGCGACCCCCTCTAATTTGCGAGACGAATCTAATGATCCTAATTAATCTATGTTTAGCTACGATGATGCTACAATAAACATCTTCTAATAACACCATAATTATTCTCGTTGGATTCGTCTCGTGAATTAGATAGGGGTCTGCAATTAGTTTCGAGATTAGACTTTATTTAGTACTCCAAAATAATAAAATTCTCTTTGATTTGACCCTCTAAAAATTATATAGCTGGAAACGAACGGGCCCAGTGAGCACACAAAACATCGTGCTACTACTAGCACGGTAGCACCCCAGGCGTTGAGCTAGTATCGTTGATGGATAATAGTAAATGTTCTTGTGGTCAAATCGATATGTTTGCAAACAAAAACTATGAACGTTTCTGAAATAAAAAATGAACTGAACGAAGAGTGTTTGGATGGGAACAACGTTTTAGATTCTGACCTGAATTAGTTTCAAATGGTCAACTAAAACTTTTCTTACCTCAATCACTCCGAAACGGTTTTTCGGTTTCGAACTAGGAACGTGAATCACCTTAATAGGTGCTTCAAGTTATTCTAGTTCATTTTATGAAAGTTTCACTGATTTTGGATGAATAGCCAATTTTTATCAATTATTCTTTGTTTCAAATTGTGAAATGTTTATTGGCTGAATCTAAAACATTTTTTTTACTATTCGTGAATGAGTTGTACCAAACGCACTCGAAATCTACAAAAGTCACAATAGCTAGGATGGCAATCCGGATGGCGGACGTGGGGGTAATTTTCCACCCATGGGCGGACCGCACCCACCCCTAACGATCGCGGACGTGGGGATAGGTTTCCTGCCTCACGCGCGGTGCCCCACGGGCCCGAGAAGAACCAGGTCAATCCCTATTTCAGCCTCCGATGCAGTATTCAGCCTAATAGCCCACAACCCACCTCCACCTAAGTCTTACCTATCCGCTCGAATCAATGCACGTCGTCGCCGCCAAGTTTGATCGGTCCTCGGTCGATCCTCTTCCTCCATCGATCCATCTCCTTTTCCGTTGCCCGCTGCTACCCCCTCCACCATTTACCCGACTAGCCATCGTCCTCCAACCCTTGAGCGCGAGCCGCCACCCTTGTCTTCTAGTTTAGCCGCCATCCACACCACCTTGCGCTATCGCCTCCACCTTCAATCTCACTCCCATCGCCACCCTCCAGCAGCAGCGATGCCATGGCTTGGCCTTCGCTATCCCCATCCGACCAACGCCACCGCCTTCCAAAGTTGCTCGCGTTGCGCCCGACCCCAAGATCGAATGTCGCGGCGGGGTGAAGGTTGGAGATCGCGCTACGATGGCCGGCGGCATGTCTTGCGAGGATGCGCCGCCTTGAGGCCATGTGGTGACGGCCGCGCGTTGAAGTCGGGTGATGAACAAGGTGGCTCATTGCGTCTCGCCACCCATAGACAACCCGCCACCCGACAAATACGGACGCGGGTGGCATTTTTCACCCGCACCCTTTCTCATCGCGAGGCGGGTTTTGGTCCACCCGCCTCAAACCGGCCTGGTTGTCATACTAACAATAGCTCTCCGGATTTTTTTTTCCTACATAGAAACAATACAAGGACGCTAGCTTGCTGAAACTGGAGGAACGATTTTAAAAAAGAAACAAATCAGAAACACTTGCACCAAAGTCTCAACAGGCCGGCCCTACCACTTTTTATTAAAATAATAACCCTATCCACAAATAAAATCTGGGAACGGGCAGGTAGCAGTCGGTACACTACCGCGTCCACTCCACTCCGCGCTCCAGCCGTTCCCCACGTCCGCACACCATCCACCCCGCACCCTAGCAAAACCCAATTTTACCCCCACACTTCCGAAATCACAGCTCCCGAAATCACCACGATATCCAAGGATAATCTCGTCATTCCGCGTCCCCCCTGCACGAACGGCAACGGCGTGATCCCTCCGTGGGAGACGCGTGCCACCGTCCCTGCAACCCACAGCGCGACCGACTGCGCCACGTACCACTGAACGCTGGGCTCCACCGAACGGCGACGTCACGGTGGGCCCGCTGCGACCTCAGCTCCCTTTAAAATCAACCCAGGCTCCCTGCCGTTCGAACTCCTCTCTCGCCCGGCGGTTTGCCCCCTTTGCGCTGCGTGTAAACTGTGAAAAAAAGTGAAGAAAAAAGGAAAAGGGGAAGGGAGCGTCGGAGCCGTTCGCCGGAAATGGCTGCCGTCTCCGGCGAATCGCCGGTGTTGGGGATGTGGTAGTTCGTCGAGATTCGAGTGGTGGTTCATTTTTTGGACTGGTGCGTGTTGGTACGGTTGGTTCCGGGTTTGGTTACTTGGCCGGGCGAGATGTTGTGGTTGTAGTTGCTGGGTTTCATGCGATCGATGCCGTTCCAGCTTAAGAACGGCCAGCTCCTCCACCACCACCACCAGCACGGTGCCGCCATGGAAGCGAAGCCGCCGCCGCCGCAGTCGCAGCCGCTGGTGTCGAGGTTCCGCAGGCTGCTGGTGCGGGTGTCCTCGTCGGATAAGTTCGCCGCCGCCGGTGATGGCAAGGAGAGGACTGCTGCGGAGAAGGAGGAGAAGCCAGCTAACGGCGAGGCGGAGGTTGGGTCCGTGGGGCTGGACCGCATGGTGCTGAGCTTCATGGAGGACTCCGCCGCGGCCGTGGAGCGGCCGCCGCGGGGCCGGTGCAACTGCTTCAACGGCAGCAATCAGGAGGAGAGCGACGACGAGGATTTCGACTTCTTCCTCCCCTCCGCGCACGCCTCCGCCACCGCCGTCCCCGCCGGCGGCGACGCCGTGGACTCCCTCAAGGTGCGTGACTCAATTTCTCGCGCGCCGCATGAGAATCCATTCCCCGCAGATTTGGGGAATTTTTATTTGCCCCTTCCGTCTTCTTCCTCAGATCGAAATGATTAAAAGGGATTTGTCCGCTTTGCGTGCAATTCATGGGAAGCAGGGCCTGGTGCAGAGTGCGAGCATCGCGGAGCGGAACCTTCTCGCGGACGCGTCGAAGCTCGCGGAGCGGTGCGGCAAGGGGTGCAAGGGCAAGGCCGAGTGCCGGCGCGCGGTGGCCGACGGCCTCCGCGCCCTGGGCTACGACGCCGGCGTGTGCAAATCGCGGTGGGAGAAGACCCCGACCTACCCAGCAGGGGAGCACGAGTACATCGACGCGGTGGTGGGGCCGGACGCGGCGCGGCTGATCGTGGAAGTGGACTTCCGGGCGCAGTTCGAGCTGGCCCGTTCTACCAAGGCGTACCGTGCGGCGTTGCAGGCGGTTCCGCCGGTGTTCGTGGGCACGCCGGAGCGGCTTGGGAAGATCGTGGCTGTGGTGGCGGAGGCCGCGAGGCAGAGTCTGAAGAAGAAGGGTCTGCACTTCCCGCCGTGGAGGAAGCCGGAGTACATGCGCGCCAAGTGGCTGTCCCCGCACTCCCGCTGCGGAAGCGACGAGAAGGCCGTCGTCCCGGCGCCTTCGCCGACGGCGACGCCGGTCAAGGCAGCGAGCTTCTCCGGCGAGTTCGAGCTCGTGTTCGACAGGAAGCCAAGCAGCGGCGCCGCCGCCGCGGAGGGCGGTGGGGACAAGATCACGGTGGTGGTGTCGCCGTGGCGCCCGACGGAGGAGGCGAGCAAGCAGCAGCAGCAGCAGCCCAAGGCGAAGGTCGTCACGGGGCTCGCCGCCGTCCTCTGAAGCGTGGCGTGGTGAACAGAATAACTACTACTACTACTTCTTAGTAGCTGCTCAACTACTACCACTAGCCGCAACCAATTTTTTCTCCTCTTTTTTCGTTTCGTTTTCGCCGCGCCGCTCGATCCGTTCGGGGATCTAGTTTTTGGTGTTTTGGTGTTTTTCCGGGGTTTTATTCGGAAAAAGAGAAAAAACACTTTGCGTTCGCTTCCTTCTGTTTTGTTCGCCGTCCTACTAGAACCTCCGTTCCTTTTTGACCCTTGTATTTTTGGTCTTGGCATCCCCTTTTGCCGAGCAGTAGTAGCAATAATAGCTGTAAGAAAAAAAAAGTGGTGAGATGAGGTTGCTTGCTTGATGCAGCATGCCTCATGATCATCTGCCTACTTGTAGGAGCACTAGTACTCCACTCAGAGCTGAGCAATGAGTACTGCTACTGGTTGTAATTGCAACGGAAGAGATGAACTATGAGTATCGCAATATATTGACATTTTGCCATAATTTCTTACCGCAATCATCTCTACTTGCACATCATAATTCGGATCTACTAGTACTGGTTGAGTTGTGTTTCATCAGGTGAACACGAACCGAGACATGCAGGTGAATCTGATCATTCCATCGATCACCTGATCAAGCAAGAAATCAGAGAAGCGAGGGGCCCCATATGGCAGGTGATCCATATCGGTGTTGGGTCGTGCCAAAGAGAAGATGGTACGGGGCCGTGGTAATACAGTATGAAAGGAAAAGATAAAATAATCGGGGGTGGAATGCGGAGAACTGCACTCGATCGGCGGCACGGCATGACTCCGCTCGTGCAGTCTCGAGAGGCGCGCCCGCTGCCGGCCCACCCCTGCATCGATGCCAGCACTGAACTGCGAGTGCGCTGCCCATGGGAACGCCGTGACTCTGCTCCCTCTCTTTCTCTCACACGCACACGCTTTACCTCCCTCGCACTTCACCCCCTCTCTCTTTCACCGCGGTAAAAATGGCGTCACACGATTGATTGGCACTCTTACCTGTACGACTGATTGGTACCGGTTGAAACTCGAAAGTACGGTCGTTGGAACACGGGGAGAAAGAGGTGGAATTTTTTTACACTACAGTAGACGTAGAAAAAAAGGTAAAGAAAAGAAAAGGCGGTAGGTCATCATCATCACTCATCAAGATCCTCGTGATACGCCAAGCGGCAGTGTTCGGGACGGGAAAGTAAAAGTAAAGGAGAAAAACCGAACCCAAGAAGCGGGTTCATGTGTGCGGCCTCGGCACGGGAGAAGTGCGTCGTGCGCCCTGCCCCCGCTCCCTAGTATCTCGGAAACCATGATCATCATCATCACCGCTTTTGCTCCCCGTCCGATCTTCCTCGCGCGTCAGAGAAGTGGGTGACATCGGCGGCGAGGGAAGGATGATGGATGGGGCGTGTTGCCGAGAAAGGCTGCGCGCGCGCTGGACGTGGACGCGTCCAGCTGCGGCGGCGTGGCCACCTGGCCGTGCCGTTGCGCCAAGTGGAAGGCGTGCGTGAGGTGCGCCGCTTGATCCGCGCCGTCCGATAGCCATCGAGTGTGCGGTCGAGTCACGCGCCACCACGACGCTACCTAGACGTGTCAGCCTTCCGTAAGAGTGCGCGGTTTTCTTTTTACCGTCGCAACCGGTCCGGGAAAAAAAAGGTGAAAACGGAGGTGGGGGCTGCAGTAACCGACACCGCGGGCCTCGTCCGCACGTAGGATTCCCTCACGCGACGGGACGTGGGGGTCCCGGCGACCGTTGGATGGGGGCCAGCTGATCTTAACCGCGGCTGTTTCTGTTTCCTTCCTCCTCTCCTCCTCCGCGGGGCCCACTGAAGCCGGGCCCACATTCGCGGTAAAAATCTGGTTCTGTTTCCTCTGACGCCTCCGCGTGTGAGGCACTGTGTGGTGTGGTGGTGTGTGGTGATCCGGGGTGAGCGTGACAAGTGAAGCGCAGGGGATGAACGCTGCGGCGGGCAAGGAGATGCCGGTGGCAGGGAACAGTTTGCACGTCTTGCTTTCAGGAAAGCTACGGCCCACCGGCCAGCTCGTCGTCCTCCATCTGCTGCATCATTGGACCGGAAACGGAACGAGAGGGTCAGTCAGTCGCACGAGAGAGGGAGAGAACCCATGCCAACCTTTCACAGGCAAGGAACTGAACCGAACGGGATCAAAGAGTGGGGAAAAGAGAGCGAAAACCACCGCACCACAAGGCGTGAAAAGGAGAGGAGAACGACCCTGCCTCAGGACCCCGGAAAAAAAAAAGGAAAGGTTCTCTCGGTTGAAAAGAGAGACGGGCTCGAGGGGAGAAGAAAAACTGAAAAAGGGGTTAGGTCTTTCCCATAATCGCTCATCAGAGGGCTGTAATTGCCTATTTGGGGAGGGGAGAAAAACCGAGTGGCGCTTTTCCCCTTCACGAAAAGAGGTGAAAGTCATGTCCCATGTGCGTTTGTGAGCTTTTCGTTGCATTTCTTGTGCTGTTTATATCGTACTGTAGTAAAATGTCGTTTTACCAGTAGGAGTACATTTCATCAGAGTAGTAGTAAATGTTTTGATTGATGATATAGTAGTACAGAGTAGTAAATGTTCAGAGTACTATAGTTGGTTATTTTCTGCATTTTGGAAGATATCCGAACTTCTCTGCCCCCTGTTTTTAAACGTGACGCAAACCGCACAATACTTGTCAACAAAACTCTCAATAATTGAATCAGCTTAACAACAGGGACAGTGAATCGATCTCACGAGGAGAAAGGGTATCAGTAGTCAAGCTTAATGCGCGTACAGTCCATTCAACTCTCGAGCTTGCTTACGTCCTGATGATAGAATAAGGGGCAATTGACTTGAAACCACTATACTCCATTCAACTGTTTAATACTGGTACTCCGCTTATCTTGATCAGTGTTACCGGATTGTTGCTGTACGTGCTGCTCTCACAAGCTGTTTGTTAAAATAACAGGAATGAAAATGAACTCGTAAATGGATCAGTATAAATCACGGTGTTCTTCTTTAAATGCAGTGGATGGATGCTTGGAAAGAAAGGGTCAAACAAAATGAACATTTTTATTCTTTGCATGAAGGTGAGTCCAACTAATTTAGCTCCCTTTCACCCAGCTGTGTTTGACATGAAAGGAGGACGAATAATATCTACATAACTATCAGTCCACCAGCAGCTTTGAGTTTCCGGAGCTAACATCCTGTCACTAATTATGTCGTCATTGAAAGACTTAACAGCTTTAACAAACTCAAACATAAAAGATAAAGGAGAAAATGACTCGAGAAAAGATCAGAAAACCTCAAGTAGTAAAAGCTAAAGGATAAGGCGTTGCCTCATCTTTTTTCTCTTTACAGGAGGCGCTTCTGCTTGTTGAGAATAAAAAGGAAAAGAAGCGAACAAGCACGGATATGAAAACTTTCTGAAGAACAATGGAATCGAACAAGAAACGGTTCAGGAAAAAAGAATCCCAGACGTGCCTGAAAGAAAAGGAAAAACCGGAAGTTAAAAACGAAAGGCAGCATTTGCTTTCCCTTTCACGAGAGGCACCCGCTTTGATCTCTTCCTCGCGCCATCTCTTTCGAGAGGCTCGCCGTCCGGAGAAGACAACGCAGTGCCAAATGAGCCAAAACAATACTAACTGAAAAGAAATTCAAGGTCTTGTATATATATGCAAGGTCCTCTCCCAGCATCTTATCGTATTCCCGGTCCGGTGCATCCGGGGTTGTTCTCGGTTCAAATTCATCACAATAAATAATATTAGGGAGAGGACAAACCAAAAGTATTCGCAGGAGTCGCTAGACGACTCGAAGTGAAACGAGCTCATAAAATACATATTTGTATCGAGATATCTTGTGCAATTCTGCTACCCTGTGTGCGGTTAGCGCCGGTCGAGTTGTTTTCAGCCAAAAGCAAAATTGGCTCCGTGTGCACACGGATCGAGACGAAGGAACATCTGTCATGTAAAAAGAAGGGAAAACGAAGTGTAGTTGTATGATACTGCTTGCTGTTTATGTGGCATTGTTGTTGACATGTAGTGATAATTCAGTGCATACATGTCCGCTTCCGTTTTCTGTTCTGAAAAGCTTCACTCCGTATTAACGCTAGCACGAGACTTGAGATATCGTCAGCAGTATCCTAGCTGTTGCAGTCGCGACAAATACTACTAGCATTTCGATCTACAGAAGATAAGGGCTTCAGTATTATGTTGTAGGTGTAGCGTCCTGAGGGGTCAGTGTGTGAGATCACCATCCTCTGACCCGGGTACTTGATCGAGGGTTCGTTAACATCAGGTTGCTTAACATGTACAGTAGCTATCTCCGTCAGCACACGATAGCAAGAAGCTTGCTTAACATGTCAGCTGCGATAAGGAACTTGATCGACTTCTATCGGACATGTCATCTAACCAAACTAAAACGGGAAAACGAAGTGTTTACACATGAATCACAACTCCCAGGCTGTACAATCAATACTGTTTGTTGATTGACCTGCAGTGATAATTCAGTTTATACATGTCTTTTCTCCGTTTTCTGTTCTCAATCTGAAAAGCCTCACACTCCTTGTTAAAGCACGAGACTGCAGGTACCGTCAGCGGCATCCAAGCTGTTTCAATCACGACAACAGCATTTGATCAGTGGACAATCACCGTGCTGCCCCCGAGACCCTGACACATTGTTGGCAACAGCAAGGAGCCAACGAGGAAGCATATGGTTGCTACCACCATGTCGTCCAGCGCATCCTGATGGCCCTACTGCAGGTACTTGGAGAACTCGCAACGCAGGAACGGCTAGTTATGCAGGAGGTTGCAGGACGTCGTGACGCTGTCTCCTTCGCCACACGGCAACATGGAGTTTCTTACTAGTAGTTCGTATGCGACGGGCGTGTGGAGCGCCCTGCTTACCATGTCCGTCGCGACGAGGAACGTCACGGCGCCGAGAGATACCCGCTCTTTCACGGCGAAGTAGATGGTTCTGGGGTCGTTGATGTCCACCACGGGGAACTCGGGTCGGATGCGCCCGAGGTTCATGCGCATCGTGAGGTCGAAGAACCTGTCAACTTCTATCGCGCCGTCCACGGTCCATGTACGTCGGTCACTGCTCAGTGTCCAGGAGGTGATGCTGCTCGTAGGAAGAAAAGCGTGGTGGTCGGCGCCGCCGTAGAACCAGAGATCTCTGTGCGCGGCATCGACGAACTTGAGCGCGCTGTTATGACCGTGTCCCGCGGCACACACGGTTCGATACGCGGACAGGGATCCTCTGCAGCCAGAGCCGAAGTGTTCGTCTGGATGCCCGCGGCCGGGGTACGGGTTCACAGGGAGCGGCACGTAGTGCAGCTCCGGGTTAGGACTGAACACGTCGCAGATCAAGATGCCCCTCAGGTAATCCACCCAGCACATGCAGTCGCCGAACGGAACCACCGCGTCGGTCTCCCACCAGAGCAGCTCCCCGCCTCTGCCGTCGCCGTGGCGGATCGGCAGGCGCGTGGTGCGCCACACGCCTTCCTCCGTACTCAGCATGCAGCAGAGATCGGCCGTCACGGCGTCGCCGTGCCCGGGACCGGGAGCCACCCTGAGTTGCGCCACGGTGAACTCATCCCCGTCGTCTCGGCACAGGATGCCGGTGTCGTTGCCCTCGCCGCGGCTTTGCGAACGCGCAATACCCGCAGGCGGTGAGGCTCGCGGGCCGCGGGGCGAGCCCGGTAGACGAAGAGCTCGTTGGCGCCGGGCTGCGCGGGGAAGCGGAAGAGCAGGAGGATGCAGTCCTTGTGGGCCGCCACGGCCCTGGCCTCGTTCGGGAACGAACGAGGCGTGTCCGCCCCTCTGGGTTGAGACGATGATCGCCGCCCTTTTCTCTTGCGCGGTCTCCTGGGCAAGAAGTCGAAGAGGATGCGGGACGTCCCCGGCGGCGGCGCCGCGTTGAACCCGACGCCGACGGTGTCGCCAGTGGAGGTGAGCTCGTACGCCATGGCCAGCGTGGCGCCGCCGCTGGGACCGTCGGCGCGTGCGCGGCGGAGGAAGGTGTCGAGCATTACCCAGCCCGGGTGTTTGGTGTCGCGGACGGGTCGGGATCGCTCGCCGTGCCGTGCTGGCGACGGGATTTGCACGGCGGCGGTTGGACTGGGATCCATGGTGAAGGATCGGACGGGAGGGCAGTCGTGTTCGTCCTACGGTTTCAGGTTGAGATCGATCGATGCGGCCGCAACAGAGTTGTGTGGTTTGGCCGTTTGGGATCGGGGCAAGCTTTTGCCTAATAATCGGTCGCTTAGCAGGTGCAGGCTGGGCGACCGAACAGGGCCCCCAAATATTCGGGGCCCCCAATTCACGGTCCACATTAGAGGCATGTCCGGCAAAGAAAAGGCCCAGCAAGCAGCCAACCTTCTGGGTAAAGCGACCAGTGAATGCGGCAGGTGATGAAAAGGCCCGTCCGAAGCCATGCCGCCGTTCTTCTTCACCCTGCGCTGAGATCCCAAATCGCATCACCAACGCTTGCTGCCACTGCCCCAAATCTGATTCCACGAGACGAGGCTCAACGAGACCATCACGGCGGTGCGCTCGACGCTCGTTCCCAACAGGAGACTAGCTTTTGCTACGAGTACGAGTGTGTCTCACACGTGAAGCCCTCAACTCAAGCAAGCAGCAGGCAGGCATCATCCTTTGTTTATTTTATACTTTTGGTATGAAAATACATTTTGGTTTCTTGTTTACTTGAGATAAGTTTCTCTACTTTGATGATAAGATCATAAGAGTTTATTTTTCATATTCTTCTAATCTTGAGGCTGCGCTGAAAAGTGGAGAACATTCAGATATTGATGGAAAAAAAAGGAAAATAGTTGTTCGTGGCGTTAAAGCTCATCCGAGATTTAAACAAGGACCTCCTGACATTTTGAAGTATGTGAAACAACTAAGATGTTGACCCAATGATGTTATTGCTTATCAATTTCTGTTAACCATTCCTGTCGCATCTGTGGAAAGGAGCTTCTCTAAACTCAAGTTGGTGTAATCCTATTAAGTACGAAGTTATAATTGAAGATTTCACCTAAAAGAATATCAGAACGATGTTGCTTTGTAGTAGAATATAAGGTTATATATGCTATATTATTTATAAGTACTGTCTTTACTCTTTTGGCATTATTATTTGAAATATTTCCGAACATTATATAGAATAGCATGTATTGAAGTTATATAGTTAGCTAGAATTGCATTTTTCGCTGTGTGAATTTTCAAATTTTAGGGCCCCATTTCGTGTTTTGGACTGGGGCCTCAAATACTTAGAGACGGCCCAGATATTCTAGTTCGGTCTTGGAGCAGCCCGACAAAATTGGCCCATGCGTCGACTTGTAGAGTCGGTCCAGCGTGTCCCGCTCCCGCCGTTTCCGAGTTCGGAGTTCCGACGGATCCGTTCGGGCGTTGGGCGACCGGAGAACGGTAAATCGGAAGTTTTGCGCCGTGCGTCTTGCACATCTTTTTTTTTCCCCACAAATCATGCACCCTCCCGGCCGCCCGATCGACTCATCGAGACGCCTTGCCCTTCCTTCATCCCCAACCCAACAATGACGCCCTAACACGGCGGCGGAGAGGTATGGATGCGTCGTGGTCTCCGTCATCGTTCATCGCGCTGAAACTCAACATTGATACTCGTGAACTCACCGGCACTCCGGGAGAGGCTGCACACTCGTGAACTGCGCGCGCAAGAAGGCCTACGGATGCGGCGAGCACGGGCAGGACCTGGTCTCCGGCCTCTCCCGTACGTGCGCAACCTCTTCCGCCCGGACGTCACCTCCTCCCTCGGCGTGCGCCCGACCGACGCCGCCGTCCGCGAGGTTCTCCACGCCGAGGGCGAGCAGATCCTAGTCCTCATGGTGGGCTTCTACCGCCGCCACCACGGCGAGCGCATCTACTACCTCGTCTTGGACTCCGCCGACGCATCGCTCCACATGGTCCAAGTACATACCGGACGACCTCGAGGCCACGTACACGGTGACCCTCGTCCCCGCGCGCACCGCCGACGGCAAGGGCTTCGGTCCGGCGGTCACGGCCCGGAAGTTAGTGCCGGTTCTGCGTGTTCAACAGCAGCAGCTCGACTACGACCAACACCGCATCGTCAGCCGGCAACGACGATTCCAGCCCGCGGCGAGTCGTGGTGCAGCGGTTCCGGAGCTGCCGTGGTGCTTGTCCGTGGACGTGACGTTATCGCACGCGGGGAAGGTGTTCGGGGCGACATGTCCCAGGGCATCGTGTACAGCGACCTCACGCGCGCGGAGGAGCCGGCGGTCTTCGTCGACTTGCCCGACGGGTACAAGATTCGGTTCTCCGATCGACTTGCCCGCGGACGGGCCGTTCGAGCCGGCGAAGATGACCGGACCATGGGCTGCCGTCAAGTTCGTCTGCGTCCGTCGCCGGCGCTTAGGGGCGAAGCTATGTTGTACTTGTCGGGTCGACGGATCCCGACGACCTCCGGGCAAATTAGTGTAAAACCATAGTTAATCGGTGCAAATTAAGCTACCGGACCCCATCACCAAAGGGTACGGACCCCGACGAGCTCCATCTCTCGGCGCTCGCCGGTGCCGAACCGTGCGTGGCCTACCCGTGTCGACGACGAGTCCGTGGAGGTGTGGACGCTGGACATGGAACGCCGCGTTTGGAGCCAAGACGAGGGGTCGCCTCACCCGTGGAGATAGCCGTGGAGGCACGTGCGGTTCATGGAGGACGATGAGCTGGGGGTGAGGGACATGGAGCCGCAGTTCCCCGTCCCGACGCCGGACGGCGGGCCGGCTCGCCTCCTGCTGTACAACACGCGCGTGATGGGCAGGGATGTTCGCACCCCCGACTACGTTTGCAGCTTCGATATGGCGAGCAAGAGGCCCGGGTGGTTCGGGCTCGCTCGCGGACGCCGTGGTGTTAGTTAAGGGGTCTTTTGTCCTGCCGTACGCCGGCTTCGACAAGTGCTTTCCTCCGCCGCCTCCGACGGCGCCGGCGCCACGCAAGAGGGCGATGCCACCGAGCGTCTCGTGCCCGAGGTCCAAGCGATGACGACAGCGCGCAAGAGGGGTTTCACCTCCACATATTTCTCTCGTTCCACATCAAGGATGTTCGATGCCGATGGGGGCACAGGCATGGGATCCGTGACACGGGAGGGCGCTCAAGTTCGTTCGAGAGCTGAAAAAGAGGAAGCAGGAGAAGGATTGCGTGAGAAGTTATTGGGCTACGAGTTGCAATCAGATTTGTTGCCTCCGTTAGTGGATTGGCCGGTGGCGGAGGAGCCTCCTCCCGAGACGAGTGAAAAGGGCAATAGATGGGACTCCCTCCGTCTCATTGAAAGTGTCTCATTGAAAGTGTCGTGAGAGACTGTCACGTGACTAAAAACTGAAATTGTTTTTATTGTAAAAAAAATAAACTCTAGGTATGCCGATAGGTGCTCAAATTCCACGACGAGTCGTGCGTCGTACTATTAGTTTGCTGGTGGCGAAGTGGGGAGATAGCTTGTGTGCCAGCTAAACAGGCCCACCTTTTTGGCGGCTGGCTGGGCCCGTCTCGTTGCACGCGGGGCTAATGCAGCGTACGGCATGATCCATGCGTCTTTCCCCCTAATTTTTCCCAATCAAATTTTTATCTTCAATTTGATGTTTTTTACAACTAGTATATTGCCCGTGCTAACGCTACGGTATATTACTACTCTAATATAAGAACTTATATGAACAAAAGTATGTTTAATATCAAATTGCAGCATGAAACCGACAATTGATTTCTCGGAGAATAAACCTGAACAAACTAATTCAATTATTCAAAGACAATAAATCATCGAATTCTTATTTTGGACACCAATGACGTGAGCGTCATGCTCGCCGAGCACAGCATGGACAGCTCGCTGGTGCTCTACGACCTCGCGGAGCTCGGGCTCAACATAATTTTGAGTTCGTATGAAAAAGTAAAATGAGATAAACAAAGTAACGGGGTTTTCTGCAAAACTGCGTGCAATAATAAAATGAAACTAAAACGAACTGTTGTGTAAAAGTGACGTTATCATGACATAATAAACAAAATTTAATTTATTTAAAAAGAAAAAACTGGATGAGATTATGTTGCGACACGTGGCAACATCTAATTGGGCAGCGAAGGGGTATGTTTCAATCTAATCTAAGTCATTGCTTGGAGATCGAACGGTTGACGGTAAGGCAACTAAGCAAAACTACTCACGTTGCTACCGGCGACTCAACACACGGCGGCGGACGCTATGGCTAGGCTCCGGAGCTCTCGGAGACACCACGGAGCGCGCTATACTTCTCGGAAAGGCGGTTTTCCGCGCGAAGGGGCAGCGGGTATGGGCTCTACATACTCCTAGTGGCCTGCGGCTCTGTTTTAGGCGTCAAAGAGTGCAGCCTTGGCTTGGATGAAGAGAAAGGCGGGCGGCGGTGAGTTATCGTGAACAACTCGTCAATGTCGGTTCTGTTTTCTTTGGGCAAAAGGATTAATAGGGAGGAGAATGAAGAAGGCAGGGAGTTCACAAATTTATAGAGGCGACCCCGGGTGCGGTTTGGCTCGAAGGGCGCGCTTCGAGTCGGATTGTTAAGCCACGGAAGCCATGGCCACCTACGGCGACGACGACGAGCGGTGCCCGAATCACGCAGGCTAAGGCAAAGATTTGCCCTCAATTGAGTGCAGATCGGCGTCCGTGCGCGGGAGAGAGGACCTACCGGTGGCGAGTGCGATCAACGATGGGCGAATGTGTGATCAGCGGCGGCGCGTGGAAACGGGAGACGCTGCGGCGGTGCTTCGACGGACGGACGACAATTGGATTTCTTTTTTCGATTGAATCAAAATGGAAAGGGCTCGATGGTTGGTTGGGAGGTGGGATCGCTTGCAGCCGTCGATTGTGATTCGATCAATATGGACTATTAGATGTGTAACAATCCCACTCGTGAATTTAAGGGGTAGAGATCAATTTTATGATTTTCTGCTCCACGTGGAATCTCTCTGTGCTTTTAATTTTCACACTTGTACTAGTAGAAATAGAAAACAGCCTAAAAGTCTGAAACGTGTTTCACGGCAACAAAATAAAACTACGCTTCAAGTCGAAGAAGGCCACATCAGACGGCACACGGGCTCAACCGACGCATCGCAGCAGCGGAACGCACCCAGGTGGCCAGGTGTGCATCACAACCTTCCACTTTCCAATTTCCGCACCACTGCCGTGTGGGCTCTCCCTCAATCTCCCATCCCCATGGAGGTCGTGGTTGCCACCCGCGAAATTGAGCAGCCCAGATTCCGGGTTACCAAACCCCGAGACCACTCTCACTGCCTTGTGGGCCCGGGAATTATTAGTAACGCACTTAACGAACATTAATCGCTCATACATAGCGCTAAACAATGCCCGCTTGAATACGGAAGCGCCTCTGGCATCACTCCCCGAAATTTTCCTCCCCTTCCGACCTCGTCGCCTCGTCTCCGCTCGGCTCTGATTTCCATTCATTCCCTCTCGCCGAAGCAACCGCGAATCCGCGCGCCCGCCAAAACCCTAGGCGACCCCAGATCCCCGCGCCTCGTGCTCGCGGCGCGCCCGCTGCTGGATCCCGCGCCTTGTCTCGCCGCCCGGCGCGCAGGCGGCGACCGGCCGCGGCGGCAGCGGCTCGCCGGCCATTGGCGCTCGCCGCATTGACGTGCTCCAGGCCGTTGCTTTCGCTCGCGAGGCGGAGATCTGGGGAACTGAAAAGGAGCTGGAGGTTGGTTGGCCGTGAGCGCGGGACGGATGGGGCGGGGGCGATGGGCCCCGGTGATCTGCGTCGTGGCGCTGGTTCTTCTCGCCGCCGGAGCGGTCACGGGAGATCCCGATCCCGACGAGCTCGAGCGCGCGTAAGTTCCCTGTTCAACTCCGCCTGGCTGTCTGCTTTGTCGGTGCTGTTTGTCACCGATCGCTTGGCTATTGGGACCTGGGTTTCGCATTGGATTGCGCGAGCGTTGCTTTGCGTCTGTTTCCCGCTTTTTGCTTGCGTTGACTGCTGGAAGCATTTGCCTTCCTTGCCACGCATGGGGAGCGATGATGAGGTGTCGGTGATGCATGCCATTCAATTTGGTATGCTTCTGGCTCGCTTTCAATCTCCCAAGCAAGCTCCTTGTTCTGTCATGCTGGTCGCATGTAGCACTGCTGGGAAGTTAAATGACGAACAAGTTAGGTGGGATGTCGAGGAATAATAGGTGGTTGCACTTTGTGACGCGAATATCGCGAAGGTCTGGGAGGATTATTGTTTTCCATTTTGTTACTGAATGACTCGCGAATGGATGCAAGTGTTTCGGCCTGCACCCAGTTTTGAAATTTGGACTTGCCTGTGCTATTGTTAATTGGATGCGGTTTGGAACTCATATCTTAATATTGCTGCTTAATTTTTCAGTATTTTACATAATTTAGTGAACTGATGGGCTAAATTGCGTTAAGCTGGAATAGCAATTAAGTTACTTCACCTCCTTAAGAAAATTGCTAGATGCCCACTTGCTTACTGAAGTAAACACACACTCGTCTTAGATGCAACAGACCGCACATCCTCAATACACACATTTTGTCAATACGATAGCTAAATTTATGAGTGCACACCACACAACTATGATGTGTATGATACTGAGTTATTGAGGGAGGTCACTTGCCTCTGCCCTCTCATCTCATGGGACCTTGCCGTAAAAAGTTGCTATCTGCTACTATTCTTTTTAACCTTTTATATTAAATAATTAACTATCATGCATTCATTATTTTTGCTTCTGAACGGCTCTTTTGCTTTGTATTCAATCATTTTCCCCATCAACAACTAGCAAAACATAAATGTTATTAACTATATAATATATTCTTATACAGGTTTCCCATAGTGGAGCCGGATTATGGCCACACTAAACTACGCCTCTCAGAACAAGGTCTAGATGCAATTAAAAGGATTGAGAATCCTATTGCTATTGTTGGTGTAAGTTTGAACTTAGAGCACAGCCTCTTCATCATTTTACAATGTTGAATAAGGGTAGTCTTAATTTTACGGTTTGCTGACTGCTATGTTGTGTCTTCAATAATCAACTGCTTGTGAACCCAGGTCATTGGTCCGTATCGATCTGGAAAGTCTTTTCTACTTAATCAACTTCTCTCGTTATCATGTGATAAAGGTAGTCCAATGCTGCTTCTGAAATTATAAACATGGATTTACTAAAATGCCCACTAAGACAGTAACTGTGCAGGTTTTGGAGTTGGCCATATGAGAGATACTAAAACCAAAGGTGAACTGCTTTCTCAGTGTACCTGGATTCATTTCCTTGTAGCTATCTTGTCTGCATAGTTTTTGAGGTAATGCCTAGACAGTAGGACGGTCCTTCACTGCCAGATTTTGCCTTGGGGCTTTATTGTTGACTTGCCACCTTGGCGTTGCCTGGGATTTAGGGCACACCCTCACTGCCTTAAAAGCTATTCTTGTCTGTTTGCTTTTTAATGAACTTGAACTTTGAAGTAATCATCATACATTTTTTTTATTGCAGGCATATGGATTTGGGGTACTCCTGTTGAGATGGAGGTTGACGGTTCCAAAGTTTCTGTCCTTTACCTAGACACTGAAGGATTTGAGAGTGTCGGGAAATCAAATGTATATGATGATAGGTTTGTGCCTAAAACCGTCCTTTTTCGGATTTACATTTCCTGTGCCTAAAACTGTTTATGTTGGAACCTTTTTATTTTGTTCATGGTAGGATATTTGCTTTGGCAACTGTCTTAAGTTCGGTGCTTATTTACAATCTTCCTGAGACGGTGCGTGAAGCTGATATATCTAGGCTCTCGTTTGCTGTTGAAATTGCTGAAGAATTCTATGGAAGGTTTGCTTATTCTTCCTCATGCTTTTCTTCGCAGCTCAATTTACAGCACTAACATTTTCCTTGAACTTTTTGATTATGCTGCGTGGTGTCAAATAGAGTGAAGGTAATGCTCATTTTCCTTGATACAAGCCTGCAAAATTGGTTATAGATAGCTTTTTTGACAGAAAGTGTTTCTTGTCTTTTCAGGGGCAAGATGTTGCTTTTGTACCAGCAAAGCTTCTCTGGCTTATCCAGAGAGATTTCTTACGTAAGTTGTTTCTTGAATGGTTCTCCCTATAAAAGTTTGACCTTCAGATTGTTATTGTCGATATGAATTTCATTAATTGGTCTACACTGCATGTAGTCCTTTCCTTTTTGGGGGTCCCTATGTATGTTAGTCATGGACAGAACACATCATACTTCCAACATTGTTGCTCGAGAGAATAAGTAGAATGGTAATGTGAATAAACTTTAATACCACCCAAGTTACCGTGTAATCAGACCTCAGTAAAAATGGGTTTACACAGTGCCAAAAATGTGTTGTTTTATGGACATAAATGTTAATTTAAAAGCTAATGGAAGAAAAAAGAACTGCCTATTTTTTCTTGCTATCTATGTGATGGTGCACTGTTCTGTTCATTGTTTCCCATTTGCCACTGCTAGGGTGATGGTGCCTTCACGTTTGTACTCTAGATTACATTGTACTACTTTTTGTCTTGAATTATGAGCCAACTAGTACTATGGATTATATTTCTTGCTAATTGATTAGGGTAATCACCCGCTCAGTCATTTTCCATAGTGGCTTGCTAAATGAAATGGATGTTCAGACCACAGCTGCTACAGTAACGCACATTTATATTATATATTCCCTCCATCCCAGAATATTTGGCATTCTAGGCTCATCCTTTTTTCCCCCAAAATGTTTGGCATTCTCACTTCCGTAGACACCTTTATCTCTTCCCAATACAACTTTATCTCTATATCTTTCCTTCTCGTTTCCTGTGCACCTACTTTATTCCTTCTCTTCTTAATCTATGTGCCCAGAGCTAAAATGCCAATTATACTGGCACAGAGGGAATATATTTGTATTTTTTACTATTCTTTGGTTCACTTTTTTTTTTATTTATGCATTTTGGATTTTGCTTATCACTCATCTACTATTATTTGAACATATTTGCTTGTGCTAATATGCAATATTTCTCTAAGAGTGGCTACTTTAACATTGTGAACAGAAGGAAAATCTGTTCAGCAGATGGTCAATGAAGCCCTCCAACGGGTACCTAATGATAATGGTTAGTTCAAGGAGCTTCACTGACTATAGTTAGATTGGTGGATCCTGCATAGCTGAATTTGAATTGACTTGTTTTCCTGTATTCATTTTTGCAGGAGACAGATATATTGATGAGGTATAGTTTATTTATTTATGAACTATACACTTTTGAATCAGAACATGTTAGTCTAAACTCTAGTACTAAATTTACATCATTATTTTAGGTTAATCAAATAAGAGATTCTTTGGCAGTTATGGGTGACAACAGCACTGCTTTTAGCTTGCCTCAGGTACATTTCTGATGATTTTCTTGCCACATCTGACTTATGTTATTTATATTCTCGTAATTTAGTATTTTAGAGTGTTTAACAGTATCGCAAGCAGTTATGTAACCGATACCTTTTATTCATTTATGATGTGTATATGTATATCCATAAATCATTTGGGCACTTGTTTTTCTTTTTACAGCCACATCTTCAAAGAACAAAGTTATGTGAGATGGGTGACAAAGAGCTTGAGCCCTTATATGTAGAAAGGAGGGAGCAATTAAAGAAACTTGTTTCATCCATCATAAAACCTAAAATTGTGCAAGGGAAAACTTTAAATGGGAAGGAATTTGTGTCCTTCCTGCAGCAGGTAAAATGCTCATTGACATTGTCATTGTTGACTCTGGTCCATTAGAACTCTTGATAACTTATACTCCTGTATTCAGATTCTTGAGGCTTTGAATAAAGGTGAAATTCCATCAACGGGATCGCTCGTTGAAATTTTCAATAAGGCCATTCTTGAACGCTGTCTAAAGGTGTATAGGGAGCAAATGGATGGGTTAGGGCTACCTGTAACAGTTGACAAACTGCAGCAAGTTCATGAGATGGCAAATGATGAAGCTAGAATGCTATTTGATAAGCAGCACTTTGGTAAACATCATGCTGCTCAGTCAATTCTTAAGCTTGAGGAAGAGATAAAAAAGGTTTGTTATCATTACTATCTCCTTTTGCGTTGAATATGTAATACAATATAATTGTTTCCTTTTTTTGCACGTCGAGAAATAGAACCTGCCTTGATATTGTAATAGGTTGCCTGGCATTGCCACATGATACATTCAATTCCTTGATATTGTAATAGGTTCCACTAGTTGACATGTCGTGCTCTATTTTTTCTACACTACACTGATAATCTCTGTCCAACGGTGGCCTCCAGAGGCGCCAGTATGTAGTGGGGTTCTAAAGCGAGCCGATAATGTTAGGAGAGGTAGAGGCTGACCTAACCCGACTTGGGACGAGTCGGTTAAGAGAGACCTGATGGAGTTGAGCATCTCCTAGGAATTAGCTAGGTCACTTAGAGACTAGCAATCAACGTGCTGGAACTGTGCCTTTTTTTCTTTATTATTGTCTACCTTTTTTTGTCTTGATTCCTTTTATGTTTCTCTTGTCCTTGAGTCTTATGGGTTTCATCTCTAGCCTACCCCAGCTTTCTTGGGGCAAAAGGCTTTGTTGTTGTTGTTGTTGCTGCTGCACTGATAATCTGTGGCATCTGTTACATGCCTTGAAGTATCTTCACCTTCTTCCCTTTAGAAGATGATATATTTTACATACTTACAGGATGTACCTTGTAGGTGTACAGAAACTTTCTTCTAGCTAACGAATATCAGTCATCAAAGCTGTGTGAAGCACGTTTCTCGGAGTGTGAAGATAAGATGGACCACCTTCAAGTCTTGAAGCTTCCATCAATGGCAAAATTCAATGCTGGCTTTGTTCACTGCAATCGAAGTTTTGTGAAGGATTGTGTTGGGCCTGCCAAAGAAAGCTATGAACGTAGAATGTCCAAGGTATGTCCTCAAATTCCAAGATAAATTTCTGCATTTTAGTTGATGCGGACAAGCGCTGCTATATTGGCATAATTTCTGTTTCATGCATGGAAGTTACAGCTCAGTGCTTGTATGGACAAAACGGATTGCTCTAAGAATGTTAAGGCAGTCCTGACTATCATACTATGTCATGTTTCAACTCATCTAGTTTGCTATAATAAATGAGGGTACCTCCATATTGGCAGAATTTTTCTAGTTAAAGGGTAACCTGATACCTGATAACTCTTCAAAAACCTTTTCATCATTTGTGAATAACAAAAGAAACACAGTAATGGGAAAAAATGCACAAACAATAATTTTGGAATTTGTTATTGCTGCAGTTGAATTGTTTGTTACAGATATATTTTGGACATTGATGTTGCCTGCTGTTGCTCGTGCAACCTATAGAATTTGCTGAAACTTATCAAATATATGAACTAAATTCCATTATGCTCAGATGCTTGCCAAGTCACGGGCTCTGTTTATCAAGGAATACAATAACAAGCTATTCAATTGGTTGGTGACATTCTCCTTAGTCATGGTGGTTGTGGGACGATTCATCATCAAGTTCTTCTTACTTGAAATTATTGCCTGGGTGATGTTTATCTTCCTGGAGACGTATACAAGAATGTTCTGGTCAGCAGAATCACTCTACTACAATCCAGCTTGGCACATTATTGTCTCATCATGGGAAACTATTGTGTATAGCCCAATTCTTGATCTGGACAGGTAGTCTTCTTAGCCCATCCATGTAAGTTGTGTATATTTGCGTACCATGCTGTCGTTGTCTATAACACTATCCTTTGTGCAGATGGGCTATCCCCATTGTCATATTACTATCCTTAGCGATTCTGTATTGGCGATGTTTCGGTCACAGAAGAAAACGTGGCAGCCGTTCACTGCTGCCACTGTACAAGAATTCTCACAAGAATTCAACTCGCCCGAGATCAGACTAGCAGTAATATGCAACACCTATGCTTTTTCCTGGAAGGATAGTACAAAATATCAACTTACAGAACATGACAAAACCCTTCTTGGGGATCATCCATCCATACTGTTGGATGGGCTTGTTTTGATAGTGCCTGCCAATATGTCCCCAAATCTTTTTTATGGGTATTGAAGCTGCTGGCATGGGCCCTCGCTGCAATCCTCTGTTGTAATTCAAACGTATTCATCTTTTGTAGCTAGGTTCTCAAGTCACAACAGTATTCATTGATTATTGTTCGTACCCCCACAATTTTCAAGATTTTTGTTCTTCTTATGAGTCATCAAATAGTAAATGTATGAATTTATACTGACAGTCATGAAGATTAAAGTGATAGTTGAATTTGGAAGTGGAAGGAGACTCTGTTCGTGTCCTCATGCTCTATCAATGTTCTACTGTTATAGCAGATTATATTATCAATGATGCTTCATGTACGTCTCTCTTTCGACCATGTTGCTGTCGTTTGATAGGATTGATGACATCATGCATCCATGCTCTAGGCCACATGATGTAATCAGATATATAGCAGTGTTCTTGTATTATCTATTGATGTTCTACTGTTATGGGCTTATGGCAAATTATTATTATTTGATGATCCCCTTCCAAAATTCAACTCCTTACTATAAGTAGTGACCATCAGCGAGTAGCAATAAGGCCCTAACCTACTGACCATCAGCGTGGTGTTTAATCGCTTGACATGTGCGCAAAGACATTGTATATTTTGCTTTTGTGATGTCCCAGCGCAGGACAAAAACTATTGAGCCACTGAAGAATGCACAATATGTCATTGACCAGTTGACCATGAATCCACAAAACGAACAGCATCACAAGATTAGCAATGTCCAATACATTGTATGAAGTTGTCAATTTATCATGCTTGCTCGCAGGGTCGTTCTGATCCAATGCAACAGAGACCTAAGATGTCGACCCAGATGAAGCTGGCCCACCACACATTCTCTTCTGCAGGTGTTCCAAGCTCGCCACCCGCTGCAGTGAGTCTGTTCTGCCCATCTTGCCAGCAGCCAGGGCCGCGTTCATGAAATCTTCATCCTCATGAGTAGACGATGCTATATCAGGCATGTAACTGTTGTTAGCTCCAACTTCGCTCGGTGTGGCAAAATAACTGTTTGGGTCATCTTGGATGGGGACGGCAGCATCAGAAGTGGAGTCCGATGGGGAGCCCTGGAATGGCATGCTGAGGGACGTCATATCAGACACTGCAGGGAACAAAGCATTCATGCCTGTCACCCGCTTCACTGAGTCCTCTGCCATCTTCACCTGCACAAATGATGCAATCGCACATTCAGTGTGACAGGAACCTCCATAAATCATGTTTAGAAGGTACAATAATGCTGTGTATCGTCTCAAAGGATCGCAAATAATTTAGTGAACGATACAGCAGACATGGAGCTCAAATAGGGTAAGACACAGAAACATACCTTTGCTCTTAAAGTTTCAACATCTGCTTTTAACACCCTGTTGTCAACAGCAGCATCATTGAACTTCTGATTAACATCCGCAAGGCGTCTAAGCAGTGAGGAGTTTTCAACCCTTAACTGAGCCACCTGTGTAATAAGCCATCCAAAATTCAAATTCATCAGCCAAGCATCTTAAGACTCCATCGATGGATCAAAACAATAACATTAAACCACCAGACCTGCGCCTCCAGTTCATTCAGGTGGGCTGCTTTCCTGCTTCTTGAACGCCTGGCTGATTCTCTATTGGATTGCTTCCTGGAATGAGTCAGGCAGTGCATTATGCACATTAATCTCATGCTCGACATCATCAGAAAAAAGAACAAGAGAATTACAAATTTGCAGTACAACAGCATGAGTTTTTTTAACTAATTTTTTTATGTCAGTTGCTTTGTGTATGTTAACTCTACCGATTCTTGAACACCTGGCTGATTCTCTATTGGATTGCTTCCTGGAATGAGTCAAGTAGTGCATTATGCACAATTGCACATAAATCTCATGCACAACATCTTCAGGAAAAAGAACCCAGAGAAAAAAACAATTTTGCAGTACAGCAGCATATGTTTTTTAATTAAATCTTTTGATGTCAGTAACAGCTTGCACAATTTTGACAGGAAGACTGAAATTATTGCCAGTTTCAACACAAGCAGGTCAACATTAATGACTTTTGATGATAAAATTCGACTATCAGTTCCAAACATCTGCATTTTTGGTAGTTAGATTCAATTACATCAGTTTTAAACATCTTCTGCAACTAAAACGTGCTTCAATCCTGATTTCGTTGATCTAAAGTATCTATGTATTAAAGTACTCCCTCTGCTCTAAAGTATATGTCATTCAGGAGTGACATGGACTATAAGGTGGCTTTTAATCATAAATTCCTGTTTCTTTGAATGCATGATAGAAAAAGTTTTCATGAGGAATCTAACAACACCGATCACTCTCCTCATACTTATTGCAATACCGATGGTCAAAAGTTAAAAGGTTTGACTTACCGAATTCTGAAACAAGATAAACAATATTGGAGCTTATATGGAAGTAATTATATGACCAATGTCCATCAAAAGCAAAAAAATGTCAATAGAAATTCACATCAAATTTAAAAAAGATCACCTCCTCTGCAGCCTTTGTTGAACAGGGTTTGCATTTCCAGTAGTCTCAGCCTCTCCTTCCATGTCATCATCATCAGACTGCTCGCGAGAGGAAGAGCTAGTGGTCTGCTTAACAAGGACATCCACATTTTGTACAGCCTGTGGACCTAATCCCACAGTTGGGCCACCAGCTGGCTTGCTCTGAACTGGAATCCCATTACCTGATATTCATTCACAATTTGAGCAAAAAAATAATAATGTAACCATTCAATCAAAGATGCCATATAAGAAGTAAAAAGTAGTGCTTTTAATTTTGTGTATGTTTTACTAGAAAACAACATTGGAATTATGATTCTAAGTTTCTGAAATCTTAATCTAGTATGCAATGTGCCCATCTTTGCAATGTACTGGATAACATGCCCCTAAGCATACAACCCAGTGACAATAAAAAAACAAGATTTTTTTCGCTTCAGCATCAAAGAAGATATTAAGCAAGCAATCGAGAAAAAAATATTTGAAAAGAAACCATATTAAAAAAGATTGAATGAAAAACTATCATAATTTGGAAAAAGTATTTCTAACGTTAGTATACATAAAGAAAATGTGACAAACTGGCAGTTTTCAAAATTAATATGAACATATGGCAATAATCATTGGAGCCTGTTTCAAAACTAGTTGGGAAACGTGGCAAGAATATACCTCCAACTGGATTGAGAGGACCGGCACGTGAAACCTCCACATTTGGCAAGGATGAACTAGCTGCAGGACGTTCTGGAGGCATCACACTAGAGGCCTGCGTATGAAAATGGTAAGGGCGATATGATAAAGATAATGAAAGATCCATAAGAGAAGTGACACAATGAATGT
The DNA here is from genome assembly GCA_031894775.1 of Chloris gayana. NCBI lineage: Eukaryota > Viridiplantae > Streptophyta > Magnoliopsida > Poales > Poaceae > Chloris > Chloris gayana. Next base: position 5,955 of record JAUNZO010004086.1, on the reverse strand, counting down.
CGATCTACAATAATGTTTAATGTAACTGCATAGCAGGTTGCGTCTTGGCCACGGATGTTGGGGGTGTAAAGTTCTCAGTACATGCACTACCGATCAGCATATTGGATATCACATTCATGTATAACAGAAACGACAATACATGTAGGATACAAATAAATCTATCGCTCACAATGCACAAGTGAGCAACTACGCGACAGCATAGCTGGCGCAATCCAAACCAATTGTATAATGACACGAATCATCGAACTTGCAACACGACATACGATCCATTTATGAATTTTGCATCACGGCGTAGGATCCCTTTATGAAACCATGCAATACCCTAGACACAGGGATGCTTACTGCATCACAGAATTACACATTTCTAAGACCATATGCTGATTGCTAACGCCACCATCATATAGCAATGGGCATCTATACAAACCCTAAAATACGTGAGCAGAATACCACATACAGATTATAGACTGATGATCACATAAGAGCACAGACTAAGAACCCTAAACGTGAGAATCAAGCGGCATTGCAGGCGGGCAGCACTGAGAGCTAAAGGCAAGAGCTCGTACCCTCCACATGGCGACAGCTGCGAGGTCCTTCTCCAGCTTCTGCTTCAGCATGGCGTTGTACTCCACCGGGTCCACCACCGCAGTCGACGATGCCCCTGGTGCCGCAACCGGCGGCTTGGTCTCCACCGCATCCACTCCACCCAAGCCCCTCCCCGCGCCTGGCACCGGCCCGGGGCTGTCGAGCACCGCCTCCTCCAGAAACTTCTGGAAGTACCACTCCGAGGGGCACCTGTTCATGGCGCCGGCGCCATCCACCGCGGGGCCATTGCCCCCGGCCCCTCCTGCTACCCCTACGGGTGCCCCGGCGGCACCGGAGGTCGGTGCTGGCGGTTGCGGCGGGGCCCAGTAGGGGTTGGGGATCTCCTCCACGGAGAAGACGCGCTCCATGCGGGATCGGCCCGGATCGCGATGCCCGGGATGCGAATTTCAGACGGATTCGCGAGGGTTCGGAGGATCCTAAGGTTTGATCTGAATTTTTCGGAAATTTGTTTTGCTCGGAGGAAGGAAGAGGAGAAAAATGGGAGAGGGGGAAGAAGAGAGGATTGCAAGACGGTGGCTGTCAAGTAAATATAGAGATGACTCAGCAGTGACGACTCTCCACGCACGCCAAACGGCCAAAATTACTAGTAGTACAAAAAAAACGCCGTGTGAATTGTTTTTTTTCCTTTCAGATGACGGTTCATACTTTTCCACGCTTCCCTGATTTCAGCCGTCTGGAATTTCATTCGACGGTAATTTTAAATTTGCTTTAGGTCCGATGGGTTCTGAACGATATATTCTAGTGGTTGACAGCAGGTCAGTGGGAGGAGACGGGAAACGGACGGCGGGCAGAGCGGCAAACATGCGCTTGCAAAGATCAAAAAAAAAAAAGAACATGCGCTTGCCGTGAGCTTGGAGTTGCAGAAGATCGTGGCCCGTCAGATAAGGACACAGGAGCGCGAAATGGAGAGATTAAACGCGACGACGTATCAATTAGCGGTATCAATGGCGGACGCAACTCCGCGAACTATCGGAATCGGGGATTGGAATAGGGTGACCTAACTAGAGTTCTTAGATCGCATATATGTCGCTTTGGAAATGATAATTATGCTAGTCAGAACACAAAGTCTAACTTAACAAAATATTCTCTGGCGTGTAGCAAGCTTAGCACCTCAGCGTGAGGTCCATCATGCATTCAATTCAATATTCAATAATGAAAATCGATTTCCCTGCGTAATAGGTAGGTGTAAGAATAAGAGAGGTGCACGGCTAGCTCCATAGCAAAAAATGTTCGAACGTTCAGCCCTTTCCCAACCCACCTCTCTCTCGGTCTCTATCCTCCTACCACCACCACCCAAAACTGCACACTCTGGGCAGCTCCAGTGTGCTATATCGCGTGCTTAGTAAAGGTGCAGCGAGGAACGGAATAAAATCATCTTGATAATAAGTAAACAAAGTGATAAAAATAAGGCTGCACTACTTTTTTAGCTCCTATAATAATACAAAAAGTTAGTTAATGGCATCATACTGATATACGCGAATCAATGGCCGATTACAACGTGATGTCGACACTTTTGATAAACACGTTATCCATGCTTATCCCCTTTTATGCAGCACTACTGACGTGACCAAAGTGAAGATACAGATTCTTTTGAAAGTTCTCTTTCCCGTTTTCGAATGGAACCATGTCCTTGTTATTTGCCTGATCGAGAATTTATTTCCATCAAAGACAGCAAAGGCCACTGGATTCTTTCCGCAGATAAAGACTCCTGTCCATTTTCACTGTATCTCTGCGAGTTTAGTTTAGACAGCAAATCAATCAACTCTCGCGTGATGCTCCTGATGGCTGATGCGTCTTGGTACAAGCAATTGACTTTTCCACGGATGCTTGAATTCGACAGGAAACCAGGACAATATTAGCTGCTCTCTCGTCAATGCACAGCTGTCAAAAAGAAAAAAACTTTAGAGGAGCTCAAGTCATATGCAGCAACTTGTACTTGGACAGTCCAATGTTAACACTGCATCTTCCCATCGTTGATTCATCAACACGGCAGGCCAGATAAGCATCAGAAGAGTTCCCATAAATATAGAAGGAAAAGGTAGCAACATCTGGGACCATTGGGATCATTCTCTGCCCCAATCTGATAGACTTTGCAATCTTCAAGAAGAGGACAAGAGAGCAATCTGAAGGCAATGTCATTTTCTGGGTAGCAATTGTGCCGCCTCATCCGCGGGCATCAACTGTTGGATTCAACTGACAAAGTCTCAATGAGTCAAACCAGCCATATAAATGGTCATGACCTTATCCTCTTGCTCCTATCCACTCCTGACCCAGAGCAATAATCTCAATCCCTAATCCATCTTTTAGGGGGAAGGAAAGAAGAAGAAGAAGAATAGAAGCTAACAATAGGAATTATAAGCACTCAGATTCAGTTTCAGTCATCTTCTTCAAAATCAAAACAACATAATATCACAATCTTGAACGACCAAGCTTCAGACAATAATCGGACTGCCATCTTTATTCATTTTTGCGCTCTAGGAAGTACAAGTTGATCTGAACACTAGATAAATTTAAGTACTAATGAACCCTAGATCAACAATAGATGATGAACCCTTGGCCAGACTAATGCTAAAATTAAGATTCTGTAACATTTTAATTAGCCTCTTTATGGCAGGAGTCGTCATTTCATGGCATAGCTGCCTTTATATTCTTTGTGTACTCCTCCAGCCTTTTGAGTCCTTCGTCAGGAGTAGCGGCTTCACACAACTGTCTAACGATTGCGCTGCCAATGATCACACCATCTGCTCCCCAGCCTGCGATCTGCATCATAAACGGCGCTGTTATAAAAAAGCTGTGATACAAATACTATGTGCGTGTACCTAAGCAAGACTGATGCCCCAAGTCTCATCCACCTGTTTCACATGCTCTGGAGTCGATACACCAAAGCCAACAGCTACTGGTTTATTTGTAACCTGTAAAGTCAAGAACATAAGCATTATTTGACACATTGTACAGAGACCTACCTTTCTGTACTTCAGCTATTTTGCCGTTTATATAACCTTGGACTATTGCATTACCTGCTTGATCTCCTGAAGAAGATGTTCTACACGTGCATTAACATTTGAACGTGCACCTGTAACTCCAACAGCACTAACCTACATATCATCCAATCGAGCGTCAGTGGTCACTAAATAAATTTGAGTGCCAAGGTAAAGCATGGAGGTGAACTAAATAGAAAACAATGAGGCTTGTGTTTGTGGAGCCATAGTTTTTCCCAAAGCGTAGAAACTACTATTTTCTCAACACTGTCATGTGTAAACTACAATGTGTAAGGTGCTTTATTACTGCACAGACATGATGTACTAGTTCACAAGTCTTCGTTTTTTCTAATGGTGGGGTATGTGCTAGTTCAGAATAAAAAATTTAGCTAGGGAGTAAGCAGAATAAAGAAAGGCTGTCTGAACTAGTGACAAACTTCGAGCATATAGTTTGGATCTTCCATATACTTACAAGATAAAGAAACCCTTCTGAAGCTTTTGCGATTTCCTTCATCCTCTCTATTGGTGTTGTTGGCGTTGTAAGGAGAACCTGCGGGCAATTGTGCAAAACATATCTTGTTAAATGGCTGAAACTCAAGATATCTCTTATGCTAATTAATTCACAGTAATGGTTGATTCCCTCCAAAAAATCATGGTTGATTCACCAACCAAGGACTCATAATGTATAATCATGAAAGAAAGTTTATTTATGCCCTAATATTGATAAAATGAAATACAACCGTGAAGGGTAAAAGCAATACATGAAAAGATGAGAGTGAGGATCAACCAGCTCTATGCCATGCATAATGGCCTCGCTCCTCAACAATGTTGTCTCCTCCAAAGGAAGATCAGGTACAACAAGGCCTGTGATATAAAATTGTAAATCAAAGATATGATTGGGACAAAAATTGTATGATCCAGGTAAAAAAAGTGAAGTGTGATCAAGTAATTATAATATTATTGATAAGCAGGGGATGCAGGAACGCAACTCAATAGTATCACAAATAGCAAATGTTTGTATGGCTCACTAAGAAAATGAACTTACCATGTACACCCACTTGTTTGATTGTAGCCATAAAGTTTCGCACCCCGCGCTTTAGAATCGGGTTGTAGTAAGTGAAAAGAACTATAGGGGACGACAGCTCAGGTATAACCTCCTTCAGCATCTCAATGACAGAATCAAGTGTCGTGCCTTTCTTAAGTGCTCGTGTTGCAGAAGCCTGAAATGGTGTGAGACCGAAATTCATAGCGTGCACACACATTTTGCAGCTGGTAAATATGCAAAGGGTATGGCACACTTGCCTGGATAACAGGGCCATCGGCCAATGGATCCGAGTACGGTACACCGAGCTCAATCACATCTGAACCACAGGAATCAAGGATCTTCAACGCTTTGGATGTCGTAGCTAAGTCAGGGTCACCAGCGGTGATGAACGGGATGAATGCGGTCTGAAAATGTCCAAGGTTAGACAGGTAGATAGAACTGAGAATGCATGTCCCAAAATTAGATGTTGCCGCACAAAGGCTGAACATAAGTGCAAAATCACTGAACCTATACGTTGGTCTCTACTTAGCATCTCATCAATACAAATTTCCTAATGTAGCTACCTTGCCGACACAGCCCGTATACAATAGAGGATCACTATATTTGAACAAGTACAGTCAATAATTGAACTGGATTGATTCAATCCTACAAATAAATCCTTAAATCCGGGCCGACATTTGCCACCACTGCACTAATTGCAACCCCAAAACTCAATGGGGAATAGGCAACAGCAACAGCAACAGCCGACGGACATACATCGGTTGGTAAAATTAGCCCCGGGGTTGCGGCAGGAAGTGAAGAGCGAACTAACGGCAACCAAAAAACTCATTCACCTTGCCCAGCTCCTTGAGCCTGGAGAAAGTCTCCCCGACGCTACGCTTGCCGGGCGCGCGGTCGGCCATGGGAGCGAAGACCGGCACCCTCCCTAGTCGGTAACCTAGAGGCGCGCCGTATTCACCGTGGGCAGTGAAGCGTCCGGCGATGGGGACAGGGTCAGGGAGGACGAAGCTTCAGCGGCGGCGGCGGCGACGAGCAGGTGGAGCTGGAGGATGGCTTCACGGTGATCTGCGATGGCCACGTATGACGTTTGACCAGTGCTCTATCCTGTCAGTGACCGAGCTGACGTGGAATTATATTCGATGGAATATAGCCAGTACGTGGGCCTCCCGCCTCCGTATCCGGCTTTAGTACTGCATGCGACGGTCGGCCCGGCACAGAATGATGGGCTGCATTTGTCCGGCTCGGCGCGGAAATGGCCCAAACAAACGGGAGCCCATAGAAGACACTGCGGCCCACGCAGTAACGTGGCCACGCGACCGCCCCTATGCA
>JAUNZO010004085.1:0-71439 GCA_031894775.1 Chloris gayana | reverse complement strand
AGAGCGTCGCTCCGGCGTGCCGCTCTCGCCGGCCGAGGAGATCGTATGTATGTTGGCATGTTGCCAGCCGATGGCACAATTGGAAGGAAGGTGCAAGGACTGTAGCTGTTTGTTGGAACGGTTACGGCCGGCGACGAGGCAGGCTGTTGTGGCTTCGCATCTGGACTCATGGTCCTGGAATCAGTGAAGACAAAAGAGACAACTTACCCGTCAGTTCCTGTGCTCCAAATATCTTCCCACGTTTTTTTTACTTTTTTAGTCATGTTTGCCACGTCTTCGGCGGCTGGACTGAAGAGAATCCGGAGCCAATAGTGCAAGTACGACTACGAATGGAATAGGTCTCACCAGTTGTACAGCGTCGTCTTAATTTGGCCAGACACATACGCATCACACGTCCTTTGCATGGTGTCTCTTCCAACTTTAGTTCTTGCCAATGGGGACCTGCTGGTTCTTACTTCCTGTTCCCACGTGGATGGCCGAGGGAGATGCTGAGCCTAACCACAACGGACACTCGTCGATGGTTTTAACTGGTTGATTTGTCGCCGTGAAAACGATGGGAGCTATCGAAAGCAACTGCAAGCATCGGAGGAGCACATATAAACCATGGCGATGTTGGCCCGCCGGTGGCTGCTAATTGTTCTTGTTGGACCACCTCAAATTTGGTTGTCTAGTCAGCAGAAACAAAACGTGCAACATCTGGAACACGATCCGACAGCCACTGCCGGGTGTGGCCCAACTCTGGCAAGCCGCGCCAAGCCCGCTCATCCCAAAGGCTACACTGCACTGTTGCTGGCAACTTTGTAAACACAGCCACAACGTCGTCCCTTCTTCCGCACCTCCTTCAATCTTGCCGCGAAGAAGCCAAGCTCTCTCTGGAGCTGACGACTACCGCTGCCCAATCGATCCATAGTTCAAAGATGGTGCTCTATCTTGCAAATGTCACTAGAGTCTCCCATCTAGATATATTTGTAACAAATCTACCGGCGCTTGACACCGTCCATTCCATGGTTAGCAAGCATGTAAGAATGGAGAATTAATATAAGGTGCACGCTCACCGAAAATAATCCCTCACCAGAAAATGGTATAGAAGCGCAAGGGCTACGAAAAAGGCACTTATTAGGGGGGATAATGCTATGGATCGAACGGAAGTACTATATACTTTGAAATCGGACATGGGTGTTGACAATTACTGTTGCTTATAAATTACTCACTCCATATAAATATGGGAAAATTTTAACTTCTAAATATGTTTAATTTTGTTATTCATCTTATTCAAAAAATAGAAATATGACCTATTTTCTTATGATGTAAATTATTATTAGATGCATTCTAAATATGTTTTTTTTGTTTTATTTTTTTTAACAAAAATGAAAGACACGGGATATTTGAAAGTAAAAAAAATATTTATATTGAGGATCGAGATGAAGGTAATACTATTAGCAAGAGTAATTTTACGGTGCACTACAATTAACGTGGGTCATTCATTTTCTCTAATCCAATGGTCTAAATGGATTGTTACCATCTTAACTCTCATTATAGTAATAACTAGTAATTTGAGGTGGTACCATGTGGTATGGATATTTTGGGAACAAAATTATTATGGCATTTGGTAATTACATAGACATTTGAGACTAAACAGTTAACTGTAAAATAAATTAAATTCGTTTCGACTACGGCAAGGCAACACCGTGAACACGGCGGCGGCGTGGCGTCGGGGAAGAGGCGCACACTGGACGGTAGCGGTGTAGTGTCGGAGAAGACGCTCGTGCCGGAGGCCTCTCGCCGTCGACGGCGGCGGTGTGGACGGCGTCGGGGAGGTGCCGACGAAGACGCGCGCGTCGGAGGCCCTCTCGCCGAGGACTGCGGTATCGGGAAGACGCGCACGTCGAAGGCCCTCTCGCCGGGGACGACAACGGCGTGAAGGGCATCAAGGAGGCGCTAGAGAAGATGCGCGTGCCTGGAGGCTCTCTCGCCGGGGACGTCGACGTTGATGGGGAGGCGCGGGAAGACGCGCATGTCGGAGCCCTCCGGCCGGGGACGGCAGCGGCTTGGACGGCGTCGGGTAAGTCGTGCGTGTCGGAGGCCCTCTCGCCCGGGACGACGGCGGCATGGACGGCATCGGGTAGGCGTCGGGGAAGGCGCGCATCGGATGCCTTCTCTCCGTGGACGGCGGCGGCGTCAGCTCACGGCTGTTGTTGTCGAAGATGCACGGCCAGCTGAAAATTCTTTTAGATCGGAAAAGACCAAATCAGCCTTCGGTGGCAAATCTGTAATTAGTTAAAATTGATGTGCAATTACTTCATTAACCTTAGTAATTAACGGCTGGATTTGACTGTTACCACGTTGCTGTTCGATGTGGTAAAATGCACTGTAAAACGCACCATTAGCAAAGGACGTGCAAGTCCATCCACATGTTAGGGTAGATGTCCCTATCTGTAGCTGGGTTGAATAGCAAGTCAAGGGTGCAAAATCATACGTCTGAAATATAATGGGAACTCATGGGAGGAGTGCTATATCAATTCAGTCTATATTTTTGTTCCTTTTATGAAACAATGCTAAAAACTAAAAATCTTTTCCTAGAGACACATATACATCACACGTCCTTTGCGTGGTTTATGTTTCAACTTCTTTTTTAGCAATATGCTGGTCCTTCGATCTCCATCGAAACGCCTGACAAAGTAAAAGTGGAGAGGCCGAGTTTAATGAGAGGACACAATGACAGGAGGAATTTAACAGGTTGATTTGTGATTGTGAAACGCATGGGACTATGGGAGGGTACTCCGGTACTGTAGTAGTTACTTGTTGAAAGGAACTGAAAGGGTCAGAGGAGCTTGCATGGCCGTGGCCCAGGTTCGTGTGTCTGTTAACCGTTTTTCCACCATCTGAATAATTTAGTTGACTAGTCAGCAGTAGCAGAAGCAAAATTTGCAGCATCGTTGATTGAATCCTTGAAGAATCCAGTATCTACATAGGAGTATGTCTTATTGTTACAAGTAATAGGATCATGATCCCATTATTGGCTATTTCTAGCATTGTACACATGCTACACATCCATCTATACCTGGTGATGATTGATCTAATGACTAGTATTGTTTTCCCGGAGTCAAAAGGAAAAAAAAAGGAAAGGTTCAACTGGTAAACTGACTGTCAAGCTTTATTGCGTCATCAGATCGATGCATCTACGCAGTGGCGAAGCCAGGATTAAATTCTACCTATGGCGAATGTACTGCTACTAATTTACCTATAAACTAATAGGAAACTATAATTGTATGAAAACATATACTATAGCTTTTGCATCCTCTGTAGGAGATCTAATTTCACGTGCATCTTCCCCTTCTACATTAGCATTTTGATATTTGCATGAGGTCAAAAAGTCTCTTTATACTTACGACTGTCAATTATTCAATCAAAATATACAAAAATATTGCAAATTATAATATCATGTGCAAGCAAAGCAAGCATGAATAATTGTTTTTTTTATTACATATATCTTCAAGCGCACACACACGTGTACGAGGCAGGCACATGAGCAGAATCTGTCTCAAATTTTGCATCCTAATTGATTCGGATGACTAAAAAAAGCCCAAACACTAATAGTCCAGCGTATATAACGATTCATCCATCCCTTGTCCCGTTTGTCTTCTGTCTCTCGAAGACGGATGCAACTATGCAAGCGTACAGAGCAGGAAGCCTTTGACTTGCTGAAAAAAACGAATCACAGCAACTAGCAGGGAGGTGGGAGTTCGCCGGCGGGAGGTATGGCGGCCGCCGCGACTTGCCATACTAGTGGCTTGGCCGCTGCATCTACGCATCATGGAAGCGCATTCTTCATGCTCTTGGCGTATTTCTCGAGCCTTTTCAATCCTTCTTTGGGAGAAGCAGCTTCACCCAACTGCTTCACCATCGCGCTACCGATGATCACACCATCTGCTCCCCACTCTGCAATCTGTGTACATGTACAGTTCATGAAGAGCAAAAATGAGTCAACTCTTAGTTATCTACTTACGAAGTAAGAATATTGGCGGCAGTCATTTAGAAAAATTATTTTGAAGTTTTTTTGTACCTGTTTTACATGCTCAGGTTTTGATATGCCAAAGCCGACAGCTACGGGTTTGTCGGTGACCTGCGAGCATCCAAACAAGTTTATCAGTGTGTGACAGTTGATTTGGAGGAGCACTTTGACTCTTATTCGCTCCTAAATATAAGCGCTTTTAATATAGTATCAAATACTCTATGTTCTTTTTCACACATCATAAGTAGTACTACCTGTTTAACCTCCTGAATAAGGGACTGAACACGCGAGTTCACATTTGCACGAGGACCTGTCACTCCAGTGACGCTCACCTGCGTTTTGGACGTTAACCAAGAGAAGGAAATGTTAGCGCCGGGTTCAGGCACAAACAGTTAAAATAAGAGTTCTGAACAACGGCACCTACCAGGTAAATAAAACCTTCTGAGGCTTTGGTGATCTCCCTCATCCTCTCTTCTGGTGTAGCTGGTGTGGTGAGCAGCACCTGCATGCAGCCGTTGTTCTTGTTAGACGACAGAGATTCTTTTCTTTGCCGCTATAGATGAGGAATAAATTAAAGAATTGACCTACCAGCTCAAGATTGTTCTTCATGGCTTCACTCCGGAGACTGCAAGCTGCAACATAAGGGAGGTCGGGCACTATAAGACCTGGGACAGACAAGAAACATCCAATCAGCAACTCCATTTCTTAACTATTGACAAAAAAAAAGTTTATCTACATCGATAAATATGAGCTTAATTCAGTTTGGTTACCGTGTACGCCGGCTTGTTTGGCTGCTGCGGTGAACCGGGCAAGCCCTCGCCGCACGATGGGGTTGAAGTAGGAGAAGAGCACCACCGGGCAGGACAGCTCGGGCGTCACCTCCCTGAGCATCTCCAGCACGGCGTCCAGCGTCACGCCGCCCGCCAGCGCCCGCGCCTGCGAAGCCTGGATGACCGGCCCGTCGTTGTAGGGGTCGGAGAAAGGCAGGCCGAGCTCGATGACGTCGGCGCCGCAGGCGTCGAGCAGCCGCAGCGCCTCCGCCGTCGTGGCAAGGTCAGGGTCGCCGGCGGTGATGTACGGGATGAACGCCGTCTGCTCACGTCACACACCAAAAAGGTCCCAGTTAGAACCAGAGCGTCTGTACACGTATACAGAGAGCATGGTTTGGTGCAGCACATACCTTGCCCTTCGCCTTTAGCTTAGACATGGTCTGCGACACCGGCAGGCACCCCTTGCCAGCGGCTTTCTTCGCCGGCGCCGGGGCGGCCGGAGCCGCCGCCATGACCGCCCTTACCTTCACAGCGGTCACACCCGTCCGTGCCGACACCATCACTGCCCGGCTCGGAACCGGCGTCGACGACTGATGAACCGCCGGGGAAGACGATGACGATGAGGGAATCGTCTTGATCGCAAAAGCCATACTATGTTTCTGTATCGCGATCGGCACTCGGTAGGTAGGCGCAAGTGTGGCCTGATCGATCGATCAATTAGTGACCAAGAAGTTTATCCTCAACTCGTGAGTGCGGCCGGTGCTTGACACTGTGTGGCCTGCTAGCTAGTGGTATAGAGCTACCAGCTGCTCTGTGCTGTACTGTTACCAGGAAACTTGCTAAGCTAGTGGCTCTGCTGCTTTGTGTTGGAAGGACGAGTTGATTCTGCCCCGTTTATATAGCAGCGGAGGATTCGATTTTCCGGCATGGAATAAATGGCGTTGGGCCAGGCATGCGCGTGCGCGTGGCAATCATCTTCCAAAGTTAAAAACCAGATAATAAACGTGTGTGTGTGCGATACTGGTGGCACGTTTCGCTCGCTTTCACGGTCGTGGCTAGTCGTGACTGCTGTCACGTCGGCTTGTTGGTGGGGTATTTGATTACCAGGTGCAGTGAACTTATGAAAAGATTTTGCGTTTTTTTTCCTTTGGTTAGGAATGAAACTGATAGTTGCAGCTGATAGAGAGCATGTAGGTACTACTGTGGTGCGCGCGGTGCGGACGGATAAAATCACAATACCTCTTCTAAGTTCAATCTTAATAGAAGTATCATGGGCATTAAATTTGCTGACATGGCATGAGAAAGAAGAGAGGAGTGTCATGAGATGAGAGATGAGTGTCATCACCATGTCCCTCCACTCGCACGGTTCTTAAAAATTTCTTTTTATTAGGGCAGTCTCGATGGAGAGTGTCATCACACGATTACCAAAAAGAATTTTTTAAGAACCGTGCTAGTGGAGAGTCATGGTGATGACACTCATCTCCCATCCCATGACACTCCCCTCTTCTCTCTCATGCCATGTCAGCAAATTTAATGCTCATGACACTACCATGACACTCTCATTGAGACTCGGCCTTAGTAACTCGTACGATGACACTCTCCACCGAGACCGACCTAATGCTTTGGCTGCTCTGGATCTTGATGAGTCACTAAATACGTTATAAATATCCCTTTTATTCTGAACCTCCTGCATGCAGCTGGAAACACCACGGCCAGGCAAATTTTCAATATGTTAACACAGTCTGGTTTTCTGATCAAATGATTATGCAACAGATATACTACTCCCTTACTTAATTGTGTCGCTATTGACATTTTTCGTAATGTTTGACCATTCGTCTTATTCAAAATATTTCTTCAAATACAAAAAGTAATATGCTATATTTCAAGTTTCTTTTGTGATAAAACATATTCTAACAAAATATATAATATTTCTTAAACTTTTTTGAATAAGACAAATGGTCAAATGTAACAAAAAAATCAACGGCGACAACAATTTAGTAAGGGAGGGAGTATATGTTCTGTTTTTTTCTTCTGAAGCTATGATGACTGAAAAATTAATCAACGTGATGAGGAATTACGAATTCCCTTAGGTTGAAGGAGCAGTATCAAGCACACGCAAGTAAAACGTGTAGGAGTTTATGGTTCCTGGTCCAAGTCCAACATCTCCTGTGGGGTTGTCTGTACAATAGAGAGGTCAGGATTGAGATCCTCTCCATTGATAACTACCAAATGCAGAGGACTACTGTAGTTGAAATTAGCCACATTCTCAGCCATCCGATGTAAAATAGATAGATCAGACTCAATGCTATAGTAACACCTGAAAAAAAAATGGTCCCAGTACACATGAACAGTATTACTGTAGAGGGCTCCTTACAATTTACTGTTACTTGTGCTATAGTACCCGGTATATTGACTTGTGTTTCTAGTTGCTGCAAACAATCTCGATCCAGAGGTCAGGTCAAAGGTCTGATGTTGGTTTCCTTTGTTCTTCTTTGTTGCTGGCTGGTACTAGTCTGGAATTTACCAGAACCGTTGCTGGGTGCAGGTCTTTTCATAGTTCTTCGACTTGAATAGCAGTATTAACAAAAGAAAGGCTTTAGCCTATTGTCGAAACTTATTTGGTATCATGTGTTTCCTGGTTGTACCCAACAAAGTGACGGGTCACGTTGCATCACTAAAGCGTGGTAGTTCTAAGACTTTGTATTTGCCCATCTTTATTTTCTCTTAATGAAAAACATACCTAGACACGTTGGCGGAAAAAATTTCGGTTCTTCACAGCTGTCCAGAAAAGAATAGAGCTTCTATGGGATGATGCATATGAACAATTAATCATCCAAAGCATATTACAAGACCTTCGGAATTGTAACATCCTGCTCCTCTACTACTGTTAAATCAATTATTCACTTATTGTTGGTATGCGAAAGGAAGCATAGCTTGTTGTTTCCCATATGCATGTCATTGAATAAGCTTGTGTTAGAATAATAAAAAAAGAATAAGCTTGTGTCCTAGAATTTCTGAAACTATTGATAACAAAATTAACCTGTGGCCTAGCTAGCTAAGACTACTTGTAGATCTTGCGGCTCCGATCCCTAGTAAATTGTTCTCTTTATTTGATGAAGTCAGTACCGACGATGTAAACAACCACAATCCACACTTACTCGAAGTACTCCTTCTTTACTAAATCGTTGTCGCCATTGACTTTTTCGTGGCGTTTGACCATTCGTCTTATTCAAAAAAATTCTTCAAATACAAAAAGTAATATGCTACATTTCAAGTTTCTTTAGTGATAAAACATATTCCAACAAAATATATAACATTTGTTAAACTTTATTTGAATAAGACAAATGATCAAACTTAACAAAAAAAGTCAACGGCGACAACAATTTAGTAAGGGAGTAGTACGTGGTAACAAACAGCCGACTAAGCTAGGGACAAACCACAACGCATGTCTTTCAAAACGTTTTGTCCAAACACATGTAATCTGTTGTTAATGATCATATATGGAATGACACTTTATAGGAATTCGTCTCCTCCACCTAGGTTTTCCCGATCACGAGAACCACGAGCAATTTGACACTTGGAACGTGCGTACTCAGATTAATTAAGAAAAGGGAGATCCCATTTTCCGGTTCTTATAACAAGTGATGATTTTGCTAATAATGATTAACATGTGCAACTTGTATGTGCCCAGTCTAATTTTTCAATTATTTCTTTGGTTCTTTCGCAGCTTTGCGTGTTTCCTAGCTAATGTTGGTGCTCTATGAAAATCGTGAGGCGCAGTGGGTGCATTTGCAACCACCTAACAGTACGTAGCTTCGCCCATGGTGAGGCGCCGACGGCTCTATGCCTCTATCAATGGGCAACGTGACCTGTCGTCGCTTGTCCTTGAGTTCAGCTAACACCGGGTCCTCATGGGCCTACTACATGTGAGATGCAGTAGACGGCCTGGCGAAGCATGAAAAATGGGCCAAAAATGTCACAAAAAAATGGGCCAAAGCGTGCGGGCTGTAGAGGGTAGACGGTACTGGAGCCCATGCATGATGCAGTCCGGGAATTTTTTTATTAATAATCGATTTTTTTAATTATTTAATATAAATAACCGTCAAATCTGTAAAATTGTAAAAATAGTCGCTTTATCGTCCGTTTAATGGACGACAAGTACATATCGCCCAACCGAAGGGCGACAAGTGCCACCAGTGGGACCTGTCGTCCAGCCTAGTGAGCAACCTATCGCCCACTCGGTTGGGCGACAGGATAGATTGCTAATTTTTTCTTTTTTTTTTTCTGCCTTAACACTTAAGCCTCTCTAACGCTCGATTAAAAATACTTTGACAGCTCAAAAATTAATTTTGATTTTTTTTTACGATAGAGTATACACTGGAGCAACCGCTTTAGCTTTGATCCCAAATATGATGACAATTTTAAAATAAAAATTCCTAAATTAAGATAGTTGTTAAGAAATAATGAATTTTTTCAGTCATCTAAACCTTCTTCAAAAATTATGAAAAAAATGATCTAAATTCATTGGATCTATAGTAGTATCAACATCTATTTTTGTTAGGATTAGGTTGTGTTTCGTAATTGCGAGTTGTTTAAATATTGTTCAAATTTGAATTTAAATTCAACTTTAATTGACCATATTTTGAAAAGTAACTCCTTTAAGCGTTATCATATTAATAATGATTATCAAATAAGACCTTATGAGGAGTTAATGTTCAAAATAGGGTCAATTAATTAGCAACCGATCCTCGTCGTCCACTGGTTGAACGACAGGTCTCACTCAGTGCTACTTGTCGCCCTCCGGTTGGGCGATATGTACCTGGACGACTATTTTTACAATTTTACAGATTTGACGGTTATTTATATTAAATAACTAAAAAATTGATTATTAATAAAAAACTCTGCAGCCGGTGCGCTGAGCGGCACCTTTCCGGCCGTCGAGATCGTTGCATGGAGGAGAATGAAGTTGCAGCGGCATTGCGGCAAACGGCAAGGATTGTATATCATGCAGGTTGCACGCGACCGCCGTGCGCGGCTTGTGCATATATGGTGCGATAGTGACGTCGTGAGTTGAAGACGCGTATGATGAGCCCTGCTTCTGACTAAAAAAACTGTTGGGATGAGAGGTGAAAAAATAAAGTGGCTGAGCGTGACACGAAGGCAAAGAGAGAGAGAGGCGCATATGAGCTCTCTCTCTCTCTCAGTCTCTCTCTCTCCTCCATGCCGGTCTCTTGGAACGCGCAAGGCTGCCGGTCCGTATGGACCGTGACCGTTCTCCAAGCATAAGGGGCGCGTACGTGTTGCCTAGTGCTTGCGCAAGGAACATGTGCAGGTCCTATTCGGTGAATGCTTCCATTGCTCTTAGTTTCCGCGGCTTCTCTCGGTGTGACCTGCAGAGTCGAGGGGTCTTCATGCGTTCCAAACACATCAGAGTCGAGGGGGCGCTGCAGTTTTGAACAACAGAGACGACTTTGTTGTTTTCTCGAGATACCCGGCCTGCCAAGTGTGGTTAGTTACGAAAGTGGGCAACACAGCCTCGGGTCCTGTCTGAAAGCCGTTGGCGCGCGCCGAAGAGAATTCCGAAGCTAAGCTCCGACAGTTCCCTAGTTAAATGAGGTTGCTAAATAAAAATTTAGAATATGGTTAGTAAAAATCATCCTCCAACCGTTCCTGATTGAGGTTTGCTAAATTTACCAAGTCTCCATCCATAGCGTGGAAGTTGTCACATTTGGTCAACTAATTCTCACTCCCACAAAGGATATTTATATTTAGGATAAAAATTCCACTTTACTCCCTTCAAGTATTCCATTGTCCACATAACCCCCTAAATTATCATTTGGTTTGTTTTACCCCACTTGTTCGCTAAAATAATCCATATTACACCTTTAATCGTTATTTTGATCCCAATTTTCTAATATTGACTGGGATCGAGCTGAAATTGCTCTCCCAACCTCACATGTATGTTGTCGGATATGGTTAAGGAATGAACATGATACATAACATCATCTCTGATTCGATAATGGTTTATGTATGTTGTGTCCATGTGCTCTCTCCTTGTATCCTATTTGTACCCTTATTGTACCTCTCTCCTCGTGAAGATGTGTGATCAGAGAAAAAGGATGACGCATAAAAAAGTTTGTACACGGATGAAAAATATATGGTATGTTCATTATTGTGTCACGTCGGACAATCCACATGAAGGGTTGAGAGTAATTCCACCTTAATCACATTAGCAAGTCGGGATTAAAATACCAATTAAAAGTGTAAAATGATCTTTTTTAGTGAAACAAGGAGGTAAAACAAACCAAACAAGTTATCTAGACTTTGGTCTTTTTTGGGGGACTAAAGTGAATTTTATCCTTATATTATTAAATAATGTTGGAGTGTATGCCTTTTTTTTACTCGCAATAGATATAACAACTCTCTCTATATTTTAGGAGCAAAATTATTAGAAACCATTAGAGATGCTCTAAGATTACAATTTACGCTACATGAAATTAACCAGAGGGAATTTCATTCATCACCGGATTGCTATATTTCACTTCGGTGGAAAAAAATTTCCCGAACAACAACGGTGCACACAGATTTTACACACCAGTTTCCGGCATCTTTGCCCAGGGATCCATATATAGACATCGCACGTCATTTGCATGGTGTCTCTTTCAACTTTAATTTTTGCCAATATGGGACCTGGTTCTTCCGGTCCGGCACGGACGACCAAAAGAGGTTAAGGGAGAGGCCGAGTTTAATCACCGGACAATGACTGGTAGTGTATATTTAACTGGTGATTTGTAATCGTGAAAGAGATGGGAGGTGTTGAAAAGAACATAAAGCATGCGCGGTTGTTCGGCGAAAAAAAAAAAGCATGCGCGGTTGGCCCACGGTAGCTGTTAACTGTTCTTGTCCCATCCGAATGTGTTTGACTAGTCAGCAGACGTAGAAGTTTGATCCAAAAAAATTGCAACATCGTTGAATCCTTGAACAATTCAGTATTTACATTTGGTTTATTGTTACAGGTACTAGGATCATGTATGGTCTTACCAGTCTGGCTATTTCTAGTAATGTACATGCTAGCTACTGTAATAATCATCTACTGGCTGTGCATGCATCCACGCATCATGGTAGTGCACTTTTCATGCTCCTGGCATATTTCTCGAGCCTTTTTAATCCTTCCTTGGGAGAAGATGCTTCGCCTAGCTGCTTCACCATTGCACTGCCAATGATCACACCATCGGCTCCCCACTCTGCAATCTGCTTTACATGCTCAGGTTTCGATATGCCAAAGCCGACAGCCACAGGTTTGTCCGTGACCTGCAAACATCCAGACAAGTTCTTCACTGAGTGATAGTTGACGTGACCAGAACTTTATTAATGCATGGTACGCTTAGATATGTTTATGTTTCCAGGTAATTATTAGGTGCATCATATGTAGTACCTGTTTAACCTCCTGAATTAGGGACTGAACACGTGAGTTCACGTTTGCGCGGGGACCTGTAACTCCGTTGACGCTCACCTGCGTTTGAAACATTGACCAATAGAAGGAAATCAGGAAATGTTATTGACAGGCACATGCCAAAACTATTTCAAATTTATTTGGGTCATATATACGGCATTTACCAGGTAAATAAAACCCTCTGATGCTTTGGTGATCTCCTTCATCCTGTCCTCTGGTGTAGCTGGCGTTGTGAGCAGCACCTGCAAATGCAACGCGTGAGACCATAATTCTTGACTCGATCCTGATATATATGGTATACTTGACGAATTGTCAAAAATGGACCCATTACCAGTTCGAGGTTCTTCTTCATGGCTTCACTCTTGAGAGTACACGCGGCAACATACGGTAGGTCAGGCACTAAGAGACCTGGGACACATGAGAAACATCTTATCATCAGCAACTCCATTATTGGAAAAATAATAGCGCCATAATCATATGCATAGCTTAATTGAATTTCGTTACCGTGTACGCCGGCTTCTTTGGCCGCGGCGGTGAAGTCGGCCAGCCCGCGCTGCACGATGGGTTTGAAGTAGGTGAAGAGCACCACGGGGCAGGACAGCTCCGGCGTCACCTCCTTGAGCATCTCCAGCACAGCCTCCGGCGTCGCGCCGCCCGCCAGCGCCCGCGCCGACGATGCCTGGATGACGGGCCCGTCGGCGTAGGGGTCGGAGAAGGGCAGGCCGAGCTCGATGACGTCGGCGCCGCAGGCGTCGAGCAGCCGCAGTGCCTCCGCCGTCGTGGCAAGGTCAGGGTCGCCGGCGGTGATGTACGGGATGAACGCCGTCTGCTCACGCCACACGAAAAAAGTTCCCAGTTAGAACCAGCACGTCCGTACACACATAGCATGGCTTCGTACGGTGTAGATACGGAAAAACACACACCTTGCCCTTCGCCATGAGCCTGGACAAGGTCTGCGACACCGGCAGGCACCGCCCACCCGCGGGCTTCTTCGCCGGCGCCGGGGCGGCCGGAGCCGCCGCAGCCGCCCTGACCTTGACGGCCGCCGCTGCCCTCCGCCTGGGCACCATCGCCACCGCCGCTGCCCGCCTCGGGAGCGGTGGTGACGATTGGTTTACCGGGGAAGCCGATGATGATGAGGGAGCAGTCGCCTTAATCGCAAAAGCCATTACCGTAAGTCTCTAGCTGGCCGAGCTAAATGCTGTTCACTGTACTCGCGATCGGTTGGTGCTTGGCAGACACACACAGCTACAGTGGCTTGATCGATCAATCAGTGAGCAAAAAACGAAGCTTATCGCTCGATCGTGAGTGCGCGGCCGGTGATTGACACTGTATCCTGCGAGTGCTAAGCTATCAGCTAGCTGCGGCTTTGTGCTAGCTGTACTGTGGCCGGCCGGGTGCTCACGGTAGCACTAGTGTCTCTCTGCTTCTTGAATTCCTGAGGCTTTTAGGTTTGATGGAGGAGTTGCTTCTTCTGCCCCCGTTTATATAGCAGCGAGGCGGAGGAGGCGGCAGTAGCAGAGCCACGCGGCACAGCAAGAGGATAAGCTGGCATGGAGGCAATGGTGTGTGTTGTGCGCGTCGACGGCGACGCATGCGCGTGCGTGGCGACCCTCTTCGGGTTAAAGAAACACGTGACGGATACCAGTCAGCACGTTTCGTGGGTTTCATTTGCTTCCATAGGCCAATGCATGGCTGGCCCATATGAGGGTTTTTTATTCTGTGAAATTGAACGTGGGCTTTCAAATCTGTGTCAAACGCGATGTTGCGGATGGGATCGCCGTCTCTAAGTATGTAGTACAGCCGAAATTACAAAATTAATAATGATTTTGTTTACACACAATCGAGTAGCTTTTTCTCTTTTTTTTTTTGCGACAACACAATCGAGCAGCTACTCCATAGTTATCTTTTAATTCTGAAGCACAGCACAGCTAAAAGTTCTCCAAAACACAGTTTTTGACGATTTCTACTGTACAGCACACTAGCTATTTTAATGTTTGACTGCGCTGGATCTAGATACTCTAGTAAAGATTCCTTTATTTCTGAACCTCCCGCTGCATACAAGCTGAAAAAAAAAACCCCACCGACCAACACCACCTATATATCTACTGTATATCTATATGCATCCATATGCCACTGCCAGGTATCTTTTCGATATGTCAACTCCAGAGGTTACCTGACCAAGTCCCCCCAAGCATAGCAATGATCTGTCTCCCGAATGACTCTTCTCCAGCTCCAGGCGCATGTGCTGCCTTTCTAAATCTTGTGACGAGCAATATGTTCTGATGCCAAGTGTCATGAATTCCCTTGTGGAGGTTGACGAAGGTGCGGCATCAAGCACGTGCAAGTAATAAAACGTGTACCGTGTACGAATATGGTTCTTCAGGGATCAGGGATTGTCTGGGAAAAGAATAAGAGCGTTAGCCTTCTAGATGGACACAGCATTTTTGCATGGGATGATGCGTAGGCATGCTGACGCTATCTCCTCCTTGTCATACTCTCTCTTCGTGGTTAGTATCCGAGGATGCATAACTTCAGATGGTTTCCCTCACACGCATGTTGTTGATAAGCTCATATCCAAGGTTTCCATTAACTAAATACAAACAAAGTACAACAATTTGAAGCCATCACACATCTGTGGCCAGTTCAAACGCAAGCCCCTCAAGGCAGAAACTTGGAATTTTCCGTTATATGCATCAAAAACCGACTTCTTGCCAGGTAAAAGGGTGACGCCTCTCGCGGACCGTTCAAAGTCTCCTAATTGAACAACACAGTTTATTTTGCCGCCTCCGAAGTTTCATAGTTTTTAATCCAACTGTCATATGAGGTTGGCACAGGCCACACGGTCTGAAAAATTTACTGGATCTAAATCCTCTGCATATTGCTTCAGTCAATGTAGAGGAACTGCAATATTTTGAGTCTGCTATAGCAATCTAATGTCATAAGTAGTGTTCATTTTCCTGAGCTGCGGTGTTTTGTTGTACTATTCACAAAAAAATGTTTTTTTTTCATTGGCTACTATAACGATGAATCTGATATGTTCGTTCCAGATTGGATGGCTGATAACTGACCTAATACCAGCTACAATATTTGTCTACATTGACCTGATGCATGCCTTCTCTTGGAGACATTGACAATGGAGATCTTCGCGAGAAATGGTTGGAGATTTAGCCATAGATTAAGTTATGTTTAATTTCTATGCTTTATCTAGTTCTTTTGTGAGACTGATTGGTGTGTGCACTATGTGAGCGACGGAGTCTACCCCATACTGAATTGTTTTAATAAATTACGGGCACATACATCTTGGTACGTAGAGGCCAGAAACTTTTTATTTATTGGGTGAAATATAATTCCCTTTATCTAAAAACAAACATTTTGAATACCAATTTACTAAGGCATAGGCGTAGTAAGTGTGTCCTCAGTCAAAGTCAATCAACCAAAAATAAGTTGTGATTCCGCTTTGTATAAAACCAAAAAAGAATGGTTCACTGTGAAATCATATACATGTATTGAGTGACATCATGTACGATGTATCCAATACTCCATTTGATATGTCATACAGTTTGAATTCGTACTTGTATCGTGTGTGTTTTTATTTAGTGGCACTAATCAATTTGCCAAAGTAAATAGCCTTAAGGTCATTATCGGTAAGATGGGTGATATATAATAAATGTACCCACACCTGCCCCCGCAAGAACAAATTTGATCCGATACATTACTTGACGGTCCGAGTTCTTCGGTGCAATTATATCCCTTTTTCTTTCATCATCTGAGAACATTTGACTCAATACGTAAATATTGGTATATTAGCGAAGTCACTGTTAACACTACCGCAATCAATGACAACATTGCCTACCATTTATTGCAGGATGCACACGGCATAATCAAACTTGATTTTTTTTTCATTATCAAACTTAAAATTTATACACGTGTAGCAAGTATATACACAGCCAGCTACGTAACCCACCCAAGCACAATCGCTTCTTGTCCTAGCTAGATTATTCTTTACCAGGACCATGATGGCATGAGAAAGGGGATGTTCACAACAACTACTACCTCCGGTTTTCTATTGTTGTAAACAAGATACTAGTTTGAATTTACACTATATGTACTAGGGATGAAAGCGGATCGGATCGGATCGGATAATGTCTTACCCGTATCCTAATCTTTATTTTTTATCGGATTCGGAGCGGTACGGATAACACACGGATACGGATTCGAATACGGATTTTTTCGGAAGTCGGAGATGGTACGGATTCGAAGCGGAGACGGATCGGAAGCGGACTTAAAATTATCGGAAATAATACCTCTTTCACTAGAGAAATATATGCTTATTAAGAATTTGCAAAATATATGCAGAGCATGTGTAAAGAATTGATTTCAGTCAAGCAAGACACCACACAACCCAATCCGTATTATATCAAAAAAGTGTATAAAATGAAATAAAATATATATAGCAAAGTATTATTATGGGCCACGATCTACTCCCTCCATTCCTATATATAAGCATTCCTAGAATCCTAAGAAAAAAATAGTCAAGAGTAAAAAGGACATGTATACCCTTCATTTTACACTACCTCATCAATTCTCCACCCACCCACCAACCCATCAAGTTTTGTCTTATCTCTAGGAATGCTTACATTGTGGAACAATATTTGAATCCCTCAAATGCTTACATATAGGAATAGAGGGAGTACATAATTACATAAATGGTCTTATAGCGTTAGGTGGTGTATTTTTGTGGGCCAAAAATATTATCGGATAATCCTATTATGAGTATCGGATAATCTATTTATAATTATCGGATAACCCTTATCCGTCGGATTTTATCAATACCATTACCTATCCTACATCCGCCTGATATCGGATTCGGATTATCCATATCCGTAAAAAAACCTCAAATGTTCCCCCACAACCTCAAATAACGGTTTCGGATCGGATCGGATTCGAAAATTATCCTCACCACTTTCACCCCTAATATTTACCGTGCCCCATGCATCTCAACTTGCCGACTAGGGAAATGTGTCACGCATTTTCCACCAACTTTTTGTCGACATATGCTAATGCTTTGTAATTATATAGTTACCGAAAATAGCCACCTTAAGCCAGGTTATCCCCATCACGAGAACCACGAGGACCTTGACATTTGAGACATACTCATCAGAGCTACACGTTTTCACTGAGAATCCTAATGGCAACACGCCATATTATAAGGATGATCCTATTTTCCGGTGCCAATGATAAGTACTAGTAATGGTAAAGGATGGTGCCAAGTGAGGATAGCGTGTGCATGCATCTTACCTTTGCGCCGTTAACCCGTTTTTTACATTTTTTTAAAGTTCAATGGGTTCACTTTTGCATTGCATCAGTATCATCCGCAGATTTACGTGTTTTCTTCATGCAACGCCAGCCTCTTTTTTTCTATAATATGAAAAGAAAATTGTTGACATCAAGTCGCTGTAATTTTTCTTTTTTAAAATGGAATAGTTTCCATTAACGAGAAGCTTGCTGATTAGCCACCAAATCGTTTACAGAAACAGGACAGGAATGTGGCCATATCTCGGCTACACCACACGACCAAACTCTGAACCCAGCTGGGCTAGATGGTCTGCTTCCCTATTACATGTTCGAGGAGTCCATAAAACTCTAACACATGTAAAGCCTGCTAACATTAAGGCCTTTACATCTTTAACGATCATTCCTACTGGCGCCAAGTCATATCTCTCGGAGTTTAGTGCTTCCCGAAGATTGATCGCATCCACCTCAAGCTCCAACAAGTCGCTGTAATTAGGGCGCCCATGACACGACATTTGTTAGAAATGACATATAAAATTTCTAGGCCTTGGGCTCTATATCTCGAGGCGATAGACATTTATCTCAATCCAGCCCAAAAAGATGAGAAAGTAAGCCCGCTTTTGGGTTCGGCATAGTGAAGCTTTCTTTTCTAATCCAGCCCATAAGTGACTGATTCAACGCACAGAAGGCCCAGGCCCACCAAGCGTTGATACGACGACTGCAATGGAATGGAGGTGAATAAAAAGGCAAGCGAGCGAGCGACCCACCCACCACCACTCCTGGAATCACCACCACTTCACTCTCGCGCAGAGTAAACGGCTTACCGGAGAGCGAGCGAGCAGGCCGTGGCCGTTGCTGGCGGGCTGACGGGGAGGCCGGAGACGGGGATCAACATCGTGGGGGCATGGCTGGACAGCCGCCTCCGCCGCAGGGCTCGGAGGACGACTTCCTCGACCAGTTCTTCTCCATGGCCGGGGGCTCCTACTCCGCCGCGGCCGCGGGGGCGGCCGCACTGCGGGGGACCAGCCCTTCTCCCTCGCGCTCAGCCTTGACGCGGCGGCCGAGGCGTCAGGGAGCGGGAAGCGCCTCGGCGGCGACGCCGAAGGCGGGAAAGCGGTGAGCCTCCCTGCGCCACGCACTCGTCTCTCCCTCCGCTTTCCCCTTTTCTCGCTTTCGGCTAATCGCCTTTGCACCAAACGAACTTGTGCGCGTGCTACGTGTTAAAAACTTGTGCCTCTCCTCTACAGGACAGGGACGCTGTGCACCTGCCCGGTCTCTTCCCACCGGTGTTTGGCGCCGGCGTGCAGGCGCCACACCTCCGCCCCAACCCGCCTCCTCAGGTACTCTGCACGCTACAGTGGAAGTGTGGAATATGCGTGTTTCGGTGGCGAATTTGTAAGTTTATCACTAATCGTGCCATTTTTTTGGTGGGTTTTAGGTGTTCCACTCGCAGCAGCCGAAGCAGGGCGGGCCTGGGATGGGGCCACAGCCGCCTGCGCCGAGGCCGAAGGTGCGGGCGCGGCGTGGGCAGGCGACTGATCCCCACAGCATCGCAGAGAGGGTAACGAAACGATCTCTGAAGTTGAATCGTGCGGCATGGGCTTTTGCTGGCGGGGTGTTTTGTTTCTCACGGTTTAGGATTGGGTTATCGCTTTCGCTCCTAACGCAGTAATTGACAGATTATTCGTGATACTAGGCAGCCATTTGTTACATGTCCTGCTTTGCACTTCGCAATTGAGTAATCAGCTTTGAATTGGTGCCGAAGCAATGGTGTTGTCAATCAGTAGTCACTGCATTCTCTTTGGATGCAAGCAATGCCAATCTGTAACAATAACGGATTTTAAAGAGGGCTGCTATACTGTTTGTTACTGGATAGTGGGTGGCCATTCGGCAGAGGCATATGGTGTCTTTCTTGTTAACTTCAGTAACTTGCTTCTAGTTGTTGTATAATTATGTGTGATGCTTATTTTTGTGGGCATCTACGTACTTTGAACCGTGTTTCTTCATTCTCATTTATCATTTACAATACTCTGGCCTTATTTAGCTGTATTTTGAACCATGTGTTCCACGCAGCTAAGAAGAGAGAGAATAGCAGAAAGGATGAGGGCCCTACAGGAATTGGTCCCCAATACAAACAAGGTAATAATGCTATTATACTAGAAGGTGTTGTATATACAGATATTGACTTCTATAGTTGTATGGTTCACATGCCTCCCATTCACGGAATTTCAGCAAGTGGTCTGGATTCATGATGTGCTGAGAATATATTAAATTATTTTCGTGCTTCTTGTCGTTTCACAAATACCTCTCACCGAGAACTAAGCTATCTGAGCATAGTATGCTTTTGCTTTTGAGATAAGCAGAATGCGCCCTTACTAGGATTGTTTAAAAATTTGTAACAGTACCTAATTTTGTTACTCCTTCCAGAGCAAGCACTTTGTAAAATCAAAATGAGAACAAGAAGTTCTGATTTGATGGTTCCTTTTAAATTATGCAGACAGATAGGGCAGCTATGCTAGATGAGATTCTCGACTATGTGAAGTTTCTGAGGCTTCAAGTCAAGGTTCAGTTCATTCTCTATTTCTATCGAGTTTATACCGCTACTTGTGTTTACTTGGTTGACGAGACCTTAATTCTGTAATGTTAGGTTCTAAGCATGAGCAGGCTGGGCGGTGCTGGTGCTGTTGCACAGCTGGTTTCTGATATTCCACTTTCAGTTAAGGTTAGCCTCTGAGCTGTGGCTAATGTACAATTATGCAACATTACCATATAATATTTTCACTCTTACTGGCATCCCGTTAGTAATATATTATGAGTTAACACAACCTGTTAATGATTCTTTTTCTATTACATTAAACTTAAGACATCATCCTATTGCGTCAGTGACTGGTAATACCATAAACTAAGTGTCAACTTGTATGATTGTAATTATATAATAAGCCAACTTGCTTGGAGTAAAAGGCTTTATTGTTATTGTTCTCTTGTATTAAGCTTTAAATTATAATCCTGAAGTTTTTTTATTGATCACTGTCACTGCTTATCTTAACCATTTTGTGGTAGTTGCATATTAATTATCTGCCAGGGAATATGTAACATTGTACTTCAATTAAGATGCTCAAACACAAAACATTTTGGGTTTTCTTTTTCATATAGATGCTTGCTAACTTATAATGTTGCACCTAAAAATGTTTGGTTCAAATATCTTACGTATCTTGTTATCAAGATAGGAGATACATTTCAAGTGCATTGCTTCATCCCACAATATTTGCAAATAGAATCCTTGAGGACTTGGAAGAATTGTCATTGACGTATAAATTTTCTTGTTGAACTTTCTCGCTTCCTATCTTTTCTAAGCACTAGTGTTGAAAGGCACATGCCATTTATCATTCTGTTTCCATTTTGACTTTTTATTCATTATGTGATATTTTTTTTCCATTGCACACTATTTGCACGTCTTGCTTTTCAGTGACAACCACCATATTTTATTGGCATGTAATGGCAGGTGCTCTTCCTTTTCTTTATGGAAGGAGTGACCTCCACCATATCACTACAGCTCAAACCGATGAATCATTTAACCTTTAGTATAATACAAGCAAGATGAAGTATTTTTGTCATACTTTTTAGATTTCCATCACGCTCTTGCAGTCAAGGTTTTTTTATCAGATTGTCTCATCGGTAGGCATATACCCTTGCTTCAATCTCCAATTTCTGAAGCCTCGTATAGCCAAGCCTTGGCCTCCTTTTATTTTCAAAAAGAGGAATGCTCCGTGGATTCTCTTAGAGAAACTGTGTTGTCTACAGAGGTTAGAAAAAAGAACTTGCCAGATACTCTACTATCAGGAGTGTTAACAGCAGCCCAAGACTTAGCTATATGCCTATATGATATCCAGTGTAGCGAGGTTCTTTCTGGGCTTATCATGCCTTTACTTCGAAAATGAATTTGAGTTGTCTTTTTCCATCTCTATATTGTCATATCTGTTGGTTGTTGAATTGGATCTTCCTTTAATTTCGTTAGGGGGAAGCAAGTGATAGTGGAAGCAAACAGCAGATTTGGGAAAAGTGGTCAACGGATGGCACAGAAAAACAGGTTGCTAAACTGATGGAAGAAGACATTGGAGCAGCGATGCAATTTCTGCAATCCAAAGCACTCTGCATGATGCCAATATCGCTGGCTATGGCAATCTATGACACACAACAATCACAGGATGGCCAACCAGTGAAACCAGAACCCAATACTCCTTCCTAGTATAGCAACAGCAATTGTAACATGCATCCTTACAATTACTAGCAGGCATCAACTTATCAGCGTATTAGATAAAACTGCTGGCTTCGATTCACTAACAAGGAGGCAGGAAAAGACCTAAAAGATCCTCTCCACTTGAAGTTGTACCGATGGTATATGATGTCACCGTCGCCTTTCGATCTTTTGTTCAAAGGTGCTTTAATCTCAAGGATATGGTAAGCAATAACCTGCTCATGCCCCCTTCGTCTTTCAATGTCCCTATGAGTGTGAGTGATGGAGAGAGCTACAAAAGAGTCTGGCACGCTCTCATAATGTTTCTTTCCGGGTCTGTAGTGCACTAGCCATACACTTTGTGGTGGGGACTACTTTTTCGGTAGTGGAGTGTATGGACTAATCAAAAGGGATTGATGTATGCGTGCGTCTGCGGCCTGCACAAATGGTTGACAAAAATTGAATACAAGATGAAATGGAAGATGATGGTGATGGTGATGTTTGCTCTTCTCCATTTTTCCAAAGTGGAGGGCAGAGGCTGTGGTCAATGGAGGCTGAGCATGCGTTAAGCAGCTCGGTAGTGGGTCTGCTATCCACATGTACTATTATTTTATCTCGATTAAGCTACACTCTTGATAAGAACTTCATATAAAGTTGGATCTAATTAATCCTTAAAAGTACAACGTTTTTTGTGATGAGTTATCGTCTAGACATCTACCACATTGATGTTTTGTTTACTTATTTGTAGATGACAGCTGCTCTTGTGCTGTTCGCTGCTATAATGTTATACTTACTGAGTTTTTCGACTACTTCTGACAATCTACAACCTGGGCATGAGTGATTGCATGACATTATGGTTTGTTTCATGATACTGTAAATAGATCATTGACTCGTGTGCTTGTTTTTTTTTCAATACTTCATGGTGGTTTTATTATGCCGACATGCACCTCAATAGCTGGTAAATTTCCACAAAGCACTTTATCGTTAGCTTGTTTAGAGAAAGTTTAGTTGTCTGGTGGTATTGCCTATGCTATCTGGAACCTTTTTGCTTAGGAAAGGGGTTGCCCACCTTTCCTTTTGTACTATATTGAAGTGTTCAAGAAAGAGTGTATCTATCATGTCCGCCTGGTGTGCGTATATTTGCTACCATCTGTTTGTAGCTGGTTACTGGTTGATTGTGTTGTCCAAAACTCGTCCTAAGTATTTAGTGCTTATTTGTAGTCCGAATGGATTCATTGGTATTTGTTTCCAAAAAAGAAGGATACATTGCTATAAGTATTTAGTGCTTATTTGTAGTCCGAATGGATTCATTGGTATTTGTTTCCAAAAAAGGCCCTGTTTGTTTCAGCTTATTTGGGATCAGATTATTTAATCTAGATCAAATAATCTAGGTGGGTAAACAAACAGGTCAGCTTATTTGATGAGATTAAATAATCAAGGCTAGATTATCATAATCCAATAAGCACCTCAAGAGGTGCTTATTTTCAGACTTATTTGACAAAAGACCCACTACCCTTGTATAGTTGAAAGAAATTACCCACCTTGCCATTAAGTGGACCCCCTACCTCATGCATGCCACCACCGACAACTACAGATAGCAAAAGGGTATTATTGTCTTCTCGCACCTATAAGTAATAATTCAGGTAAAATAATCTAGGTAAACAAACACTCTCTTTAGATTATATAATCTGGATTATTTAATCTAACTTATATAATCTAGTACCAATAATCCAGATTATATAATCTGTTTGGGAAACAAACAGGGCCAAAGAAGGATACATTGCTATCTCTGCGATGTGGCACTCCACCCGATTTTGTGTTCAAAACTTTGAATGCCATAATCAGCAGCGATATAGATGCCCATAGTCTGTCTGTCTATTAGTAAATAGTATTGAGTTTTCTGAAGCTGCTCAAGCCTTGCCTGACTGGGGAACAAAGCGGCAGCGAGAAAATGAAACTGCTTCAGCCTTGTCTGACTCGAAAATATGAAATTACGAGGCATTTGTGCTTCAGATGTGCGTGTAATAGCGAACCTTTTTCGTAATAACTCTACGTGTGGATTGATGAACCACAAGAGTAATCATTTTACGTGTACGTGGAGGAACCACCAGAGAGAAATACCGTATCCTTCACATACTTCAACTTCTTATCCTGAATCAAGACACTATTTCTCGCTGCCAAGGCCATTTTTAGTGGCATCTTTTATTTTATATTTTTCAAGTGTGACACGATCAGCTTTCTAGTCCTGTTATATGAAATGAAAGAGTATCTCTTAATGTATTATTTCATTTCGCAGTTTCATAAGCTAAACGGGATATGGTTACATAGGTATACTAATTGTGATCCACTTTTTATTTTACATGAAAGTAAAAATCTCAATGCACCTTTCATTCTTCTTTCATCAACTTGGAAAGAGTGTTACTACCCTTTCATCCTAATAAAAGCCTTCCCTTCTCTTTCATATTAAATATCATATCATGTCAGTTTTTTTACTAATGTGTCACTTAATAAATATCAAATGAAAGACCCACTAAAAATAGCATAAGCATACGTGAACGTTTCAAACCACGACAACTATTGACAGCATTGCTGAAACAAGAAGCTATACAAGTAGAACTCCCAAGTCTCCTTCCTTATGGTATTAAAAATAAAAAAGTTTCCTTACATCTTTAAATAATTTACCATCCGTGCTAAAGAAGAAAACTTACCATTCGTAATAGCCAATACATCACGATATCGAAATACGGAGTACAATAGAAAGGGAATCGTTGTAGAGCCAACCCGAATGTCCAACTTTACTCCAACTGAATGAATATATAGTAATCAGATGTTTTAAATTTCCAAATTAGTATATAGTTTTTGTAATAACTCGAGTTGTATACTAGTAGAACAATGGGGTTAGGCCTGTAGCGATACTCCAATGGAAACCAATGACGAGTTGATCGCTCGTTTCCGAAACATCATCAGGTCCGAGTTTCTTTGGGTCTATAAACCTTTGGCGATGGATTCCAGTTCATTTATAGATTATATTATTATATAATTAACAAAAATGTAAAATGCTCTTATAACTTTTTTTAGATCATTAGTAAATTGTTCTTATGCAAACAGGCCCAAACCCAGTGCCTAGTGCATTAATATGCAAACAGGCCCACCATTCCGTGGCCCCTCTCGGGCTCTCGGCTCTCGCAGTGGAGACGAACGCGCCAAATCCCCGACCCGCCCGGCCCAAACCCAAATCCCACATTACACGCGCGAGGCAACCCCTTCTCCTCCACGAGACCACGACTCCACCTAGGGTTCCGACGATGGCGCACGGAGGCGGCTACCCCGCCGCGGCGCCGCAGTCCGCCGACCGAAATCTGCGACCTCCGCTACCACTGCCGACCGCAAGCGTAAAAAGGCCGCTGCCGTCAAGTCCGTCAGCATCAAGAACCTGATCCGCTCCACCGAGCGCTTCCTCCGCAAGGTACTTACCACCCCCACGAGGTTTCTTGGGGATACGCTGGTGACCCTTTCTATGCTGCTTATAGTTTCGTTCTGATGGTTAGGGTTGAGCGGTGGCGTGTTAGTTTAGGAACCACTTGATTCTCGAGTTAATTGGGACACGTCTGCTGTTATATTTATGTTTGGTTGCGATGATCAACTGCTCAATCGTCAGTATCTGTTGCTAGTATGGGGCATATTGATGGTTCAGCTGAGGCCTCCATTTGTTGCATTCAGCTCAGCATTGGCCCATTGTGTAGCTCCTGGTAATTCAAACATCGTTGAAATCTGACATACTGAACTAAGTTAATCGGAAAAACAGTAGGGTTTGCATTTTTCTTGAACTGCAACCTTCGGCAGTGGGGCTTGTTTGATGATATATTGGTTATTCTAGCATTGACGCATAATATACAACTTTATTCACACTGTAAATAAGTAGAATTGATGTGGCAACCATTGAATACTTCACTTCTGTCCAAGGGTGCTTGCTCTTATTCATGTCTCTACAGAGCTGTAACTCAAGTTATTTGGCTTTCTGTGAGGCTGGGTATGTGTTCTGGTGAAATCAGGGTGGAAAAAGAATTGAGTCCCATCTTATGTTCCCAATCCAGTCTTATGTACCCACCTCTCCTACAGCTCATCGGCTCATCGCCTTCAAGCAATGTTAACTTTGTGAATTAACTTTTGCAGCTTGTGTCAAACTATCCCCACCTTAATTTCGCATCCCCAAAAGTTTATCAGGTTGACAGGTTTTGTAGTTTTGAAAGTTTGTTCTCTCTCTTGCAGTCTTGTTAGTATTTCTATTCTACATAATGGGTTTAGAACTACTTTCTTTCTATGTTCTTCATACTGTAGCCATGAGACTTTGCACCCATTTCATTCAGCCATGTTATTGAAATGTTGCTGGTTTTTGGCAGGACCTTCCTAATGACATTAGGATCGCGCAAGAGAAGAAATTGGAAGAACTCAAGAGACAGCAAGAGCTTCAGAATCAATTGGCTGTTCAACGAACAGTACAACTGAGAGATAGAAAGATAAAATTCTTTGGTCTGTCTTACTTTATTTCTATTCATCTCTAATGCCCTATTTCTACATGTCTGCTCTTACCATATTCATTGTTTGGGTGTTCGAACTACAAAGAGAGGCGAAAGATTGAGAGGATGATAAGACGTCTTGAGAAGCAGCAGCGTTCAAGTGCTGATGATGTCAGCAACAAGCTGTCAAAACTACGAGAAGATCTTGAATATGTTAGAGTAAGTTCACTGCAGTACCTCCTTGATAATACAAATATCGTGACAACTTCTGTTTGCTTGCTGAATCATTATTGTGGCATTAGACTGGAGGATTGGAGCAATCATCTTTTATCTGAACCTGCTTAAATTGTCAGTTTAAAGTTATATATCTTTACTCATGTAGTTCTTTCCGAAGAATGAGAAATACGTCTCATTGTTTGCCGGAGGGAATAACCCAGATTTTGTTGAGAAGAGGAATAAGTGGCGTAAACAGATCAAAGAGAACATTGTGACTGCTGCAGAGAATGGAAAAGATTTAGAAGGTGTGTATTTGTGTTACGGTTCTCTTGATGATATATTTTTAAAAATTATGTCCTAATTGACAAGTACTAAACTTTATTTTTCATCATCTGACAGAGACAGCGAGTGATGATGATACCATGGATGTGAGTGACGATGACTTTTTTATGTCTGGAAGTTCAAGTGATGAAGAGGCTGATGATGAGTGGACTGATAAAAGTGCTAAGTACGATCCCCAATCGCAGCTCTTGGACATTGTATATAATTTTAATTTTCTCTCTGCTAATGTTATGCAACATGCCATTATACTAGACTGCTGTTGCTGATATTTGTATACCATATCTAATAACTCATGTGCTCTGTTTTCCTGAGTACATTTCTACTGTCTATTGTTGCCCTATTTCCCCCTCTTATTTGTGCCTAGCATGTTAATGAACTTTTCCTAATTTTTCTGCAGAGAACCAGCTTCCAGTGCTTCAGGTAGGGCAGCATCTGGCCAGTCAAGTGATGAAAAGAATCAGGTACAATGTTTGGTGTGTTTCGAATTTATTCTGAGTTCTGTCAAGCTGTTACAGCTTTTTACCCCCTTGTATTTAACACTTTTTTTTTTGGCAGCGCCAAAGAGATGCTCGAGTTCTTATGCCGCCACCTCGCTCATTAGCACCAAATAGAACTAGATCTATGGATAAGCATGTGATATCCAGCTCAAGTAATACTTCAAATAGCACAAGTGGTGGCTCATTCAAAAATAGAAGGGTACCAAATCATCCTGGTGATCATAACAGCAACCTGAGCTCAAATTCTGATGCCCACAAACCAAGACGCAAAAGAAGGCCTAAGAAGAAAAAGAAGCTGGTATAATTTTAAATTCACTTTGTAGACTATAGTTATCTTTCTAACGGTATCATATTTGGCAAAACAGCTGATGAATTGTTTCTAGAATTTGCATGCATCCCGTTCTCTCAAACTTCTGGACATGATTCATCTTCGTTTCTATCACCATCACCAGAGTATAACCGGCATAAGTTTTGAATTGCATTTTCTCTTGGGCTTCATTAGATGCTGATGTGAAATTATTTATTTTATTTCTCCTGGGATCCCCTTGTCCTGACTATCTAACTATGTTGTGTGGGCATTCCTTAGGATGTGTAATACGGGCTTAAAAATCGTGAAAATGTGCATGTATTCATCTATCAAGTGGAAATCTAGACAAGAAGAAAACTTATGATAATAATATACAAACAACTTTGGCATTGTTTTCAACATCCTATGAATAAAATCCTTACACATGTCTTTCCTTTTGTGACTGGTGTCTAGAAGTTGACTTAGATATTTCTTACACAAGTTGGTGATATCATTGGGGTGTAACGTTTGTTCGTTTGCTTCGTACCATTTGTCACTTGTACTTGATGCTAATAAGCAGTCTCACGGTGCTACCTCTATCTCAACAGGCATGAATATTCCGAAGCGCGTGGAGGGTGGTGGAACTGATATTCCCAGCAATGTTTGACTTCCAGTCTGGTTAGTTTAGTGGAAACAAAAACTCAGCATGTGTGCATGAGCAAGTTGATGATTTTGAATCCTCTCTCCTCATGTAAAATGACCGTTCTATTGCTCTGCAACAATTGTATACACTTTCAGTACCCAGAACTTGCCGGTATACTGAATGCTTGCTCATTTTTCTTGTGAAATTATGTTTCCGTGATCTGCCATCAATTTCATGGTACTGGGGAAAGGTTGAATAGTGACAGCTACATGAATTCTGACACATCCTGTGCCCCGCCTGGAGGGGTGCAGTTATCCTCACTGGGCTGAGAATTGGTTGTCTGCAGCTCCAACTCTCTGAGATTTCGTGATCTGTATGCATGATACGTATGTTGTATTGTCTCCCTGCTGTCTGATTCCTATGTGCTACGTGGGTCTGAATTCTGATGCCCGTTGTCTGTAGCAGAAGAATTCGCTATAGTGCTCTGTTTTCTTCTTTACCGAGTAAAATGTTACGGCGCCGGTTACGGGTGTGTTCGTTTTCTGGGGTCTAAATTTTAGAGCTGTCACATCAAAAAGAATCTTACTATTTAGAATTACTAAATAAAGTTTAATTATAAAATAAATTAGAATCTTACTATTTAGAATTACTAAATAAAGTTTAATTATAAAATAAATTACAGGTCGCTAGACTAATTTGCGAGACGAATCTAACGAGGTTAATTAAGTCGTGATTAGAAGACGGTTACTGTAGCATCACTTTAGCAAAACATAGATTAATTAAGCTCATTAGATTCATATCGAAAATTAACACCAGTCCGTCAAAGGGTTTGTCATTAACTTGATCGAAATATTCATAAATAGTAAGATTCTCTTTGATGTGACAGTGCTAAATTTTAAAGGGGAGGAGCCGCTAGACTAATTTACGAGACGAATCTAACGAGGTTAATTAAGTCGTGATTAGAAGACGATTACTGTAGCATCACTTTAGCAAAACATAGATTAATTAAGCTCATTAGATTCATCTCGAAAATTAACACCAGTCCGTCAAAGGGTTTTGTCATTAACTTGATCGAAATATTCATAAATAGTAAGATTCTCTTTGATGTGACAGATCTTAAATTTTAGAGGAGGAAACGAACAGGGCCAATTCGTTGTCTTGTGCCATAAAATTTCAGCCTCTGAATATCTCGTGCAGCCATGGCCTCTGGAGGTCCCGGCTATGTCTTCTGCGGTGCACTGCTGTGACATTCTGGCTGCAGGAGTTTTTCCTGGTACCGTCGTCATCAGTGATTCCTCTGCGTCTTTTCCTGTGCTTCCATGTTGCGTGTCGTCGTTCTCAAATGTTCACGCTGGAAGCGTGCATTGGTGACGTACGTTTGGGTGCTTCTGTTGTTACTTGCTTGTCCGTTAGTATGATCGTCTTTGAGATTATTCGTAACATGGCAAATGAAGAAACTTGCAGGTTTCTTTTCGGAGAACTGAATGCTTTGTTTGTGCAAATTTTGACATGAACCTTTTTGTATCACTAAAGATGCCTGCACGAATGCGCGGTGGGTGACGGTGTGCCTGGTCAGATGTGGCAGCCGTTAATGGCGCACCAGGCCATACGATTATCGATGAGCCTGCACGAATGCGCGGTGGGTGACGGTGTGCCTGACCAGGTATGGCAGCCGTTAATGACAGTACAGGCCACATGATTATCAATGAACGGTCGGTCACCATAATCGGATCTGATGTCTAACCAGTTTTCTCGTCCCGACTCTTTACCTGCTGCGTTCAACTTCAACGGCGTGCATCCAATGCAGGAGAAGCGAAAACTTTTATTCGCAAATGAGGAGTAGCTTTATCAGACAAGCGACAGTTGGCAGACAGGTTTTTCTTTGTGACTTTTAGCAACAGGAGGCACATGAAAAGACGAATTTTGCAAGGTCCCTTTCTTCCATTCCTTTTCGTTCCTTGAAGTTACATAGGAAAGGGAAACCTAAAATTACAAACTAAAACCTTGAGGTTATAGTATATACACAGTAGTCCTTTGCTCTTCGAGAGCTGGATCTCTGATCCCTCTTCAACCGCTGCAACTGCAACTGTCCATCCATCATCCCTCCAACAGGGCATTTCTGTGATCGAACCGTCGTCGTTTCCGGGTATGTATGCCGTATGCGTGCGTAGAACACGGTGCATCCGGGCGCGTTTGCGATGGCCGCCCCCTGATGCCCATGCAGATTAAGACGATGATGCATCGATCGTGCCATGGCCGGCGTTTTCCGTGTGTCCAACAACTTCTTCATTCCTTTATACGGACGGACGCCTCCTGCTTGATCAACGTCTTGCTTCGGGCGCCCTCATGATCCTCAGCTTCTTGCAAGAACAGATGAACATACTGCAAAAATCAGCAGAGAGATCAGCTGGCTGGCTCCTCGATCCTTCAAATTAAAGTTTGTGCAGATTTTTCTTTGCATGTGTAAGAGCAGCTAACTAGGGTCAATGTATACTTACTCCCATGGCACGTCGCCGGCGAGCATGAGATCGCCGTCCTTGTCCTCGTACGCGACGGCGAACTGGGCCCCGTCGGCCGAGGAGGAGGAGAAGCAGCCGAAGAGCGCGTCCAGCGCGTCCCTGAGCTCCGTGTACCCGGCGTACATGCGCAGGTCCACCTTGCGGAGGTAGGGCGCCCCTTCCATGCTCACCTTCACGAACGCGGCGTGGAACGCGTTCTTCCGGTAAGCCCTCACCGGCGGCCACCCCACCACCTGCACCCTGCACATACAGTACCAGCACATGATGAGCTCATGCATGCGACCTTTTTCTTTTCTTTTTTTGTAACAAAAGAACAAGGACATCATGGTTCATGGCACTAACTACTAGTAGCTACTTACTTGGATTCCGGCGCGGCGTCATGGTCGCCCGTCCTGGACGCCTCGCTCTTGACCTCGGACGACGACCGTTTCCTCGGCGGCGGCTGAACGACGGCGACGACATCGCCGCCGCCGGGAGGACCGAGTCGCAGCTCCGCGTCGATCATGATCTCCATGGCCGTCGTTCCAGAAGCTAATTATGCACGCCAACGCAGAGGAGAGGTGCCTATATATGAAGAGGAGACGCTGCTGGGTGTTGAGAGCGTAGCTTGTACTCCTCGCCATTCGGTTGCGTGCCTTGCATATATAGCGGCGGTTAGTTAGCTTAGCCTCAGTAGCACGTGCCAGGACGCGTCGCTACGGCACACGGGCCCGCGCGGGGGACAGGGTGAGGTAAGGAGACGGGCCCGGAGGTTATGTGTCCGGGCCCAGGCCGACAGATGGGGCCGGCGGTGTGGACCGGGAGATTCCTCGCGGGAGGGAAGGGAAGCGTTTTTTTTTACGAAAAGAAGGGAAGCGTTTTGGGCCGCCTCGGGAGCAGCGCATGTGGGCGGGGCCGCTGCCACCAGCGGGGCTCACACGTGTCGCGGCGCGGCCAGTCTGGTCTCGCTTGGACGGATGGGGCGCCAGCTGTCCCGGCGGACGAGCCACGTCACGCGCTCCCGCATCCTTGTACCGATAGCGATGGATACTTGTCATGGCGCCGAGGCACCGGATGCCAAGGTTGATGACGGGTTACCTTGGCGCCTACAACCCAACCGCAGAGAAGCGAATAGTATACTAGTACGTACTGCATTGTGCGAGGCGGTATCATGATTCACATGTTACTCCTACATACAGGTGAGCGAACCTGTCGTAACTGTAGGCTAATTAAAATTGCCTAGTGGCGCGCATATGGAATCAGAGAGAGAGAGAACAAGAACAGACAGTATATCTGTAGAAAAGAATTAGTGGAGCAGAACGGTCCCTGCTGCTTATTAATCAGAGAGTAGCTAGCTACTCGTCCAGCATCATGCGTGCAGGTAGGTCAGCCGATTGCCGATCGAGAACAAAATCCCGGGAACCAAGCTAAACAAAGGATCATTACAAGGGGCGCCGGGCCACGCACATAATGCTCGCAGCAAACTGATCGGCGCCGCGCTCCTCGTATCTCCCACAGACCAGCTGAGGATCGGAGACCAGAGTGATCGATAATGGAGATGCCGACGCGCGTATGCGTGTGGCCCAACGAACACGAAGAAACAAGGCAACGCGAACCCCGGCGGCCGGGGCGCCCCCTATCGTGATGATTTCGACACCACCAACCTTGCCGATCGATGATGGAACGGAAGCGAATTAAGCGAGAAGATGGTGGTGGTGGCACGAGATTTCCCTGCCCGGTTGGTGGCTGTCCCCTGGAACGAACACGCATATCACCATCATGCGCGCGTCGCCCGGTTCCGGTTTGCATCGCGGCGCCACGCAAATATGGCCACACATGCATCCGGCCTGCAGCCTGGTCTCTGGTCCTCGCAATAACGGCCGCGCTGCATGTGATGGGTACATACACACGGTTGATTACTAATTAATCGGTGCCATTAGGTGCAGGCATGGCGCTTTATCATTTTGCTCGCTGTCGCTCACGCACGTACGCGCACAGCGGCAGCGTTGTTGGCGATCGACGTTGATTGTTGGTTCATTCGATCAGTAGGTGGCTAGTAGTAGCTAGGTCCACCGTGAAAATGCATGTGCATGATCGACCAGTGTGCGCGAGAGGGATGCGCGGGGCAGTCCATCGCGCACGGTCGATCGAGGTGGGGTGGGGTTCGGATGACGACCCAACACGGCGTTACGGGGATCGGTTTTGCAGATCCAGAGTTGCCGGCCGCTCAGATCGAGTAGACCATGATGATGCCTGCAACTTGTTGGAGCTGTGTCCGTTCATTCGCGCAAGTTGGAGGAGCTGCGTGCATGCCGGCCGGGTCCAGTTCCAGTCCGCTTCATTCTTCTCAACTGGCATCCCGCGAAATGGCAGGCATGCCATGCGAGCAAGCTCCTCGTTGCTTTTTATTTATTCGATTTGATTCGGAGTGCCGAAGATTCCAAAGGAACAAGGTTCGACCTGTCTGTCTGGTGCGTGATGGGAGAGTTTGCTTGGGAAGCATTTCGTGCATGGGAGGGGAGGAGGACTGCAGCACAATTATGCCACACTCCAGAATCCAGATATAGTCTCTGACACTCCCCTCCGGATCATGAAAAGAAAAAAGAAAAATCCGGAGAGAATACGGTAGTGTATGCTTTCGTGGCGACGAGGCCATAACGCGTGCACATGTGCATCTCCAGCGACGGCACGGCATGGAGACAGGCGGATTGACGCGCCCGGCGGCGCCCCGGCCCGGCCGGGAGCGCGCGGAGGAAGCGGACTCGCATGTTCGTATAACGTTCGTTACGCTGCGCGGCCCCACACCACGGCCAACCTGCCGCCGCCGCCAGGTCGTCGATGGCAATTAGCACGGAGCAGCCTCGCACGCTCACGAGCAGCGGGGCCGTGACGACGCGCACCTGCCTCTCATTACTCCGCTGCCGGCTCGATGACCGCGCGCCCACCGGTGACGGGTCGCGCGCGTCCGTCTCCATCGTCGCCGTGCATGCCAGCAAATCCAAGGAGGGCACGTCGGAGCGTACGTGCCGCACGGGTGCGCGCCCGGCGGCCGCGGATGGGGCTCTACCACGCTCGTTGGTCCCCTAGCCGGGGTGTGAGCTGCAACCCGCGAAGATCGGCCGTGTCGCGGCGTGGGCGTTGGTGCCGCGGGGCTCAATCTCCATCTCCACGGGCGGTGTGAGGCCGTATCCTACGAACCCACGTTGTTGTGAACCCATCCCGTGTTCTTTGCAGAGGCAGCCATTCTCGTGATGACGTGTCTTCGACTAAAAACATTTGCAAGCACTGTGGTACCTCCGGTCGGCAATGAAAGAGTTCAACTAACATGAAATTCGACTACGAGTTCAACTCCAAGATTCAACATCTTATCGTTTCTGGACTCTCAATCATATCTTTGTCGCTCGTGCACTAACATGAAAATATCCTAGACTACATGTATTCAGTGATCGTAATATGTTTTTTTCTTTTTACCAACGGAGTAGAAATTTGAGACACAATAAAACAGTGTGGTAAGAATGGCATGATACTGACCTGGCCGTTGTACACCGTCACATTGATACCGTACGACAGTAGCTCGTCGATCTGGAGCAGAAAACAGTGAGTTTTTTTATTAGGATAAAGTCCATTTTACTCCCTCTCTAAGTATATTCAAAGTCCAGATTACCCCCTGAACTATTGTTTGGTTTGTTTTGTCCCAACAATTCGATAAAAGAGCTCATTTTACACCTTTTATCGGTATTTTAATTCCAATTCACTTATATGGATTGAAATTAAGCAGAGATTTTCCACCTGGTTGATCTCCTGCCATCTGCAATCGGAGTTCACTTATGACTGTCCCAAACATGCGGGAAAATAAATTAAAATAGAGGAAAGTTGTTGCTCACATATGGTCCTTGGGGATTATCTTGAGCTTCTGCTTGACGACCCCGTTCATGATGCCGTCTGCCGAGGTACGTCGAGTACTTCATCGCCCGCAAGCTGGTCGACGACGAGCCCCCGTCGTCGGTCCGTTGACACCAAATCCGATGACACGTGGATGTAGGATAGGTAATAGTATTGATAAAATTCGACTGATGGTTATCCGCTAATTATAAGCGGATTATTCGATGTTCATAATAGGATAGAGCTATACCTAACCGGTCAGCCCAATTATGTAATCACATGGATTGTGACCCGTAACTATTGTCTACTACAGTGGTGATGGTTGGAACATGCAAAGAAAGAAAAATCTGGAGACAATTGCTACAGTTATTTTATTTTGTTTTACACACTTCCTTGGTATTTCAAATATAAACCATGTTACGAGTAGCTAAAATAGATTGGGTTATGTGATGTTTCGCTTGACTCAAATCAACTCTCTTCATATGCTCTTCATATATCTTGCAAATTCTTAGCAAGCATATATTTCTCTAGTGAACGAAATATTATATCCGATAATTTAAAGTTCACTTCCGATCCGTCTCGGCTCCGAATCCGTACCATTTCCGACTTATGAAAAAATCCTTATCCGAATCGTATCTCCGCTCCATTCCAAATCCGACAAAAAAAGAATTAGTATATGGGGAAGGTATCATCCCTAGTTTTGAGAAAGACTTTTACACCGTCGACAAAACTGTGGAAGAACATATCAAAGAGTCACCTATATCTCTTTGTGGATTTGTCCAAATGTGTTGGGAACAGAGGTGTGTCAAGTATCTTTGTAGACATATGTTAATAGTAATAAGTTGATGCTTACAAACTCATCATCTTATACCATGTCATTCTTCATCCACATGATATTATAGCTTTATCATGCATTTCCTTCTTTATTACAACGAGTTTATTTCTGCTCATAATATATCATTCGGTTGACGGTAGGGTAAGTAATGATAAAATATGCTTTCAAAGGTGAGACATAAAAATATGTAATTAAGTTTTATAGCACCATTTTTAGTCACATAATCATAACTCATGATTGATTTTCCTTCTTCGTAAGGATCAATAAAAGCACCTAGTTTGAGATGTGTCGAGGCTACCCCACCAATATAGATTCTATCTTTCACCTTGAACATAAACGATAATTAAGCATGTGCTTGCTAGTGCAACATTGATGCTCTTGACCATTTATGACCATGCAACGCTGTCATCAATTGCAAGCAATCCCTCTATAGACCTTTTCTATCAAAGTTATTTCGAGGTTTTCTAGCATTAACTCTATATGGTGCTCAAACAACATGATCCTCATATTATTAATTATCAAAACTATAACAAAAATGAGGGAGATGCAATAAACCATGACACTGTATTTCCTCAATATACTATGTCAAACTTGTTTGTCAACTCATTCATTTTTACAAAATGTGCTCCCAACATATTAGGCGTCACAAAATAGTTACATCGGGGACATACGACAAGATCAAGCCCTAGAGTTTCTCACCATGTTGTCAAAAGCTAGGTAGGATAGATTTAAGAACCAGTTTTGCAACATAAGAGATTACCACCGAAAACCTACACTACGACAATATATTATGTGAAAAAATAGATGTTATTCTAATAGAAAAGGAAATATCACACCAAGGTTCTGTATGCAAATTGTAGTACACACTTCATATCCTTAAGTATTTGAAAGTATGCAATAAAACGTATGAGGTGTGGCACAATAAAAAGCATTAAAGTTTCTCTTAGTAATATCAAACATAAGAGACACATTTATCACCAAATAAAATATGAAATGTTTTAATTTATTAAGATTTTATTAACAACAATAGTTACTAAATAAAAGATAAAAGAAGCCTACTCACAAATAGTTGGTGGATATATTTACAACAATGCCATAATAAAATCACGTTCCAATGAGTTGAGTAAGTGTTCAATTCAGATGGAGCAGATAAAGTTGTCCATAAAGGAAAATGTGAAGTGAACGGGTCCTCTAAATTGTTGCTTCCTCAGAGCTAAGTAACTTTTTATAGTCTTGTGTCGTCTTCTCGAAACAGAAAAACTTAACACAAATCTTTCATAACAAAGGCTTTATACGCACGAGCAGTAACAGTGTTCATCATTTCGTTACAGTTGCATTTGCATTTTGCACCCAACTTCTGATGGTTCACCATTGAACGCCGTAGCTCTATCTTTCGCTTTGCTAATTTCATCAGATGTTGTCTGCTGTTCCTGCCGGGAAAAAAAACAGCTAACTCTCCGCGGCAAGGGCCCCATCTCCTTTCGTGGAGTCGTGTGGTACGTTTGCGCATCACATCTTCCATGAACGCGCGGCTCTCTGACATACAGGTAGTTCTAGTCCGACCCATGGCGGCCCGCAGGCCAAAATCGAGCACCAGCCACCAGCACATCCGGCTACGAAGTTTGTTAGGGGGACTAGCCAAGCACATCAAGCTAACGGCTGCTTCTTCACTACTGTCGCTGGTGCGCCCGCAGGGAAAACGAAGCGAATTGCAGTTCACCCTGTGGTTCGTTCCTCCTCGAGTTATATCGGTAGCACGCAAGATTGGTAGCACGTCCGTGACTCAGGCCAACAATGCAGCTGACTGTGGTCTTAAACGATGAAATCTACAATGTATGTGGATGAACGTGATTATGAAACAGGAAGACACGTATATAGTCAAGAATTATCTTAGACTTAGTTTCTTCGCGGTCACTGAGCTTCAAGGACTGCTCACGAAATACACAGTAAGAAAAAAAAAGAACCATTATATAAAAAAATGAAAAAAGAGAGAACATATGCACGTTTCAGATAGCAAATTCAACATACATAATATAATACGAACAAATGTTTCATTTCACTCTTTATTTACCGAATGTAAGGACACCTCCAAAAGGTCGTGCGGTCATCTGTTGGTATCATAGTTACATATTTAGGTCGTGGAGTTTTACCTATATAAGTAACATATACTATGTCATCACTACATCTTCAGTTATTTTCTTGCCCGCTCTGTGCAACCGCCACCATCTCAATCAGCTGATCCATCTCCTCCTCCTTCACATGGACATTATCGCTTTGAGCTGATCCCAAATCAACACAGCCGGGGGCGTCCCACGTCACGTCCATGCCAATCTCATCAACTTCCGTAGCGTAATTCAGATGGTTGAAGAGGTAGTCGACGTCCAGCTCATCATCCACGCTGCTGTAAACCTGGAATGCTGCCTCCTCCGCATTTGCGTCAAACAAAGAGCCGCACATGTCAACTGAAAAATCATCACAGATAGGAGCAACAAGCTGTTCGCGAGACTGAGTGTCGCCGCAGTTGTTGCTCCCGTATATGCCGAGTATTCCTTGGGCTTCCAGCAGCATGTTGGATTGGTCGTCTTCAATATCAGGACGCTCGTCGTTGAACTTTGCTCGCTTTGCGCTGGGAAGTGCAGGTGAAGCCGACGGCGACTGCGTAGGTTCAGCAAGAAGAGGTGATGACGTGTCCTCACTTGGCCCACCAATGCCAAGGCTTTTGATGTAGTCCTGCA
This sequence comes from Chloris gayana, assembly GCA_031894775.1. Lineage (NCBI taxonomy): Eukaryota > Viridiplantae > Streptophyta > Magnoliopsida > Poales > Poaceae > Chloris > Chloris gayana. Next base: position 33,224 of record JAUNZO010004085.1, on the reverse strand, counting down.
GAAGTTTGCCTGATTTCGGGTCCTGCTTGGAGCTAGCACGGCTACGCCGCCGTGCAAATTGCCTTCTCTTTGTTGCGTTCCAGTGGTTCTTTATGGAGTTCTCCGTTCTACCTGGTAGGCGCTTCGCGATCTCTGCCCACTTGTTGCCGATTTCTTTGTGTGCTTGTATTAGAACCATGTCTTCCTCGTCACTCCAAATATCTTTCTGCATTTGCATCAGGAGGTCAGTACAATGCCTGGATAGTATACTTGAGATATCGTTAAGTTCTGTAAATAAATCTGAACGAACTTCCAAGGCTTTTAATTTCACGTGTTATTCAAATAGTAACATCTTTATCTAGGTCCTAAGTGTCGTGGTTATATTTCACCGAATAACATATCTTCTTTCAATCCCGTCTTCTCTTTCTCATTTGTATATATTTACTGGTGACAAACATATTAAGGAAAAAATATAGTTACGTTTTTAGTTCATCTTTATCTGGGTCCTAAGTGCCGTGGCTATATTTCACCGATATTTCTTGCTTTATCTTTGGTTGCCCATGTTAACTTGTCAAGCTGTTTAAAATACCTTCATGTTTACTACTGCTGTAGCAAAAAAAAAAGATATTTTGTAGACATTCATGCTAAAGTATCGTGTATTTCAAAGCAAATTATATAAGCAAAATGATCAAGCAGTGTGCTTTTCCCTCAAATGAAAGTTCAGTGATGCGTTATACCGGATATATACTATGGTTTTCCTGCAAAAATAGAAATAATATACCATTTTCCTAACTCAGTACGTCCCTCTGTTGACTAGTAACTCCGGTCACTTGGTGCAGCATAATTCATTGCTGTTGGTTTGTCCTATGACCATAGCCAAAATCTATCAAATCTATTGGGATCAGGTCCATTGGCACTAAGGGGGAAAAAATCACTGAAGCAGCCAAGCAGACCAATGTAAATGAAAGAAATGTCGGTCTCTAGAAAAAAGGGAAAATACTTCAATATATAGTAGAAAGAACTCTCCAATTATACTCTGCCACAGATTCAAAATCAAAACAATCGATACTATTTATGTATAAGTCAGCACAACTGAAATACAGGCTGTGGGAGGCACCTTGATGTCGGGCCTCAAATGGTTGTGCCATCTCTCTCTGCACTGCTTCCCTACTCGTCCAGGCAGGATTTGTGCTATGCAAGACCATTTCCTCAGTCCAAATTGTTCCACTAATTTTACCAGTTTCCTGTAATAAAATTTCCAAGAATGGAATCATTGATAGGCCTTGAAGAGAAAACAAGCCACGATTTCAACCTAAAGTAGAACAACTTTTCTATTTAGGAGGATAAATTAGAGAAGGGATTGTCAACCGATTTTACCTATCTTCCTCTGATGTCCACTGTCCTTTGACAACATTTGCCTTCTTCAATGACTTACCAGAGGACTTCTTTCTTGGCACAAACCTGTTGCTCATCTCGTATGCCCTGTATGTTCCAAGGCCACTTTGTATTCGATGAGAAATCTCAAATGAAGCATGATTCTTTGTTGCCCTTTCTGAACTGTACTGGTGACCAAGGTCGTGGTTGAAGGTTGCAGAGGGCACCACAGAACCAGCAGGTGCATATTCTCCAACGCCTGCAACTTGATGATCAAAAGGATGCAGCTGGTAGAATCCATTCTGCTGCATAAATGAATCGAATGGCAGGTAACTACAGCTCCCTATATGGTGCTGAAAGCCACTGAAATCCATGGTGATTTCAGAAGCTGTGTGCAGGTAAGACAGGGGAGGGAGATCGAAATAGGAATTTTGTTATCTGCGCCTACATCTCTGGGAAAAGAGGAAGGTACATCATGCCGTAGTATATAGATTTGTACACCGGACAAGATTTGCTCCCCTGAACACCGTGACTTAATGAAGTTTAATGTTTAGTTGTTTATTGCAAAGTTAATGAGACTGCCTTTACTATCGCTAATGCTAAAACGACTTCCTGCATTCCATGCAAGGGGTAATTAAGTGTGTTTTAATACCAATCTTGACACACTGCATTACGGTATCTAGGTGCAGATACGTGACCACACAACGCGATTTTAGCGCTGCAATGCACGGTAAATGCAACAGAGAACACGAGATTACGCGTGATATTTCAATATTAGAGATCAAGCTGTGTACGAGATTGTAATTACGTGAAACTTCTTGGCCCCTGTAATCTAGAGTTAAATAAATCACTCACAAACGAAGGCAGGTCACAGTGTCACACACAAGCGAAAAAGTCCCTAGAATCGTGTCAGTAGCAACGTCACTTGAACAGTTGAAGTATTGGGCACAAGGTCGGTCTCATCGTTGGCCTGAAGGCCGAAAGCCCGAAATGGTTTGCTTTCTAAAATTAGGGGTAAGAAACAAAAAAAAAACCTGGACTCGTGACGCCGTTGTATGCCCAACACCAGCGATCCGGTGGAGAAGGGTCGTCGGCTCTGACCCCGTTGGCGTGAGGAGCCTAGTCACCGACCGACGTCTTGGGCGCCCATGGATCAACCTGGCCCTGGGGGTGAGGCCGTCGGTGTGAGCACCCCTGCCGCTTACAGCGGCGGCGCCGGCGGTACTGAATTGCAGCGGCGGTCGGTGGTGGAGTCGCCGCCTCCCAGGCCGACGAGAAAAAGGTTTATTTCGGGCCGCAAACTCCTAGGCCACGGTCCAGATTATATTGGGCTTGATAAGATTGGGCCGAATACCTGATGGTGGATAGTACTGGTGACGTGTGGTGAATGGTGATGCTGGCATTATTCGTTTTCTTCGATTATTTTCGGAGTATTTTATTTCACGAAATTCTGGCAGAATCTGGGTCCCGAAAGACATTCGAGCAAGATTTTGGTCAGGTTGGCTAAAAAATACGATAGAAAATCTGGCAAAAGGTCACGTTTAACTTCTGTATATCTACCGGGTAGGCGGGTACAAGAAACAAAAAAAACTTCAAAATTCGCACTGTAACAAAAAAAAATCACGAATTGGGAGTGTCCTCCAACCGTTCCGCTTGCGCGTCATACGGACTAGCGGTTCCAGAAACCAAGCCCGAGCTTGTGCTACACGTTGATGTCACTTTCGCGTCGTCTCGCTCTCGTTCGCAGTCCCCACCCACACCAGAGCACACGGCGCACTCTGTCCCTGTCGCGGCCGACGGAGATCGAAGCTGCGAGCGGCCTGCAAAACCCTCGCGAGTGAGCCCTCGCGGGCAGGCATGGGCAGCGCCGTGACCGAGCTCGCCGCGCTGGCCGCGCCCGCGGCGGCTGAAGCGGAAGGGGAAGCGGACGGAGGCGGAGCAGGGGACGTCGTCAGGGTGAAGCGCTCGGCGCTCGCAGCGTGCCTCACATGCGCGCTCTGCGGCCGCCTCCTCCGCGACGCCGCCACCATCACCGAGTGCCTGCACACGTGTGAGTACTCTCGCCGCTCCGCCTTGCCTCCGCGCCACTAGACACTAGCTTCGGGTGCTGTTGCATATGCCTCTGTCTGGGATTCTCTGGCTCTGAGTTTCGTCGCGAGACGCGGGGCGGTGGTCTGGTGCCTAGTTGACGGTTCCGCGCGTTAGATTTACGCATTTGTTCCGATCCGCGCGGGAATTGCGTTGACGCGTGTGAAAGGTGGCAGCTTCGACCGTTCCAGGCCTTGGGAATTAGATTCTTTTTTTTAGGATATAATTTCTGTTTTCTTGACCTGATGCGAGTAAGGCGTTCTTGTATTTGTCAAATTCGCCTAGTCATCAGCTATTCAGCTCTCTAATTCCGTTCTCCAGAGGTTATTTCTGATTTTCCCTGGAACTGAGGCTGCCATTATTCACACTGCTTTATGAGGGATTTGAGGTGATAGGAGGATGTATTGTGTGAATGGCGGTTCTTTATGCATCTATGTGTCGTGATGATCCATGGGAAATTGCAATGATTCTGCTTTTACCAGGACTGTATACGAATTCCCTGGTCAAGTTGGCTGTCACTTATTCTCTAGAGGAGAATAGAAAATAGAAAGTTTCCAATATAGTTGCAAGACTAGAAAATAGTGGTCGTGAAACCTGCCATTTTTGCGTGTGTTCACAAATCTGTCCATTGGGCTGCAAATGTGCGTTGACAATTTGTTAAACTGATTCGACGGTGTGGATTGTGGGATTTCATGCTTAGGACTCATATGGGCAAAATTATCTTTTCGGGGTTTGCTACGCACATACAATCTTGACAAGAAAAATTGGTGAACGAACATAGGCCTTGATGGTGGTAAGGATTTATTGTATGGCCCTAGAGTGGAAAGGAGGGATTGACTTCGGCTATTTTTAAACTATGCCTATTTGTGCCTCTAGAGTAATAGGATAGATTCCTGATAATTTCCAAGTAATAGAGGAAGATATGCTAACTGATTGCTTCAGAACCAAACCACCTTCCATTGTTTTGCGCCAGCTGTGCAGCCTGATTGGATCTGCTGCTGTTAGTTATTTATCTTCCAAGAATTTTGCTGTGCATGTCATGATTGTGCCTCTGCCATTGATCTGTTTAAAATACCTTTATCCAGTTTGCACGAAGTGTATATATGAGGAGTTCCTAAATAAGGGAATTTGCTGTTGCCCTACTTGTGGCATTAATTTGGGATGTGCTCCTTTGGAGAAACTCAGGTATGACTCTGTTTCCTTGAATATACATATGCATCATTGCTTTGTGGTATCGCACATCTTTAGGTTTTCTCAACCAAATTGAGATGCTGTATTATTTTCCGTTTTTTATCATCACAAACTGTTTTTGTTGTTGAAACCTAGTGCGAGTGTTGCAACATATTGGAATTTATATGAACCAAATTTGGAAAATGATTTCTCAGACTTGGCTCCTGTACACAGTATTTAGAAGTGGGGAACTGGGAATAGCCTTTGCTATCAGACACAACAAGTCTGCCGTCCTGGCCTTATTCTCTTTCTTTTCACAATGGTACATTGCATTGTACTGATTGTAGTTTTAATTGCTAGCGTCCATCATAATCTTCTGTGCAACTTTATCTGCCATTGTGCTTACTTTTTTTGTAGTTCCTCGGACCTTATTATTATCGATATGCTTTTCTTTGGTAACTTCTGAAGTGTTAGTTCTTTTAGTATCAAGCAACATATAACAAAGGACCTTTTCTTTTCTTTATGTATCTTTTCTTGGAAGGTACTTGATCCATTATAGTGTATGGCTCACGTCAGTTATTTTGCTTGTACAGAGTTGATCACAGCCTACAATATGTAAGGTCAAAGATATTTCCTTCCAAAAGACAGAAGGTTGAGACCTCAGAAGTCACTTCTCCAGTTACATCACCTATTAAGAGGAAAGAAAGGTCTTTATCTTCGTTGACAATCCATGCTCCCCAAGTGTCTATACAGAAGTGTTCGACAAAGAGAAGAACAAAGGCTTCATGCTTACGCAACCTCTCTTCGGTACGCATCTTTTGCTTCGCTTTATATCCTTGATCACTGGTTTTATGAAGAAATTACTTCTAGTTGGCTAAATCTAACAATTCAGAGTTCAGTAGTGTGCCCTTATCTTTATGTGTAGGGGGTCATATAACATACTATTTTCACCTTTTGTTTGGTTTATGCATGTTTGGATTAACGTGTTTCTAGAAATACCAATTGGTTGACTCTTTTCGACCAGTCTTGGTAAGCCTAGGAGTTATATTATGTTTTAGAATGTTTGGTCTGGGGACATCTGGAGATTTATACATTCTCAGTCTTCCATATATATCAGTATCATGCTCCATGCTGCTGTGGTAGCATAGAACCCAAATATTGCATGATTTACAATTGCACTGTCTTTACATAAGCCTTATTATTGATTTGGATTTATACATATTTTTTCCGTGACATAATTCCTGCTCGTGATCCACATGCAGCACTCAACCTTGCGGGGAAATAACATGACGAGGAAAGTGGGGGGATGGAGACCTTTGAACTCTCAACTTAAAGCTGCTAAAAATAGAAGGTCTCTCGTATCTAAATCACAAGATTTAAAAGGAACTGATAATAAGCCTGACAATCTAGTTGATGAGGCTTCTGCTAGTCAAGCAAAGACTAAGAAGAAATTTACAAGACGTGGAAATCTGGAGAAGAGAACTGGAACCAATAAATTGTTAATGCTAAAAAGGAAACAGAAAAAGTTCAAGGCAAAGTCTCCAAACAAGAGGAGATTGCGGACGTTATGGTTCTACCTTGTTGCTGCTTTTGACCAGTGAGAGACTAGGCTTGTCCTGCAGTGTTTCCTTTGTTATCTGTAAACAAAATCAGAAATCATGTTGTTGTGTTTATGCTCATTTCAGGAAAGGACAGCCCCCTTTACCGCAAGTACCTTCAAAATTTTTGAGGATCAAGTGAGTTATCTCCATGCACTTTCTTGCTCCAAGCACTGTTTGTTATTCTTCACTGACTTTTGGTGCTTTTATGACTTCGCCTTAGGGATGTCGATTTGCCTGCTTCGTTCTTACAGAAGTACCTGGTGCGAAAACTTAATCTTTCAAGTGAAGCTGAGGTTTGTTCCTTTATTCCTCATACTGACAATTAACACTAGTTAATTGACCTCATTACATCCAGTATATAATTTATTTTTTGTTGGGGAAATCGGTGTCCCTAGACCGACACCGACTTCCTAGAAATGGTACCAAACTGGTGTGATATCACTTCTTCCGTGGACCCAACCCAACCTTCTAACTATATCGAGGAGACCTTCATCTTACTCTACTAACTTGGGAGACCAACTCTCTACGAAAGAGCTTAGTCTTTATTCATAGCATACACTTGACACGAGACACAACATTCTTCGTGGCTACACACCACTACTATCAATCTATGACTCTCACCATAACACTCCTAGACTCTAAGACACATCATGGCAACCTTTGCCATGCCTTCACATGTTGTGGCTTCTATGGCTCCATGGCATGGTATCTTGGAGGGTAGAGGGCACCCCTATTTATACTTACTCATGATTACTAGGATGTTGCCATGTGGCAACATTCTACACTCTTCTAACTAAAATATCTAGCTCTAGAATATTCTCATCCTTATCCTAATATCTAGATATTTCTTACCACACATAAATATCTAGTTTCTAGACTATTCTTTACTTTGTCATGAATAAATAATTCTAGAATCTTTCATGGCAAATATCTTTTCTCTTATGCTTTCCAAAATATTCTAGAATCTTCCAAGTATGCATTGTCATAACTCAACACTCCCTCTCAATGCATACTTGCTTTCCCATTGGTTGCCATCTCTTGATTCTCCACTTTGCCAATGTCTCCCAAGTCACCTTTAGTTTCTCCAGCTCTTTCTCCTCGAATGTCTTTTCCAACACCAACATAGCCTTGCGTCCTTCCACACGAGCTTTTGCAAAGCTTCATTCTCCTTCACTCCTCACTGGAGGATCTGTTTCGGTGCCTATCACAACGTCTCATGCACTCCGAAATCTGCCACCTCGACCGACGCCCGGCGCCAACTATGCTTGGTCCCGGATCAGCGTTCTCCACGATCCCGGACCGTGCTCTTCGACGGATTCCCCTCTAATGCCACTCGGTTCCACACCGAGCAATGTAAGCACCCCGTGCTTACCGGTTGCACCGACCAAGGTAAGTGCCCCGCACTTACAACGGACTCCTCCCTTTACGGACAACCTCAAGCTGTCCTCGCATTACACTTGGTCCCGGACCGGTGTTCTTCACTTCACGGTCCCGGATCGTGATCTTCGACTAGAGTCTCCAACATAAGTGCCCCGCACTTGCGGGAGACTCGTCCCTCTTTTGGCGATCCCGGACCGCCTCGCTCCGATACCAATTGTTGGGAAATCGGTGCTCCCTAGGCTAACACCGACCTCGTAGAAATGGTACCAAACCGGTGTGATACCACTTCTTCCGTGGACCCAACCCAACCTTCTAACTATATCGAGGAGACCTTCATCTTGTTGGGAAATCGGTGTCCCTAGATCGACACCGACTTCCTAGAAATGGTACCAAACTGGTGTGATACCACTTCTTCGTGGACCCAACCCAACCTTCTAACTATATCGAGGAGACCTTCATCTTACTCTACTAACTTAGGAGACCAACTCTCTACGAAAGAGCTTAGTCTTTATTCATAACATACACTTGACACGAGACACAACATTCTTCGTGGCTACACACTACTACTATCAATCTATGACTCTCACCATAACACTCCTAGATCGTAAGACACATCATGGCAACCTTTGCCATGCCTTCACATGTGGTGGCTTCTATGGCTCCATGGCATGGTATCTTGGAGGGTAGAGGGCACCCCTATTTATACTTACTCATGATCACTAGGATGTTGCCATGTGGCAACATTCCACACTCTTCTAACTAAAATATCTAGCTCTAGAATATTCTCATCCTTATCCTAATATCTAGATATTTCTTACCACACATAAATATCTAGTTTCTAGACTATTCTTTACTTTGCCATGAATAAATAATTCTAGAATCTTTCATGGCAAATATCTTTTCTCTTATGCTTTCCAAAATATTCTAGAATCTTCCAAGTATGCATTGTCATAACTCAACATTTTAAAAAAACATGTAAGTATCATGATTATTTCTGAAAGATCCAAGAAACTTTAATCCACGGTTTCAAAATGGCACCTCCCTGTGGCCGTTCTATTTGCTTTGGGATAATACTGCACTTCCTAAATTCACATCTTCCATCCTTCTGTCTTGTCCTTGGCCAGTATTGCAAAATTTCTGATTTCTTCCAAACTGATACCAAGGTGGCGAGGCAATGACAGTTGTATAGCTATCATAAGTTCAGCAGCCCCAGAGTTGAGCTACTGACATACATTTCGAGTTTGTTTGATAAACATTTATTTTGCCGATGATAATGTAGTTGGTCCTTGTAGTAGCTGTCATTATGTTCCTCATTTCATTTGGGCCCAACGGAGGTGCTGCTTGCACTTGCAGGTGGAGCTACTGTGCGGTGGCAAGCCAGTGAGCTCAGGAATGACCGTGCACGACCTAGCAGATTCCTGGCTCGACAAAGGACCAAAGGGCCGAGTGCGGTGGTCAGTGGGCTCACCGGCCACTGGATTTGTGGCAACACTGTTCTACGGCAGACCAGAGCTACCCCCACCTGAAACGGAGAACAACAGATGCTGATTTAGAGCTTCTGGTTTCTGAAACATAGCAGAACATCATTATAATTTCATTTATAAGGAGCCGTTTGATTGATTTGAGCATAATAGGATGTGTATAGAATATAGATGTTAGTGTGACAAGTCATGACAGCCTTGTGATCCTCATGCATTGGCCTAGTATCTTGCTCTGTTTTTTCGCTGACGAAGTGATTATGTACTTCGGATGTGGTTACATATGTACTATGAGATGTTGTGCCTTGTTCATGTGTGTGTTTTGGTGTATATATTTGTTATTTTTATATCTTTTAGATAAAGTTGAGTGTAAAATTGAAACTTTGTATGTATGTATTTCCCTCGTATGTGAAGTCTCATTTGTTAAAACTTAGATAAGAATTTCTTTTATCAATCTCATGAGAGGGGGACATGTACGAGTGGGAAAACTGACTTCCTCCAAGGTACTTACATTGGACTTATTAACACAATCATTTTGCATTACTCCACTCCTTGTTGCTCAAAGTTCTGGTCTAGCTAAGGATGATATTTAAGGGGGTTTAAATCCAGTGTAAATGAACAGACATGTGTATGTATAAACAATTTCAAGGATAGATTATACACAGTTGGCAATATTAGACACTTGCAATTTGTGTTTCTTTGTTTCTGAACTTTCGTTGTGGTATTGACTGCTCTTACCTCAAGCTACAAATCGTCATTCATTATCTCTAGTTGATGGTGTTTCATTGCACCTTTGCTGGTCCTGTTACGGACTGGTATCACGTGCTGCTTAGGAAAAGGTTTGGCACTTCAGCTGTCATCACCATCCCTCTAAAATAATGTGATTATTATATTTTTAAAGTGAAATGCACCGGAGGTCCACGAACTTATCAAGTTGTGTCAAATAGGTCCATAAATTGTTAATCTGCATTTTTGGGTCTCCAAACTAATCGAGTGATGCACTACAGTCTACAGATCCAAAATCCTTCTCCCAGACTCTGACAACTTGTCTCTCTGACTCAGATTGACGTGGTCAACATTCATTGTTCACTTTATTTGTGCAATTGTGCATGGGCCAACTCCAACTTTAGCTATCTTATTTGTACATTTGGACGAGACCACTTTCTTGTGATGAGGCATTGGGACGAAATAGAAATTTTTAGCACTGAAGTGATGGGTATAGCCACATGTCGGTAGCTACGCGTGCGTAGCTACAAATAAAAGGTTGTAGTGTCGGGTATTCGGGATCTGAAAACCACCCACCGCTACAGCCGAAATAGGCAAACAAAAAAAAAACGAGCCTTTGTCGGACCCACCTTGCGACGTCGCCTCTCCGGGCGACGGATCCGTCGCCCAAGCGCCACTGTCTCCACTTGGAGGAGGCGGATCGCGGCTCCCGCGCATCGCCGTCGCTGCCTAGAGGGGGCCGGATCTATGGGCCCCGCGCGCCGCGCCGCCGTCGCGTGGAGAGGGGACGAGACGCCGGTGGAAGGGGGGGCAACCGACGGTGGAGGGTGAGGGCGGCATAGGGGCGAGAGAGAGAGAGAGGGGGAGAGAGGGAGAGAGAGGTGGGGGCAAGGTTCACAAAACCGGATTGATCGATCCGATTTCGAATCGGAAAAACCATCGATTAATCGAAAAAACTGTCGGTTAACCGATTAGCTACAATAAATAGCTATGATTTTTCCCGGCTAACCGATCAAACCGCTCGGCCGGTCGGGACTGGTTTCCGGTTACCCGGGATAACCGACCGGTTCCGTGAACCATGGGTGGGGGGGGGCTGGGAATGGGATGGGAGGCGCGATCGGAGGGGTCCTTTTATATTTCTGGTGTAAGTAGGGTTTAGGGTGTGGGCTAAGTTGTTTTGTAGCGGCGGACCCTAAGGTGGTCCGTCGCTAAAAATCACCGCTACAGAGCAGATTTTTAGTAGTGATACGACGACTTGAGACTTTTTTTGAAGGGATACGATGACTTGAGACTAACCGACTTATACGATGATTTGAGACTAGCTGAAAGTATATTTTAAAATTGTTATTAATATTGAGGAGGAACCCTAAACCCTAAACCTCGTCAAGGAAGAAATTCAAGAGATAGCACTAGATGTTTTGATTCCTCGATTTTCCGGAGGAACCATAGGCTTCATTCCTTTGTAAGAAATGACAAATGATGTCAGCAAAACACAAGAATCTCATTATTTTAATTTTTCTTTTGAAATTCCTACAACCCAAACACGGAGCCTAAAGTTTTTTATTGATATGGTATTTGGTAGTCCTGAGAAGTTAGAAAGACAATAAAATGATACAACCTCAAGAATATGATAGCAATAAATGGTCCTTGAAAAGCTTATTGTGTACAAGATGTACGTGGAACTCGACAGTGTAAGGCTGATTGTTTTTTGATAAAAAAAAAATATGTTGACAACACACACACATATGTAAGTGATATCGATGAAAGGGTCAATAGTTTGAGGTGCTCGATTGTTCAAGATGACGGATTGATGACTTATTGCACCCCTAAAACATGATTAGTGATGAATTTGCACAAATTATAATATATGTACATGTTGTGTAATTTACTCTTTTGAAAATCTACTGCACCCTAAACAAGCTCTTGGTTGGACTTGTTTGCCACTATATCCATATGAAAAGATAGATGGAAACGAATACTTCTGAATTGTGCCAAGATAAAATCAAATTCCATCGTACAGCTCAATTATTGCAGAACTATATAATAACAATATTTCCCAAAGTGAACTTTGTGTTTGTTAAACAATTTTAGTTCAACCTCCAGTGGTGAGAGTCGACGATCCTCCATACAAATGACGTGGCCGTGTTTTTTTGCCTTCCTACACAACTCTATACGCGGCAAGGAAAATTAAACGACCTACAAAATCGCATACCCGTCGGTCAGTCCAGCACGAGTATCCGATCTCCAAAAGTCCAAAGTCCAAACCGTACTTTCCCCAACTCGACGCGGAAAATTTTGGCAACCCCCGCGCTCGCGCGCCAAAATAGTCCCCGCACTCCCACTCAAAAGTCAAAAATCAAAACCCTCGTGTGAAAAAAAACACAAAAAACTCAAAACCCTCGGCTCCTCGCCTCCTCCACTCCATTATTGCCCCCTCTTCACTTGCCGGCACCACTCCTTGTCACTTCGCCTCTCCAGTCCCCACGCCACGGCGCCCTCGTCGGAGCCATTCCTCCGAATCGCGCCGCCGCTCCTTCGCCGGAGAGGTTTATTCAGCTTGCTTCCTCTTCTTCAGCTCGCATCCTTGGGTAATCGCGTCGGCTTCGCTTGCTTGCTTGCCATTTTTGTCCCCCTTCGTGGGAAGGGTTCCGGATGCGGTTTTGTCTCCGCGGGTGTGGCGTGGCAGTGCGCGGTGCTGATCGTGTTCAGTGTTGCCGCCAGGAGCTTATTCTCCGACATCGCGCCGCATTTTCCGGGCTCTGGCGCCGGGGGACTCCCGGAGGAGCCTTTCCGAGATCATGCTGGGTTTTGCATTCGCCCCCTTTTGTGGGCTTTAGGGGTTTTCGTTCCTGATGTGATTTCTGCTTTGGAGCATTTTATTTGGTAGGAATTCGGGTTGGTTTCGCTGATTGCTGCTGATGCGTACTTGCGTAGTCGCGTGCTGCGTGCATAGGCTGCATTTGGTTGTGTATTCCGTTGGCTTTGTCCTCTGGCCCTGATCCTTTCTTGGTTGCATTTTCCGCCCTTTTGTTATGACCTGCGCGAGTCTTTTCCCTTGTTATGGTGGCTCCTGTAAGGATGCGCATTGACATTCTAATTTGTGGTTTTGTTGAACAGGGATTACGAATTCGTTGATGGAACTGTGACCTGCGCCGGTGGTGTGTGTTGATCGAGCTGGTAATACTGTCTCTACGATATCTTATATCTCAACCAATCATGGTTGGCTGTAATTCGGTCGAACTACCTTTGTAAGCTCGATGAAAAGTTACTCAATTGCTGCCTGTAGCTGTGAATATATTGGGAAATCAGTGAAGGGATGCATTGCTTTCCCTTTTTTCTGTTGTTTGGTGAGTTGAATCATACTGGGGTAGTGGTTGTGCAGTTACCCTCCTCAGGTGGGCATAATTTGTGAGGAGTAGCCGTGTGCCTCTTTGGTGCTCCTTAGCGCCTTTTTCTGCCCTAGATTTATGAAGAACAAAAATGACTTACAGCAATGCACAGTAGTGTCGGACCTGCCAATTTTAAAATCAAGTGAATCATGCCTCACGTTATTGCCTAATGAGCCATGTTTAGTGTCTAGAAGGTAGAGATATAGATCAGATGGAAAAGATCGCTTTTGATCTTTTCACTTTGACAAATTTTGTTTATTCTCTGGAGGAACGAGTACACACATTTAGTCAATTGCTGTGCATTGCATTTTGCTCTTGTTTGTTTTAGTGGCCTCAACTTTCCACAATGATTCATTTTATCTGGCTTCTTCAGTGCTTGCCTTAGGTTGGATCTTGTTACTTTTGGTAGTTTCTCCTTTCTGCAGCTTCCATGAAGTACTGCAATGTACTGATTACTGACTTCCCAACTTGATAGATTTACATAAAACAAATTTGATACAATTATAAATGAATCATTTTCTTGTTTCAATGAAAAGAAGCACATGCCACCTGTTAACTTACATGTCAATTTTTCCTTGTTAAGTTCGAATGTTAGTTCTCGTAGTGTAGTATTAGTTTTACTGCTATAAGTAGCTAGTTACGAATTTGATTCTGAAATGTACAGAGGTTTTACTGCTATATGCGCAGTTTAGGAAGAAAGAATGAAATCTTTGTTGTTCTTTTTTGTTGTTGTGATCATGCTTCTTTTGTGGTACCATTCTCAAAAGGCAAACTTGCACTGGTGTCACATACTACCTCTGGAAATCTTGCCGTTCGAATAGCTCAACCGAACTAAAATTGAACTACCAAAGTTGTTTGAACGACAACAATAAAATACATAGGAAGTAATTATTCTGTTAGTAAACTTATTTTTCCTACAATGTATATTTCTAATTTAATTACTAAACGCTTTAGCTTGTAATATGTCTTTTTTTTAAATGTTAGTTGAGATATTTTTTTGATTCTGAAATGTACAGAGGAATTATGGCAAAAAATCCACGATCCGCTGCTGCCACAGGTACGTTCTGAAACACCCCTTTTTTTAATCTAATTGAAAATGTTTACAATCTGGCACTTCTCTATATTTTGCTGGTAGTGTGCCATTACTGGTTGTGAAGTATGAGCAAATTAACTTTTTATTTGTTTATATAACATCCTTGTTTCTAGTCTTCCCTAATGGTTGCAAGGTGTGATATATACAAGCTAGGTTACCTTGATAGTTGATACTTTATTCATTCCATTTATGTATTGTAATACATATTCAATACTAATTTAGCTTTGATGTGTATTGAAATGAAAATAAAATGGAAAAATACAATAAAACTTAAAAGAAATCCTCTTCAAATTGGCCACCGTATTTAGGTCAATATGACACCGCTCCCTAATGAATCAAACCTAAATATCCAACCTGATCGCATCCGTCCTCTATACTTACCGCCGCCGCCTCCCTTACCTCTGTCTTCCTTGTTATCTGTTGCGCCACTTTCATCCCCTACCACAGTGCCATAGATGTCATGTCAATACGAACAAGGCAAAATGTGCGTTGCCTTAAGCAAGGTATTTCTTTTGCATTATTTTGTGTATTATTAAGCGCATCACAGTATGTGTACTAGGTTTCATGCCAACCAATGTATGGGATATAATTTAGGATTCATGTTTCTGCTGTAATTCCTTGCCTTTAGTTTTGTAGTTGAATCCTACCCAACATTTTAGATTTCTATTTTCTTTTGTAGTTGAGCGTAACTACCATAGGCATGGGTTGTCATTGTTCGTGTATAGGCAGGTTAGGGTGAGTACTAGAAGGTTGAAATGTCTCGGATAAAACCTTAGATAAGTATACTCTTAACTCGAAGGTAAATCTTGTAGATATCAGTTTGTTAAATCATTATACAAGGATTTTAGGTAAATCTCTATTTCTGGACATGCTAGGAGAACCATTGTAGCACTCATCTGTACCAATTTCAAATTACATAGTGTTACTTATAGTTGCAGCGTCAGTTAGTTATGAAGAATATATGCTGAATGTTGTAATCATTTGCTACTGTGATTCATAACGGAGTTTCACCTGCTGTCACCCAACAGTGATTCAGTGTGCTCTCACATGGTAATAGTATGCATCGGTAAAGATCCAGTGAAGTGCTTCACCTCTGTAACCACTCGAGCGAACATCCAATAGGCACTATTGTCATTGTCATTCTGCAAATGGAACCTAGGGAAAAACCTTCAAAACTGTTCCTTTATAGAAACAACCACGACACTACATTGTTTCCCCAACTTTTGTCCTGTAATTGTTCCAGTAGTGATTTACATCTGTTATCAAGCAGATAAAATATCTCATCTCCTATCTTTAGCTTCATCCATTTATCGTCATCTTCATGCTCATAAGACTGACGCACATATACTATAATTATATAACACATGAGTTCATGGTGGAGCTGCTTTCATGGGATACACATTCTCTTTGTTGAACTCCTTTGTTCTTCTGATGCTACCTTTGCATTATGTCCACTATTTTTTTCAGGAACTAAGAAGCGCAGAGCTAAGAGGCAAGAAGATTACAATGATAACGAAGGATTGGTGACTGAACATGATGATGATCAAAAAGAGGGCAATAGCACTGCCGGTGAGCCTATCATGCGGAAGAGGCTAAAGAGAGCAGCTGCCTGTACTAGTTTCAAAGAGAAGGATTTTGAATTACCTGAAAACGATTTTGTAGTCACAATCAAGGAAAGTGGAGTGGAAGCAGAAGAAATAGATGCTGTCAGGTTGACAAAAACAGAACCTGAAGATAGGCGACCTTGCAGAAAACTCATTGATTTCACCTTACATGATGCAGATGGTAATATACAACCCTTTGAAATGTCTGGACTTGATGGTATTTTCATAACATCTCTTATCATGCCCTTGGATGATGGCCTGGAAAAGGATAAAGGAAAGGGTGTTCGTTGTAAAGGATTCGGACGAATTGAGCACTGGGCAATTTCTGGCTACAATGAAGGCAGTGCAGTAATTTGGGTCTCAACTGAAATAGCTGATTATAAATGTGTGAAGCCAGCAAGCAGTTACAGATCTTTTTTCGACCACTTCGGTGATAAAGCTCGTGTCTGTGTTGAAGTTTATAGGAATATATCTAAATCTGCTGGTGGAAATCCTCAGCTAGGCCTCGAAGAGTTGCTTGCTAGTGTTGTTCGTTCCATAAATTCAAACAAAAAATCTGGTGGAACAATCAGCAAGGATTTTGTGATCTCGCTTGGTGGGTTCATATACAACCAACTTACTGGATTAAACAATAAAGCAGGCAACAACGATGATGTATTAGCATCACTCCCTGTTCTTGTTGCACTAAGAGATGAAAGTAAATCTAGAGCAGAAACCAACACATTTTCAGCAATCAACTCAAATGGAACTCTAAAGATCAAGGGCATACAGTGTAAGGTAGTAGCTGAGGATGAGGATGAGGATGAGAAATTGGCTAGACTGTTGCAGGAAGAGGAAGAGTGGAAGATGATGAAGCAGAGAGGAAAAAATGGAGCTCCTCAGAAGAATGTCTACATCAAAATTAGCGAAACTGAGATTGCTAATGACTACCCATTGCCAGCCTACTATAAACCATATAGTCAAGAAATGGATGAATACATATTTGATAGCGACATTGGCATGTTTTCTGATGATATGCCAGTAAGAATCCTTGATAACTGGGCTTTATATAATTCGGATTCCAGACTCATTCCTTTGGAGCTCATCCCTATGAAATCAGGTGCTGAAAATGATGTAGTAATCTTTGGGTCTGGTTTTATGAGAGAGGATGATGGTAGCTGGTGTTCAACTGCTGAGCCAGCACAGTTATCTTCGTCAAGCAAATCTTACCAGGAAGATCAAGGAATTCCTATTTACCTGAGCCCAATCAAGGAGTGGGTTATAGAATTTGGTGGTTCAATGATCTGCATAAGGGTTCGAACTGACGTAGCCTGGTAAATACGTAGCTCCAAATTCATTCTGTATTATTTTGCATCTCAAAGGAAGAACTGTAGTTTGTGATCTAGTACACTTATGTGTCATTAGCTTAGTACGTTAAATAGTAACTTCACAGATAAATTTTATGGGATTTTTTTATGCATGGCATCTTGCTGTTCCTTTTTCATTTGACTTTCCTCCAACTCATGTAACAATTATTAATACCATCATTCCAGGTACAAATTACGTCGGCCAACAAAACAGTATTCTCCATGGTGTGAACCCGTGCTGAAAACAGCAAGGTTGGCTGTCAGCATTATCACCCTTTTAAAAGAACAAAGTCGTGCATCAAAGCTTTCTTTCACTGAAGTCACAAAAAAAGTAGCGGAATTCCACAGTGGGCACGCTGGATTTATATCATCAAACTCAACACTTGTTGAAAGATATGTTGTAGTGCATGGGCAGATTATACTTCAGCAATTTGCAGACTTTCCAGATGAATCTATTCGAAGAAGTGCATTTGTTACAGGCCTTGTACTGAAGATGGAAGAAAGAAGGCACACAAAGTTGGTAGTGAAGAAAAAGTACCAAGCAATGAGAGGAGAAAATCTGAACCCTAGTGCAAAAATGGGCCCAGTTTTAAGAAGGAAACTTATGCGTGCGACAACTACAAGATTGATCAGCAAGATATGGGGTGATTATTATGCAGCACACTTCCCAGAGGATGCAAAGGAAGGTGATGCAAATGGACAAAAAGAAATTGTTGATGACCAAGAAGAAAACGAAGATGATGATACTGAAGAGGAGGCCAATGTTGATGTGGAACAGGCTGTGAGGACACCACCATCAACACGGTCCAGAAAGTCATCATCTAATACTTGCAAGGAAGGTAAATGGGAAGGGCAAACAGCCGGAAACACAATGTCTGGAGAAGTTCTATACAAGTGTGTTACAGTTCGAAATCTTAGTGTTGCTGTTGGTGGGGCAGTCACATTGCAAGCTGATTCAGGGGAAACTATCATATGTTTCATTGAGTATATGTATGAGAAACTTGATGGCACAAAAATGGTTCATGGAAGAATTTTGCAAAACGGTTCTCAGACTGTCCTCAGTAATGCTGCAAATGAAAGGGAGGTTTTCTTGACCCATGATTGTCTAGAATTTGAATTAGGCGACATTAAAGAATTGACGACTGTCAATGTGCAATTGTTTCCATGGGGTCACAAATACAGAAAACAAAATTCTGAAGCTGATAGGATTGAGAGAGCAAATGCAGAGGATCGTAAGAGGAAGGGTCTGCCAGTGGAGTATTTTTGCAAAAGTCTGTACTGGCCGGAGAAAGGCGGCTTCTTCTCTCTCCCTCATGATAAGCTTGGAATTGGAACTGGTGCTTGTAGCTCCTGTGAGGAGAGAAAACTAGTTGGTGATGAATTTAAGATGCTTTCAGAAACAAGCTTTGTCTTCAAGAACATTACATACAATATTCATGACTTTCTGTACATCAGACCTGAATTTTTCTCCCAACCTGAGGGCCATGATACCTACAAGGCTGGAAGAAATGTAGGCCTAAAGCCTTATCTTGTATGCCATGTACTGAGTGTCCATGCTCCTGCTGGATCAAAGAAAGCTAATTCAGAATCAACAAAACTGAATGTAAGAAGGTTTTACAGGCCGGATGACATATCATCAACAAAAGCCTATTCATCAGATATCAGAGAGGTTTGCCTTTACAAATATTTATGACTGATCTTGCATAATTTTTGTTCCACAGTTGTAGATTCAATGACCCACCTTTCTTTATTTTGGTGTCTGTCTTTAATATTTGTTTAACTAATCCAGGTATACTACAGTGAAGATATCATGAATGTGCCAGTAGCGATGGTGGAGGGGAAATGTGAAGTTAGGATGAAGAGTGATCTTCCGAATTCAGATCTCCCAGTTGTGGTTGACCATGTCTTCTACTGTGAACATTTGTATGATCCTGCTACTGGAGCCCTTAAACAGGTCAGATATACTGAATTCTACATCAGATCTCTTTGTTTTTAGGGATTCTATTTTCTTGAGAAAATTCTTAGGGATGTTGAGTGCTGACTGAACAATCTTTCACTTCAACCAGCTTCCCCCAATGTTAAACTGATGTCGCTGCTAAGGAAGGCACCTTCTGCTTCAAAAAATAAAGGAAAGCAAATTTGTGATGATGAGCAAGCTGGTTCTAACAAACAGAAGAATGAGCCAACAGAGAACTGTCTTACAACCCTTGACATTTTTGCTGGCTGTGGAGGTTTATCTGAAGGGTTGCAGCAATCTGGTATGCGTTTCTTGTGCAGGTGTTGGTCGATACCAACAAGTTACGTTCCAGAGTTAAAACATATGTTCTGAGCTTTTAATTTACAGGAGCATCATTCACAAAATGGGCAATTGAATATGAAGAACCTGCTGGGGAAGCATTCAATGAAAATCATCCAGAAGCGGCTGTATTTGTGGAGAATTGCAATGTGATTCTGAAGTACGTTCACTTTCTTTCAAGTACGCTTAGTTGTGTGTCATGTATCCCAAACTCATTTATAAGTATGGTCATGCAGGGCAATAATGGATAAGTGTGGTGATGCTGATGATTGTATCTCTACATCTGAAGCTGCTGAACGAGCGGCAAAACTTTCTGATGAGAAGATTAAGAACCTACCTGTGCCTGGTGAAGTAGAATTCATCAATGGTGGACCCCCATGCCAGGTTTGTTGCTGTGACTTGAATTAGGAAATGATTGATGCCTGTTAATTTGTTGAAGCCGATTGCTTGACTTTGTTTTGTTTATCCTTTTCATAGGGGTTTTCTGGGATGAACAGATTCAATCAAAGTTCCTGGAGCAAGGTTCAATGCGAAATGATCCTGGCATTCCTATCTTTTGCAGAGTATTTCCGCCCAAGATTCTTTCTCCTAGAAAACGTCAGGAATTTCATTTCGTTCAACAAAGGCCAGACTTTTAGGCTGACGCTGGCATCACTTCTGCAGATGGGATACCAGGTGCTAGACTTTCTTCTTCTCTATTCATATTTAACAGTCTTTCAGAGAGTATTTCCCACCCAACATTGAGTGTTCTAACCTTTTTGTTTACATGCTATCAGGTTCGATTTGGAATTCTAGAGGCAGGGGCTTATGGTGTTGCTCAGTCAAGGAAGAGGGCGTTCATTTGGGCTGCTGCACCTGGAGAGACCCTTCCTGAGTGGCCTGAACCAATGCATGTCTTCGCAAGCCCTGAGCTAAAGATAACTCTCCCAGATGGCAACTACTACTCTGCTGTCAAGAGCACTGCCGCAGGGGCACCTTTCCGGTCAATAACAGTTAGGGATACAGTTGGGGATCTACCACCGGTGGAAAACGGCGCCAGCAAACCAACAATACAGGTATGTGTCACACCAACCTCACTCTGGTTTCTTTTGCTGATGCCCTTGATGTTGTAATATCAGCTGAATCTATTCCTTTGTGCGGTGCAGTACGGAAGCGAGCCTATCTCGTGGTTCCAGAAGAAGATTAGAGGCAACACGGTCTTGTTAAGTGATCACATATCCAAGGAGATGAACGAGTTAAATCTTATAAGATGCAAGCACATTCCAAAGAGGCCAGGCTGTGACTGGCATGACCTGCCAGATGAAAAGGTAAATACTGCTTACACTGCTGCGTTCATTCCCTTTATCTACCTGCTGTTAGCCTAGATAACCACGCCAATGGTTATGATTCTCATCGACGTGAATACAGGTGAAGCTGTCAACAGGACAAATGGTGGACCTGATACCTTGGTGCTTACCCAACACAGCCAAAAGGCACAATCAGTGGAAAGGTCTGTACGGGAGGCTGGACTGGGAGGGCAACTTCCCCACCTCCGTGACGGATCCGCAGCCAATGGGCAAGGTCGGCATGTGCTTCCACCCGGAGCAAGACAGGATCATCACTGTCCGTGAATGTGCCCGATCTCAGGTGAACCACCTTACTACCTTCTCTTTAGTTTTACCCTGCTTCTGTAGTACCAAAATGATCAGATTTGTTAGTTTCAGTTAACTAATTGATTCAACCAGAACCAGAAGCTGGTGTTGATTATATCTCACATGATGCGCAGGGTTTCCCTGACAGCTACCGTTTTGCGGGCAACATCCAGTGCAAGCACCGGCAGATCGGAAACGCCGTGCCACCGCCGCTTGCCTATGCGCTCGGGAGGAAGCTCAAGGAAGCCATCGAGGCCAAGGCAAAGCGCTGATCGGCCTGCTGCCCTGCTGCGTCGCCGTCGCCTTTTCTTTTTGGGTTTGGTCCATGTGCATGCGATTAGCACTGGCTTTTGCTGCATTTATTTGAGCGAAGACTAACTCGATTCACGGATGTGGATGGCCTTCTGTACATCTAACGGAGGGAGATTCGGTTGCTAACACCAACAGGGTACTGATGGATGGATAGAAGAATAGAACCAGAATCATAGAATTCGGGGTGTAATCTTTTGTGGCAGGTAAACATATTTATGTCCTTGGCCCTTGGGATGCAAAACCTATTAAAATGGTAATTTATCTCATCGAAGCTATAACCTTTTGTTGAATTGTTTTGACTTTCAGTTCATCTATGCAGCGTTAGCATCATTAGTATGAATTGTTGTCTCCCTCGTGTTGCAAAGGAAAAGTTCGCTCGACATGAAAGGCAGCCCAACTCCCCTTTATCATTCATAAACAGCAGTGAATTTACTGTTCAGAAAGTCCTATTTCCAGTTTATACAAGTGGATGGATGATTAATACATTTGCCTGCCCTGCACCCTGCATCTCCAGGGATGCCCTTTTGCACCTGGATTATGTTTAAATCATCCCAATCACATCAAAATTTCGCTGAAACACCACAATGCTACAAACAAATTAAATTTTTCCCTCGAAGGGAACACATAAGACTAGCTATACACACAGCAAACTATATATGAAAGTTAAGAACAACTTGCCAAAACAGAAGAAGAGCGTTACAACTTGCAGGAACACCTTAGAAAATCAGAGACGGATGATGGATCACAGCCACCGAGAATCGAATTGGATGAACTCCTTGCTTCATCATCTCGGGAGCGTGTAGCCGTAGCCGGTGTCCGTGAATGATGCGCCGTCGAAGGCATCCCTCTCGTCGAGGTAGTAGTTCATCCGGAACGCGGCGTGCAGGCCGATGACAACCGCGGCGATGACGAGCGAGACGAGGAGGTTGAGCCCGGCGCGCGTTAGCGCGAGGACGAGCACCGTGGCCGCCGAGAGCACGGCGAGCACGACGCGGTCGTCGACCTCGCGGCCGATGCACACGAGGGGCTCACCGTCCCCGCGGCCGAAGTAGAGCCCGAGCCAGGCGACGAAGAGCGCGAGGAAGGCGAGCATGGAGACGGGGCGGTAGACGAGGCCGACGAAGACGAGCACGAGCGCGACGAGCGCGTAGTTGGCGCGGAAGTAGGCGATGTTCCGGCGCGCCCGCGCCCGGGCCTCGCCGCAGCTCTCCGGGCGCGAGAACGCGGTGGTGTCGAGCACCTCCCGCCACGCGCGTGGCCGGCCCGCCGCGGCCCCCGCCGCCGCCCGCGCGCGGGAGAAGAAGGCGACCCCGGCCTCCGCCGCCGTCGCGGCCGACGACGACGACGCCCCGTCGGTCACCGCCACCGCCACGGCATCCCCATCCGCATCAGGCTTGAGCGGCGGATAGGGGGCGGGGGCGACGTGGGGACGGCGCTGTAGCGCGACCAGGAGGCGGTGGAGGAGGACATGGAACCCTAGGCCGCGGTGGCGGTGGCGGTGGCGGGGGATCGGGGGCGGTGGGGATGGGGGAAGAGGGGTTCGCGGGTTGCGTTGGCCGGTTTGGCCTGGTCTCGATCGGGTCGTGAAGCGGATCTGGACGGAGGAGAGGGGAAAAGGTTAGCCTGGGAGATTCTCAAGAAACTTCGCGGGAGTAATTAAGGCCCTCTTTTTCGACTCGTTATTACAGCGTCGGCAGAACAAATGGCAGAAATACACATACTCCTACATAGTATTAAACAAGTGTATTAGTACTTGGGAAAAAGAATGGTTTCCTTCCAGGTTGTAACATGACATGAGTGCCACGACCTCCGACCCAAGCGCCATGATCATTTCCTCACCGTCTGTCCACGTGAGAGCACCTGCAGATTGCGATGCAAGCAGAATCTCACAGGGGCCATTGCCAATTGGCACATCCATTAGTGTTGGCCAGGCCAGCGATAATCTTCTTTTTTTTATTTGATTAGAGGCCAGCGATAATCGCCAAGCTAGAAGCTGTTCTTTTTTAGTAAAATTTTGCGAGTAAGCTAGAAGCCGTTCGTGAGCTCATGACTACTACTTCAAACCGGGAATATTTGCTTGTGAGGAAGTCGCATAAATATATTCCTGGTTCAGGTTAGCATACATCAATCTAACTAACAGGGAGTGGACCTGATTTGAGCCTAATGAGCTTTCGACATCACTATCCAGTATGCGACGTATGTTGGTCGATTCGGGACACGGAGAAGCAGACGACCCGCGGCACGGACGCGTCCACGTTGAGCGGGGCCTTGCTTCTCCATCTGACACGCCTGACTTGTCGCGGGATCGGGTCCGGACGGCGCGGCAGAGCAGGGGTGCGGAAGCGACCAACCCAGTTTCGGTGGCGAGATGGGCAGGACGACATGGCACGTGCCGGGGCGAGCAGATCCAAACGCGCCGGAACACGCACGTCGTTTGGTGGGGACGATCATTCTCGAGCCGAGGAAAAAAGCGCGTGATTTGTGGGTCTGGCTCGTCGCCCAACGCCCGGCCATCCTCAATTTGCCGTGCATGAAAACGATGGAGCTGGTCTGCTGCACCACAGGTGCGATCGAGGTCCGGGCCGGCGAGAGCTTCAACACCTCTTGATCATCCATCCAAAGCTGGAGTCGCTTCTTGTCAAACCGTATTCTTGTCAGCCGCCGCGGACGACGGCGATTCCAACCGGTGCTTCCCTGCCCAGCTCGCCACCGTACCCTCCTCCTACATCAGATTCCTCCATCGACGTGGGAGCGTAAAATCGAGCTAAAATGTTCAATTATTAAATGCTCAAGATTTATGGACTGCAGCCCAGCACAAAACCAACATGCCCAAACTCAAAGCCCGTAGCATTCGCAAAAGGAAAAAAGAAAATCAAAGCCCATGAGTTGAACTCAGTTTCCATTTCTACCGGTCCATATGCACAAGAGCAATACCTTTATACCATTAGTATATCAAACAAGTAACTGAAAAAAATGAGAATAACTGGTTTGCTTATACAATTTTCCTTTCCGGAATCTAGAATTAAACTGTACAAGCAGTACCACACTTTCATATATAGTGAAGGAAAGCGCTAATTCAACGAGATTAGCCACCTTGTATTGGTATGCACACCGCAACTTTGCATCTACATTCTGAGGGAATCAATCAACATCTCCTATGTATCACGAGAGATTAGTATCTCCCAGTTGGGCGAACTTGGCTCAACCCATATAGCGTTCATACTCTCCGTCAAACCGTAATAGCTAGGGTGATATTTCCGGGACTTGAAATCATAGAATGCACCCTTGTCTTTTGGCACGTATATCCTATTGCTGCCGAAAGTATCACGTGGCGTGGGCATCATGATCGCATTCCAGTTATCTACGAAAACCACTTCACCATCAAACCTCTCCACCACGGTCCAAACCATTCGAGACTTGTCAAGCTTGTACATGCCAACTGATCCCTTGTTGTGTGGTCTAAATATGGCAAACAGATCATCTCTAAACTCCAGCAGTTGGCAGTGTTCTTCGCCTGTCATTGGATCACCATCAAGAATAGGCTTTGGTTTATCAAGGACTCTCCATGTCATGTTAGCTGGGTTGAAGACGCCAATATGCCCTCGGGTCCCTAAACAGTAGAATTCGCCATGGTAGAAAACTGGGTTGCTATGTACAGTTCGGAATTGAGTCTCGTCGCCTATTTCCTTCTCTGTCCAGTGCTCGTCCCCCACGCGCCACACCAGCACATAAAGACGATCCGTACGGCCTGGATTCCGAACTTTGTGGATGCAACATACGGTGCAGTCTGGAGAGCTTGGTGCAGATGAGAAAGATATGCCATCAAACTGGTTGCCCAGCTGTGGTAGCTCTGGAAGATGGTACCTCTCTCCGGTGAATGGGTTTGCCGCATACATTTTCTTCTCACCCTCCAACACAAGAACCCATCCATGTTTTGCAAAGAGCAACATCTGAAAGTAGTCCTTACTTGGTACTAGGCCATTGTTCTTCACTGTGTATTCTTTCTGGACGACTGGATCAAACAGTTTGAATGCACCTGTAGAACTTGAGCAAATGCTCATCAGCAATGGGTACGTCGGGTATCTCTCGGCGTATTGAACGGGCTTGCTGATCCAACTCCATTCCCTGCATACCTTGCGGACATTCAGATAGTCGGTAAAGGATATCCTTGAGATAAGGCCCTCTACAATATCAACAGGCAGACTAGCCCATTGCACTGCTATTTGTTCCAAGGCTTCTAAGGTAAGCTCAGTTTTGCAATTAATCTGGCACATAAACAGAGAAATAAATTAGTTCCACTATACATGTTCACTAATAGCTATAGCATGCTATGAAAAATTAAATTTGAAATGAAAGGTGGCGTGGAAATGTGGGTTGACCTTGCTCGAGGGTTGGGGCAAATGTTCACTCGATTCCATTTTGAAGCTACACAACACAAAATTGGTAATACAAAGGGTTAGTTTTTTAAAAGATTGTGCGTTGCACGTTTCGTGTTAAGTAAAGAGAGGAGAATTGCAGATTACAGTAATTCAAATGCTAGTTTATTTATGATGGTCTTTTGTCTGAAACATGCATCTTCAAGAAAAAAAAACAAGAACATGGTACCTTGGTAGGAGCACCCAGTACATACTACCTGAAGAGCCAGGTAGCAAACTGCAGCTCATTGTCCTATCATCCAACCGTAATGTATACAATCGAACACCATGAGAGCAGTGTCTGTGTAGGAGGTGGACACAGCCAGGCTGAATCCCAACTTTACTTGCAGACGACACCGCAACACAATTTGTGCCAACAAAAAATGACCTATCTCCTATGCTTTCAACCTTGTTCCAAACATATACAGAAGTGTCGAGACAATGAATATCCATGTCTATCACCTCTGAGTTGTACAAACCATGGGTGTAAAACTGCAGCAGGAATACTTCGCCATCAGACTCCACCATGAACTCTGTGCCACTCCATCTCATAGTGCTAGGATGTGGTATGTCTCTCCTCTGAACAGTTGCTTCGTCGGAGGACGACAGTGAGGCATCAATGGCGGTAAATGTATTTGTGTCCGTGTTCAAGTACATTGTGCCTCGAGCACCGATGTGTTAAACCTACTAGGACCTTGCATCGATCTAGATAAACATGCGTAGTAGTAGAGGATCATGCATTTCCATTTCGGGTACAAACACCAGAGAGAGAGAGAGAGAGGGAGAGAGGGAGGGTTACCGACCGCGAGGCGGCGGAGGGGTAGCCGGGGCCGGAGAGGTTCGCGGAGGAAGACCCTTCGCCGTTGTTGGCCATCGGTGCGCGTCGAGGAAGTCGAGGACGTGGGTGGTGGCGGCGCTTCCCGTCACTCACTGCGCGTCCCTCAAGATCGGCTAGGGTTTGTGGGGTGAGGTGGTGGCGGCGAACGGTGAACTTAGGTCATCGTGCCGTGCGGCCCCCACCCCCTTATTTATATGCGCAGTGTGACAGGGGCCCACCAGCCACCGTTTAGGCTGGGCGCCCCGATCGTGGCGCTGTCAAGGGATATGGGCCTTTGGGCCCATACGTGTGGAGATCAACCTAACATTCTCCCCCTTGATCTCATGTTATATCATTTCCTTTCATTTTCCATTTCACCACAAAATTTACACATAGAGCATGTTTCATCGTCACGGTCAAACCCGATAGAATCGACAGCCACTACATGCAACTTTGCTTAGAAACGAGACACATTCATTTATCTTTGGGCCTCTAGTCCGGAGATCATAAGGCTTCCTTTAAACCCATGCCGGCTACGTGTTCCTTGAACACGTTGGGAGGTAGCCCTTTCGTGAGCGGATCCGCGAGCATCTTTTCCGTTCTAATATGCTCGAGACTTATAATTTGATCTCGGACTTTATCCTTCACAACATAGTACTTTATGTCAATGTGTTTGGCAGCACCACTTGACTGATTGTTGTGAGCGTACATGACTGCGGGCTCATTGTCGCGAGTATAACTTTAGTGGTTTTTCAATGCTATCAACCACTCTCAAACCGGGTATGAACTTCTTGAGCCAGTTCACCTGCCCTGTAGCCTCATAACATGCTATGAATTCGGCATACATCGTTGACCCCGCGAGTAACCGTTTGCTTGGAACTTTTCCATGAAATAGCTCCTCCTGCGAGGGTAAACACGTATCCCGATGTTGACTTCGTATTATCTTTTGCAAAATCAGAATCTGAGTAGCCCACTACTTCAAGTGAATCTGATCGCCTATATGTCAACATGAGGCCTTTCGTTCCTTGCAAATAACGCAAGACTTTCTTTACCAATTTCCAGTGCTCTATTCCTGGATTACTTTGAAATCTGCCAAGCAACCCGGTGACAAAAGCTAAGTCGGGCGCGTGCACACTTGTGCATACTCGTAGACTTCCAACCGCCGAAGCATACGGAACGGCTTTCATTTCATTGAGCTCAACTTGATTTCGGGGCATTGAAAATCCCCATACTTGTCGCCCTTGACTATAGGAGCAGGTGTAGAGCTACATTTGTGCATATTGAATTTCTTCAATACTTTTTCAATGTACGTCTTTTGGGACAGTCCCAACATGCCTTTTGCTCTATCTCGGTGAATTTCTATGCCCAAAACATATGACGCTTCACCGAGGTCTTTCATGTCAAAATTTGAGGACAAGAACTTCTTTGTCTCATTCAGTAGATTAATATCACTACTAGCAAGTAGAATATCATCCACATATAAGACTAGGAAAATAAATTTTCCGTTCTTGAACTTTGCATAAATGCAGTTGTCCTCAACATTTTCTTGGAAACCAAATTTCTTTATCGTCCCATCAAACTTCAAGTACCACTCGTCTTGAAGCTTGTTTCGATCCGTAAATGGACCTCTTTAGACGACATCCCATGTTTTCTTTTCCTTCCACGACAAAACCTTTCGGTTGTGCCATGTAGACCCTTTCATCTAGATCCCCGTTTAGGAATGCCGTTTTTACATCCATCCGATGTAATTCTAAGTCATAGTGTGCCACCAATGCCATTATAATTCTGAAGGAATCCTTACAAGAGACAGGAGAAAAAGTCTCGTTGTAGTCTATCCCTTCTCTTTGCGTGAAGCCTTTAGCCACAAGTCGCGCTTTAAACTTTTCAATATTCCCTCTAGAGTCATATTTGATCTTGTAGACCCATTTACAGCCTACTTGTTTTGGCTCCTTTAGGAATTTCCTCTAAATCCCAAACATCGTTGAGATTCATTGAATTCATTTCATCTTTCATGGCCTCCAACCATTTAGATGCATGTGCGCTGTTCATGGCTTCTTCATATGAGATGGGATCATTCTCCATATGAATATTTTCTGTATTATACAGTTCATAATCAGCACTTATAGCTGATTTTCTTATTCTTTGAGGCCGTCTAGGGACCTCCATGTTTGGCACATTCTCTATTTGAGGCTGATGTGACTCCCCCTCATCCGTGGCAACCGGTCCTGTTGGAGCCCGAACGACGGGTTCCTCAATTTCATTTTGTGTTGCCATGGTGGGATCAACAACAGGTGTTGGCTGTGCAATGACGGGCATTGCCGGCGCAACAACTACAGGTAGGGAGAAGAAAGGTTCTTGGATCATTGGCGCGGGCACAAAAACCCGTTTCTCCTCAAGATCAATCTCTCGAGCTACCGTGCTCCCCCTCATCATTTCGTCCTCCAAGAAGACTGCATGTCTCGTTTCTACAAACTTTGTGTATCTATCTCGCACGGTAGAAACGATAACCTTTGGACTTTTCAGGATAGCCAATAAAATGGCAACTCACCGTTTTTGGTTCCAATTTCCCAAGACTTGGGTTGAACACTTTTGCCTCCGCAGACTCCCCCACACGCGTAGGTGAGTTAGCGATGGCACTCTTCCAGTCCATAATTCATACGGTGTTTTGGGCACCGATTTACTTGGTACTCGATTAAGAATATAAATGGCGGTTTTTAATGCCTCCATCCATAAACTTATCGGTAACGTGGAATAGCTCATCATGCTACGCACCATGTCCATTAATGTGCGATTATGTCTTTCAGCTACCCCGTTCGTTGTGGCTCGCCCGGTGTAGAATACTCGGGCGACTATGCCATTTTCTTGTAGGAACTTTGCAAAAGGTCCTGGGACTTGTCCATATGGCGTGTGCCGACCGTAGTACTCCCCCCACGGTCGGACCGCACTACTTTAATCTTTAAATCATGCTGATTTTCAACTTCAGCTTTGAATACTTTGAATTTATCCAATGCCTCCGATCGTTCTTTAATTGGATAAATATAACCATAGCGGGAATAATCATCCGTGAATGTTATGAATGAATCATAACCATCCACACTTGTCACAGGAAAAGGACCACAAATATCCGTGTGTATGATCTCTAATATTCCCGTGCTTCGTGTTGCACCTTTCTTAATACTTTTAACGTATTTTCCCTTAATGCACTCAATGCATTGTTCTAAATCCGAGAACTCTAGTTGAGGGAGAATGTCACTCTTGACAAGTCTCTCAATTCTCCCCCTCGAAATATGGCCCAATCTACAATGCCATAATTTCGATGAGACGTCAAGAGCTCTCTTTCTTTTCTTTTGTTTAGAGGATGATGATTCTATAGCATTGTCATTAACATTCACATCATCATTTAACACATCATTTGCATCAACATGTGCATCAACATTTGCATCATCATTCACATCACGTATGGAATAAATCTCATGATATAAGGATAATAAATAAAGTTTGTCTTGCAACATAGCAAGACCAATGCACTTATTATTAAACATGAGTTCACATTTGCCATTACCAAAATGGCAACAATAACCATCAAAATCCAAACGCGACACACTTATTAAGTTCCTTTGAAGCGAGGGGACATAAAAAACATTCTTAAGTAAAAGTATAACACCATCAGCGAGCTCAAGAGGCAAGTCTCCAATGGCTTCCACTTCTACTTCTTCTCCATTGGCAACTCTAATGCTGCCTTCGTTTCTTCCCGTGGTTCTCGTCGAAAGGAACCCCTGCAAAGAATTTGCAACATGAATACTTGCACCGGAATCAATCCACCATGTGGATTTAGAATAATTAACATATAAGCATTCATTTACACAAGTAATTACGTTCTCACCTTTCCTTGCCATGAAGGCCTTCGGAAGTCGGGACAGTCTTTCTTGTAGTGTCCCTTCTTGTGGCAATGGAGACACTCATCCTTGTCCACTCGTCCACCGCCTAGGTGACCTTGGCTGCTTGTGGCTGCTTTCCCTTCCCGGATGGACGGTAGTTCTTCTTCTTGTTGTCCTTGACAAAGTGGATAGAACCACCATTTGCCTCCCCGATCCTTTCATCCTCCTGGACACAACTAGCAATCAGCTTGTCAAAGGTCCACTTCTCGGGATTCATGTTGTAGTTGACCACAAAGTTGTTGAAGGGCTTGGGCAAGGACGCCATCACCAAGTGAACAACAAAGTCATCTTTCGGACCCAAGTCCATAGGAATCAGCTTGGAAGCCATGTCCAACATGCGAAGGATGTGATCCCTCATACCATTGCCGGTGTATCGCTCAGTCACCAACCGCTTGATCAGCTGAGTGGCATAAATCTTTGAAGAGCCGGTGAACCGACTCTTGATCCTCTCCGGATACTCGGTGACCGTGTCACAATCTGGGATTGAGCCCAAGATGGAGGGCTCAATTGTGTTCTTCACCACAGCCAAACACTTCTTGTTGGTGGATCCCCACTTATAACCTGTTCAAGTCATAAGCGGACCTCACGGGGGCATGGTCCAGCTCCCGCCGCTTGAAGGCAGCAACGGACTCCTCTGCGCCCCTCACAGGGGCGGCAGGCTCCTCCGGACAGGGTGTAGTCAACACCCAGTCCATCTCTCCCAAGCACAAAAGCTAGGTCCAGCCTAGCCTTCCAAGCCCCGTAGTTATCCCCCTTCAACGTCGGGATATCCTTGATGCAGCTCATCAAGGAGGGTCCTGAAAAACAGCCATTTAAAGTGAGAACGAGAATATCATGAAATAACCAAAATATGCATTAAAATCTACATCACCGTTGGGCGAGAAAATAGATATAATGCATAAACCATGAAGATACAACATAATCATCATAACTATGATATTGTAATTAACAACTTTGGTCAGAAAATCACAATATCACGGAACAGAATTAATGCTACTAAAATTAAAATTCTCACGTTGGTTCGAAATTTTAATTTTAGAAAACATCAAATAACATCATGTATCATCAATACGCAGCGGAAAAACATTATAATCATGTATGAACAGTAGCAAAACATCATTATTTACGCTCTGAAATTTTATCCCGTTGGTTCAAAAATTTTCGGAGGCAAAATTAATCCATTATGCAAAAAATTGCATTCAAATGCGACATAAAAAAGTCAAAACAATATAATTATGCGCTATTGTTCAAAACTTGAAATTTAGCCCATTTTCAGTTTTAGGCCCACCACTCACAGCAGCGGGCTAAGCACATGCGGCCCATGACTTTAAAACAGAGCGAGCGCGAAAAAGTGGCCTTTTAGGCCCAAAGACCCACACAGGCCGGTCATTGGGCTCTCAGCCCAGACAGCTAGCGATCGGGCCACCAAATCGGCCCGGCGCCCATCGCTCCACCCCACTCCGCGTCGATCCGAGCCGTCCATCGCGATGGACGGCTGCGCGGCACTTTCGGCGCAACAAAAACCGGCGCCCGATCCGACCGTAACCCTAGCCCCTCATTTCTTTCACTCGCTCCTCGGATGCGCCGCTCGACGGGGAGTGGCGGAGCAGCTCGCTCGCGCGGCGCGCATGGCCCACGGCCATGGCCGGCGGTGAGGGCCGAGCTCTACCGGCGCGCGTGCCCCGGCAGCCTCTCCCCACATCTCTCTCGCCCTTCTCTCTTCCTTTCTCTTGCTCCACAAACCGACGAGCGGCGGCGAGCGCACCGACGCGGCCAGGACGGCAGCCGTGACGGCGAGTCAAGGAGGAGGAGACACGGCGCCGCCGCGAGGACCCTCGCCGGCGCGCGCGCTCACCCGAGAGTGAGCGCGCCGCCGTCGAGCGTTCTTGCGACGGTGCGCGTCATGACATCCCGCGCCGCCGTGCGGCCGCGGTCACATCTCCATCTCCGGCAACCGGAGATGGAGCATCAACGGCGAGATCCGGGTAATAAACTACCGATCCGCTCGTCCCTCTTACAGATCTAGGGTTAGGGTTTCATTGACCGAACAAAAACCAACATTCGATCTTCTTATCTACTACTACTCTAGTCGATGCGTAACAAACACCAGCTCTGGTACCAATGTTAAACCTACTAGGACCTTGCATCGATCTAGATAAACATGCGTAGTAGTAGAGGATCATGCATTTCCATTTCGGGTACAAACACCAGAGAGAGAGAGAGAGAGGGAGAGAGGGAGGGTTACCGACCGGAGGCGGCGGAGGGGTAGCCGGGGCCGGAGAGGTTCGCGGAGGAAGACCCTTCGCCGTTGTTGGCCATCGGTGCGCGTCGAGGAAGTCGAG
Source organism: Chloris gayana (assembly GCA_031894775.1). Classification (NCBI taxonomy): domain Eukaryota; kingdom Viridiplantae; phylum Streptophyta; class Magnoliopsida; order Poales; family Poaceae; genus Chloris; species Chloris gayana. The sequence continues at coordinate 245 of JAUNZO010004085.1, read as the reverse complement.
GACGTGGGTGGTGGCGGCGCTTCCCGTCACTCACTGCGCGTCCCTCAAGATCGGCTAGGGTTTGTGGGGTGAGGTGGTGGCGGCGAACGGTGAACTTAGGTCATCGTGCCGTGCGGCCCCCACCCCCTTATTTATATGCGCAGTGTGACAGGGCCCACCAGCCACCGTTTGAGCTGGGCGCCCCGATCGGGCGCTATCAAGGGATATGGGCCTTTGGGCCCATACGTGTGGAGATCAACCTAACA
>JAUNZO010004084.1:0-15371 GCA_031894775.1 Chloris gayana | reverse complement strand
TTTTTTTCTCGAATACACAGGAGAACTGCGCGTCATTATATTAAGAAGAAAGATAACCGAACCAAAGTACAAGCCGTTAGGGTCTCAAGGAACACAACACAGCTGCGCGCCTGTTAGTAACACATACAACCCAAACACGACGCCACCAAGTCACCTAGACACCAAGCGCCCTAAATCTTTAGCTCCTGCTGTGACCCGGAGGCTTGCCTCTTCCCGCACTTCATTTAGGAGCCCCTCCCGGTTAGGTCGCCTTGCCTCAAAGACGCAAGCATTCCTATGTTTCCACAGGTGCCATGCAGCTAGTTGGATGAAAGAGTTCAAACCTCTCGCGTGTCCGGTTTCCTGCACGCCGCTGTGCACGCCTCCACCAGTCGGTGAAGTTGTTTTCATCAGTGCCGGCGCCAACCGTTGAAGATCAACAGCACGTAGCGCATGGTACCAAAAATCCCGGTAAAGCTGCATCCCGTGAGTATGTGGTTGATAGTTTCAGGTTCTTGATCACATAACACACAGCAGTTTGGGTGCGGCAGCCCTCGCTTAGCCAGGCGGTCGGCGGTCCAACGATCGGTTTCCCATCGCAAGCCGGAGGAACAACTTGATTTTGAGTGGAGACCATGTTTTCCATAGCCGGCGAAACGGCTCATATTTTATACCCCCTATGAAGTAACGGTTGTATGCTGACTTTGTGGAGAAAGTACCCGAGGCCGCCGGAGTCCACACATGCCTGTCCTGGTCGTTCCGCAAGGACCGTGCCTTGGATGATGTCGATGAGCTGAAGGACTTGGTCTACCGCAAGCACTCGGTAAACCTCCCACAATGTCTTGTGTCCACGAGTTATTTTGCATGGCCTCGCTTCACCGTTCTTTTCCTCCAGCCACGTTTTTTGACAAAAGGCATGACGGCTGGTATTAACTCGGGTAGGCTTTTGCCATGAACCCATTTGTCTTCCCGAAAGCAGTATTGGCACCGTCCCCAATCGTGGTAGAGATCGATATGGCAAAGAGAGTTCGACCTCCGGCGGAACACCGATAGATATACTCGCTAACGGATTCTCTCGGTTGTGTTTTCCGTATCCAAAGCCAATGCATACGAAGTGCCCAACCTAAAGTTTCCAGATTGTGGATTCCCGATCCGCCGAGCTGGATTGGTCTTGTTACCCGTTCCCGTGCCATTGTACATTGCCCGCCCCTTGCATCCCGACGACCCGTCCGGATGAACGCTCTCCGTATTTTGTCAATTGCCTTAATGAACCACCTTGGAACGTCCGGAGCGATGAGCAGGTGTAGTGGAATTGCCGTGAGTACCGCTTTAAGCAGGACGAGTCGACCCGATTTGTCCAAGAACGCCGTCTTCCACCCCGGTAATCGGTCCGCCAACTTGTCTAGTATCGGCCGTAGGTCCGCCACCTTGAGTCTTGCAAGTGCCGGTGGTAAGCCCAAATACCGGCAGGGAAATGAGGCAATCTCACACTCCATGTCTTGCTGGATTTGTCTGGATGTGCTCGTCTTGGCATCGGATTGGCGTATTGTTGATTTTTCCATATTAGTTTTCAGGCCGGACGCCTCCCCGAAGCATTGCAAGATATCTTTAATCGGTGCCATATCGGTGGCGGAGGGGTTTGCGAAGAGGACTACATCATCAGCATAAACGAACATGCGATGACCCGGCTTTTTCCTTGCCGATGGATCAAACAGGCCCAACTCATCCGCCCTGGATATAATGTTGGATAACACGTCCATTGCAATTATAAATAGCAATGGAGAAAGCGGGTCACCCTGCCGTAACCCACGTCGGTGCCGTATCTGCTGTCCAGGGTTTCCATTGAGTAGGACGTGTGTTGTGGAAGAGGCGAGTAAATTGCAGATCATCATCCTCCACTTGGGCCCAAATCCCGTGCGTGTAAGCACTTCAAGGAGGAACGCCCAAGCTACGGAGTCAAAAGCTTTTTGGATATCTAGCTTCGTAAGCACTCTTGCTAGTTTCTGCCGGTGCAGGAGCCTTGTTGTGTGCTGCACTATCGAGAAATTGTCATGGATTCTGCGGCCACGGATAAAGGCACTCTGATTGGGTGCTACAAGTTCATTCATCCGAGGCGCTAGACGATTGGCGAGGATCTTCGTGAGAAGCTTGGCAAAACCGTGAACCAAGCTGATCGGGCGATAGTCCCCAACAGATTTAACCTCTTCCTTTTTCGGTAGCAGGACAATGTAGGCAGAATTGACCGGATGAAGATGTCCGGCATCACCTTCATGAACTGCACCGATAGCTGCCATAATGTCAACCTTGATTATTTCCCAACAGCTTTTATAGAAACGCCCCGTGAAGCCGTCGGGGCCCGGTGCCTTGTCAAGTGGCAATGTTTTGATAATATTCCACACTTCCTCCTCGGACACGGGAGCATCTAGGGCTGAAAGATCCAAAGGTCCGCGATGGAAAGCTTCAAGATTCAAAGTGTTCGATCTTTCTTGTTGTGTGCCGATCAGCCCATTGTAGAAATTCCGGATGGCCCTCTCCTTTGCTTCATGAACCGTTAGGATTCTGCCCCCTTCCTGTAGGCTTGCGATGTAATTTTTTTCTTACGATATTTGGCGTGTGCATGAAAGAGCTGGGAGTTTGCATCGCCTCGGCCAACCGGACGAGACGTGACCGAGTGCGTAGAATGGTGCGATGCAAGGAATTAAGCGCAAGGCACCGTTGCTTGAGTTGTCTACGGAGCCGGCTTTCCTCAGCTGAAAGCATCCTTGTTTCAAGGGCAAGGTCGAGCCGCTCAAGCACCTCCCTAGCTTGGTCGAGCTGTTGCTTCACATTTCCCACCGACTTTTGTCCCCACGCCCGTAATGCTTTCCTTGCTGCACCAAGCTTTAGCGAAAGTCGCTGAATTGGATGAGGGACATCACGGACGGAGTTCCAAGCAGCAGCTACGGTTTCTTGGAATCCCGGTAACTTGGGCCAGAAATTTTCAAAATGAAACCTTCCTTTACGCCCACATCCGTACGAAAGCCGAGGATCGGCGGACAATGATCCGATACTCCAATGGTTGTACTGTGTAGCAGATGGTTAGGGTACATGGCATCCCAATCATTGGAACAGAACACCCGGTCAAGGCGCACCAACGTCGGCGCCTCCCTCTCATTAGACCAGGTATACCGTCTGCCGAGTAGGTCGATTTCTCGCAGCTGCAGGTCATTTATTAGACGTCGGAAGTGGCCCATCATCGCACGATCAAGGTTTTGGTTGTTCTTGTCAGCTGCTCCGTATATGAGGTTGAAGTCACCAGCTACAACCCACGGTCCATTGCATGTCGCACGCATGTCACGCAGCTCCGTCGGGAACCGGACCTTCGTGCATGCGCCCGAGGGCCGTAAACACCCGTAAACCACCATTGGTGGCCGGCAGGAGTTCGGAAAAGCACCGAAACGGAAAACGCCTCCACTCTGGTTGTGATGGCCCGGCAGCAGGAACCTCTCCATGCAATGAGAATACCACCGCGAGTCCCCTGCGCCGGCAACACGACGTGCTCGGTTGAGCTCGGAGCCGAGGGTGGCCAGCAGAACTCGGTCATCGAACCGATTGATTTTAGTTTCCTGGAGGCAAACAATCTCCGGGCGATAGTCGGCAATGAGCGTTCGAACGGCGTCACGGTGGGATTTCTGGTTTAATCCCCGACGTTCCGGACAACTATGTTAGAGAGATCCATGGAAAAAGCGAGTGGACAACCCAAGTACGGTTACGCAGCAGCTCAAGGCCTAGCTCCGGAGGAGAGCGGCCGAGCGCACCTCGCAATCAGCTGGGATAGTCCATCCAAAGAGAGCCGCTACGACCATGAGGTGTGGACGAGATAGAGGGTGCTCGAAGAGCCGGATATAGGCTGCTCCGGCTTCTTCGGAGATGTTCTCCTGTTCCTTTATGATTCCCAATTTGCGCATGAGGACACATTGGGCGCGCTCCGGAGATGGTCTTGCGTTACCGGCCATCGCTAGACGACGGCTTCGGCGGACGGTGTTGTGAGCGTCCTTCTTGCTTTGCGACGGCTGCGTCTCGGGCGCACCTAGAAACGGTGAGGCCTCCGCTTGCACGAGGCTTTACAATGGAAGCGATGAAGGAGTCGTGGTTGTGGCCTACGGGCCGGTGCGGTGCTCGTGCACGATTGAGAGTCTTGTGGGGACGGGGGGGGTTGAGAGCTCTCGCCCGGCCCATCGTAGTTGATCCCTTGATCCACGGCCCGCGAGTATGCACTCACTTTGAGTCCTCTCATTGGCCGGGCCAAAGTGATTAAAGCCGAACTATGGCCCAAGGCAGCTTCCGGGGTCATTGGGTCCGAGCCGGCCATCGGATACGTAACGCACCCTCGGATTTGGAACACCCCAGCTGGAGTAGGACAGCCTCATCTATTGTCGAAACAGGCTCCCGTTGGGTTGCGGGCGGTGGCCGTTCCACGTTGTCTTCAATTCTCGCAGATTGCCGAGCTTTGGCATGTCGCACATGGCGGTCGAGCACTCGTTGTGGGGCCGCTTTAATGCAGATGCATCAGCAGATGGGGGTTGCGCTTGGGACCAGGCTTCTTCCCCGGCACCGGCATCCGGATGGAGGGGTCTCGCCAGGCCCGTGCGCCCCCGGGCGAGAGGAGCACGGGTTTTTCTTGTACAAAATGTTGTGTCTTGGAGATCGCAAGGGCAGCGAAGGCTGCATTGACTCCTTGCATGTTGGGGCTCGCCGCAGAGCCCAAGTCATCATCCTCGGAGCCTTCCGCACGCTCACAACGGAAACGGTCATGACGGCGCCGAGAGCGCTTTGTAGTCCGCCGAGGGGATTCGTCGTCGGCCGACGGGGGAAGGCGGGGGACGGCGGCGGGGTGTCCGGCTGCATCCGGGTGAGGAGGCGAGAAACCGAGATCTTGACAAAGCATACATCAAGGTACGACGCTGCGAACGAAATTGAGCTTCGGCGTCGAAGGTTCCGGCACCGCAAGGATGCGGTACTCCGGGATGAGCTCGGGCGTGTAGTCCAAGCTGTAACTCCGAAACCGAGAGATCGCGGCGCTCCGCAGTGGCCGGATCCATACCCTCCAGGGAGCAAAAGGAATGAAGGAGTGCAGAGGCCGTGCTCGAACTCCCAAACGTGTGGCGGAATGCCGGTCGCTTGTATCCGGACCTTGTGATAAAGAGCTCCCGGCTCCGCATTGACTAGGCGACTCCAAGGCCTGATCTTGAGTTGAAAATTGGGCGTTTGAACCGTCCGGTCACCTCCTAGCATAGTGGCAATCATGCCGTGATTTGGGACCTTGAGCAGAAGTCGTTAGGAGGTGGCATCCGATGGATCCCGAATCTTTCATCCGGCTGGAACTCGAAGTGCGCAATTACGGTTGCCAACGCTTGTCGTGGGGTAACTGCGGGACGAGTGCCTGAAATTTGCAGCAACACAGCGAGGTATTCATACTCCGCCTCCCATTGATCCATGTCCAGCGTCCTATCAATGAAGCAAATCTTCGATAGGTCGATCCATCTTCCGCTTGGAGAGTGTGGGGAGGGTGGGGACGGCGGATCCGAGCGGTCCGGGGCCTACTCCCATCATCCTCGCAGTCATCGGCATGCTCGCGCTTGCGGCCACGGCGGCCACCCCGCCTTCCCGGCGCCTCGCGACTCCGCCGGTGGTTACGCAATGCTTGCCCGGATGACTCCGCTGCCGCCGCGGTTGGCTCATTAGGTCCTTGAGGGCCGGCAGCCGGGGTGCGACCACGCATCCGGCGCGGGGCCAGCTCCGGGTCAATCTATCGCTTCGCAATACTTCCGGCCGAGCCAATCTTCGCCTTGCCATGGGGACCGGCGGCCAGGACACAATGTCTGTCGAGTCCGGCGCGGGGCCATCCCATTGCAATCACCTTGGGGAGCCCCTCATCTTCCAAGCACTCAAAAGATCTATGGCCCGGCTTACCACAGCAGCAGACATCTCGTCGGTTCCCTACATGAAGCTTTCCGGTGCCATTTTTCAAGGCGGTTGAAACACCGGCCCTCCATCCCAGCAGGAATGATGCGTGGTCGATGGGGCTGCGCCGCTCCGGATCGTCGGCTGCGCTTGGACACCACCATGCGCCAGCCCTCTACATCCGGCGCCGCCGCACGGACCCTGTGGATCTCGGAGCGCAGCCGGATGCGAGGTGGCTGCACGGGTTGTGCCGGCAGCAGCCTGGATCCGGGGTCGCTACCCGACCGAGCCGGATCCCGAAGCACATCCTTGTAGGATGCCTTTGGTTTGGCGAAAGGGGACGAAGTTCCTCGGATCCGATCTCCGTACACGGGCTTTCGAGCCGGCGCTCCCGCTTGGAGCGGCCCGTGGAAGCAGGGTGAAAGGCAGGGCATGGGGCGATAGCTTGGAAGACACTGGAGTACCGGTGGTGAGCGTAGCTCTGGGGAGGGTGTTCGCCGGCGTCGGGCTGACCGCCGTCGTGGGGCTGGGTTGGTGGAGCAGGGGGAGCATTCTCTCCATTTTTTCCAACAGATCGAACTGAAATCGCGCAAATGATATCACTTTTAATATATACACTACACAATCAAATACCTTAATCCACATCACCTAAAAATTTTGAAACACATAAAAAAAGAGCACCATGACATGAAACTCCAAATCATGTAGCTAGTGCTGAAGCTCTACCAAACTTTCGTTATGTTTGTTACGACAACTCCGACTCTGATATCTATGTTATTTCTCAAGTCTATAAGCTAAAATAAAATGTGTGATTTTTATTTGGAATAAGCATAAAATGACTCAGTCAAAACCTTTAGTAATCTATAACAAATGTAACATTTTGGGTGAAGTGGAAAGAGATACACGAGGAGGGAACTTATCAATGGCTTTTTTCTTTTTGCCGACTGGTCACATTGACATGAGATGCGCATGTTTTCAATCATGTTTGTATATCATATCCAGGCATACAAAGACAATTGTTATCTGTACACGATACATGCCTAGCAATAATACGATTTGACTTGTAATAATGTCCGACTATTATGTTGACCTTTGCCAGATATTTTTGAATTTTGACCAGAGCGCGGTGACCGGCTTTCTCATGAAGGACAAATCTAAAAATGCATCCCCTGATCTGGACTGGACAGGGTTCGAAGGTCGCAGCTCGAACGAAACGAGTGAGGCTTCAGGTTCGCAAACGATCTGTTAGTACTGTTACGCCGGTACGTACTCTGACGGTACGTGTTTTGCCGTGTCAATTTGGTTTGGTCGATCTCAAGTCGAAACGGACAGTAACGTGTCAAGTCAAAAGTCCCAGCTGAACCGAGAAGGTAGCGAGGTCAAGCACAGATGGTGCGGACAAACGTACATATGGGGCACATGTGGTAACAAAGAATTTTGACACGATCTACACACGAAAGCGACGAGTGAAGGTCTCGACGAGCCGGTCGTGAGATCCTGCCCGTTTATCCCTTTTGCTGCCTACTATAGCTGCTACGCGCGCGTGTGCCTTCAGACTGCAGTCTGTGAAGCTCAAGCACCGGTCAGAGAGAAATTGCAAGAGAGAAGTGGAGTCGTCGAATTGAAATCGATCCAACTCACACGGCGTCCCTCTGCCACTAGCAAATCTGGGAGACTCTGTTGGCGAGTTGTTGTGGAAGTGCCGGCTTCAAAGCGAGCTCTCCGCATCGCCTACATGTCTGATGGAAGTTTTTTTGCTTGGTCACCCAGCTTCTGTTCTTCCATTGCCTAATAATAATGTGTTGGCGGTACCAAAACGGACAGCTGACTTGAGCACATTTTTAAGAGTGTAGTTCGGTATTTGTCTCTTATTCAGTTAAGCTACATGTTGTCAAAGCTTGGGATGCTTACGTTGCCGTGTGGAGAAAAAGCATAGCTATATAGAGGAAATAGAGGATGGGATGGGGCTGTCAATAATTAGTGCTAGTGCATATCTCCGCAAGCAGTCGGTGATGCCTAGCTGATTGATCAGAGCACACAACAACTTCACAGAAACTGCGATCGGGTTCAGCAATACCACGTACGCACACTGCATGCCTGGCAGCTGGATACAGGTCGAAGTATGTGGCTCGATGTGTCTTGTGGTCGCTGCTGATTTCCACTGGAGGAAGAGAGGCATGAAAAGCTTTGCCATAACGATGCAACTTGTGCGTCTTGGGATGGAGCGCTCCTCAAACGGAAAACCCATGTCGATACATTATTATTCCTTTAGGTTGTTCAGCCGTTCGATTCACACCCAAAAAAAAAGGCATACTCGTCGGAGTGTCTCCCTCCTGATCGTGTCCGCGCGACCGCAAACGTTGAGCAACGCGTTGGTGAGATATTTCGGGACTAGATCTCGTTCTCGTCGTCGTCGTGGATCAAGTGAGTATCGACCGTGGACCGTGTGAATTTTGGCAGCGCGACCGTGCTCCGAACCCTCCAAGGTGAGTAGAGGTCGCGCGAGACAAGTGTCGGTCGTTGCCGGAGTTAATCCGGTGTGGCTGTACATATGTGGCTATGCGCTGGTGTGTTCACTCCTGGTCCGGATGGAACGCGGTGAAGGGACTGGTGTCCGGTGCGCCTAGGCGGGCCGGCCGTTGTTCATTCGCGTGATGGCTGATGATGTCTCGTCAGAATTAAGCAGAGAACAGCGGCCTCCCCTCACCCCCAAACAGAAAAAACGTTACGTTGTCGTGCCCCTGCGAGGTCCACGTACGTTGCCGTCACCACCGGATGTGCTCGAACGCAACTGGATACGGTGATAACTCTTGGTCCCAATCGCTCAGTGACGCACGCTCCGTTCTAAGCCGTGACCGTAGCAAGATTTAACCCGCTTGATCGCGAGTTCGTTCTGAAGTTGGAGGTTGGGGCACTAGATCTGCAAGTACAATTCACCAGCACGTGCCGTGCGTGCAGCTGCAGAGAGTTCGTTGCTCTCCGAGAGAGAGAGAGAGAGAGAGAGAGAGAGTTGCTCTTGCACATATTTGCTGACCTACTGGCGCTAGCTGCGTTGTAAAGATTTTTTAGAGTTGAAGGAGGGAGGTACACTCCCCACTCCCTCCCCGTCTATACTGAACTGAACAAACGAGACAGGAATTCTTCACCTCGAATAAACGAGCAACGTACGCAGCTAGGAATTCGAGCTCCTCAACCGAATAGACGCGTATTCTGTCACACCCTATATTTTTCTTTTTCCTAATAATTCTTTTTCTCTAATATTATATACTAGAAAAGGGCTATAAAATTATTTTTTCTTGAAGGAATAAAATTAATGCATACCATTCATGACAGCATGGCATGTAGTATTTTACGAATAATTAGTTTATTTATTTTATCCACTTATAGAAAAACCCAGGAAAATAAAAAGGAAAAATAGAAAATAAAATAAAACCCCGGAAGACCCCTTGGGCCCAAATCTCTCTCCCTCCCTTCTCTCTTTCTCTTCCCCGGCCCAGGCCCAGCCAGCCAGGCCCACCCGGCCTCCTTCCTCCTTCTTCTTCCTCCGGTCACCCCCGAACACCGCCGCCCCCAAATCCCTCTCCCCGTTCAAATCCCGCGCCCCGGAAGCCCTTCCGCTCGCCCACGATCGCCGCACCCCCTCACATACCCACCCCACCTTCAATCGGTCGAATTGACGCCCAACCAATGCGAATCAAGCCGAGCACCATCACCGGAGAAACGACCGCCCACGCCGCGCCGGCCGCCTTAGACCCCCTCCGCTCTATAAAACCCGGGCCACGAATGCCCCGCAACTTTTCCCCTCCCGCACTCGATCTCCCCTGTTCTCTCCTGCGCCAGCGACCACCGCTCGCGAACCGCACCGCCGCCCGTCCGTCGCGAGCTCGCCCCGGCCGCTCCCGTCCTCGCGCGACCCCGGACGAGCCTCGCCATCACCCTCCGCCACCGCCAGGACCAACGCCGCACGAAGAAACCCCCGGACGACGACGAGCTCCGCCGCCGGACCTCAACGCCCCGACCTCGCCGCCGCGAGCTCTTCCGACCGCCCCGTCCGCGCTTGACCGCTTGGTGAGGATCCCCTCCGCCTCCTCTCCGTTTTCCTCCACGCGCCGCGAGATTCGGCCACCGGAGCGCCGTTCCTGGCGCCGCCGCCTCATGGCCGCCGGCCGCCGCCACCTACCCCGTCCCCCCCCTGCGTCGTCCGATTAGAAACCGAGGGCCCAGATTAGAAGGGGCCGATACCCCTCCATAATCGGTCCACCGTGGACCATGGACCACGGGTCCACGGGGCCTATGCACCCGGTCCACGAAAATTTTGATTTATTTTAATTAGTTTAATCCCTGGATAATGACGCATTTACAAAATAACCCCCGACGAATAATTTAATTAAATATAGGTCCTATTTTATGCATAATAGCCCCTGTTTAATATTTTATTTACAATATAGCCCCTACTTTAGGATAGGATGTAGATTTTACATTTTAACCCCTGAATTTAATTAAAATTAAGCGCGCATGCCTCTGTTCATAGGAAAATTTACGCGCTACCCCTCAAGTCTATGGTTAATTGCGTTTAGGTCCCTGCAGACTTGTTTTTAGCATAACTTTTGATCCGTAGCTCCAAATTAAGTGATTCTTGCGCCAAAATTCTCTTAGGAACATGTACTTTGCATTTAGGGCATTATCATACTGTTTTGCACCTTGCTACATGCTCTGTATTAATTTATTGCTATGCTTTGTATGTTCCGACGTGGTACGCGTATAGTTGAGAACGTCCCGGAGCCGCAGGAGTACGAGGATCTGCAGAATCAAGAGTTTGAGGAGTTTGAGCAGCCACCCCCGTACGACCAAGGCAAGTGCCCTTGACGCATTTTGTACCTATTTCCGTCTATTCCGTCACATAGCGTAGTAAATGCATGTTTAGGTAAAATTGATGAATGCCTATGATTAGGACTTACTAGTGTTGATTGATCCTGTATTCCTCGTCGCCATGGACGTAGATTTTGGGATAAATGGGTAGAATTGCTTAGCTTGCTAATTTATTATGCTCTGGGTCATTGTTAATCTTAAATGCCACCGCTTTACATTCTCTCGCATGATGAATGGTGAACTGGATTAATTAGAAACATGGCATAGGGTTTTGGGTGAATGGTTTGGGGGCTACGCCCGGGTGTACCGGTAGTCCCATGTTTGTTATCACCCGAAACATAAGGACCGGTTCTCGGAGCGATAATCCATGTTAAACCGTACGGCCACGAGCCAAGTATGGGCGCGGCTTGACGTAGTATACGATAGATGCCGGTGGAGTACGCGCGAAGGAGAGGGGGCTGTGGCCGGGGAGTACCGGCAGTCCCGGGGAGGCGTGGCGAAGAGACGAGGTCTCCGAGCCATATGGCACAAGAGAGTGAGGCTGCCTAAGTGGAGGGTTTACTCCTCTAGGTTAGCGGATCTCTAGTGGTCGCGTACGAAACTCGGAGGACACCGTGAACCGTCTTGGAGGTGATATCTTGGCCGGACACCCCGAAGTGTGTTACGTGTCCGATGGCACCGGCATAATGGAGACTTTAGTCCACCTAACCTTAGGAGACGAAATCACTTCCTCGTGGGGAAATGTGTATAACCTCTCGCAGAGTGTAAACCGTCATGACAGCCGTGCTCATGGTCAAGAGCGGCATGAACCCTCACTTGATTAGGGGACAAAAGGGCGGGATGGTGAATGGTGATAGGTTGAATCCGTGATACTTTGGCAGACCTCATTAAAGATAGTAATTAGGATGCTTAATTAAAACCTGATTAGATAGGTGCTTTCTGCATTAACCCCAATAATAGCCTTCCTTATCTATAGCCACATGTCATTCTTTCCCACACTTGCTGAGTACGACATGTACTCATACTTGCTATATCCTACGTTGCTACTCGGCTCCAGGAAAAGGTTGGGAGTCGTACGAGGGTCGGGACCAGGAGTACTAGGCGGGCGATCCACCGGTCGATACCTGTGGCGTCATGGGTGTCTACGTTAATTTACTTCGCTGTGATGTACTCTGTTAGACCTACGGGTCGTGCTGTAATAAAGATGGATGATACAATGTAATAACTCGAGGATATGGTTATTTATACTGTTTATCATTTATGATGTCACGTATGTGTGATTTAATTAACTGATCCTGGCACACATACGTTTGCATCCATTTCATCTCTCGGAAATGGGTGTGACATATTCGTTCCGTTCCACACAGGTACGCGCGCTGGCACGGCACGTTCCGTCGATCCTTTTCTTCGGAACGGGGTTGTGCCGTCGATCCTTTTCAACGGACGAGACTAGGTAGAAGATATTCTGTGGGCTGATGATGAACCCAGGTAGATCAGGTCGTCCCGCCGGCCAATGCATGCCCGGGGTCCAGCGACCAGACCGTCCGTTGAATAGAATCGAGTGGTGCACGGTCCGGAGAGGAGGCCTGTTTCGGTTCTCGCAGCGAGAGATCCGGCCGGGCGTACCTGAGGCAGCGCCCCCGGCCGCGGCGTTGTTCCGGACAGTCCTAGGAAAGCAGTGGAAGCTCAATTCACCGACTCCTCGGCGAGGCAAATCCATGGATCGTCATGGCAATCGACGCCACCTGCCCGGTCCGGTCCGGCAAACTCTCTCGACGGGCACGGGACGGTGCCGCTTGCGTTGCGCACAGCATGCCAGCGAGTGAAAAAAAAAGGTATGCGCCCTGCGAGCCCAGCACGCCGCCACCAGTCTCTGGACTCGAGACCGACCCCCTACCTACGTGACGGGACGCTGGCGGTGGACGAGTGTGACGCGGGTGCCCCGGTTTCATCATCGCCAGCCCGGCTTTGGTTGGCTGCCCGTGGCGTAGCCACAGAAACAAAGTTCTGCCGGTTGCGCTGCGGATATGGGTAGCGGCCAGCGAGCACGCACCGTAGAATGGCAGACGGAGCTCGATCGCGGATAGCATCGTTTTCCCTCCCCTGCGACTGCGACGTCTGGTCCCCGTCGGCTCGGCACAATATGGATGAGCCGGTCACAGCTTTCTGGATCTGGAGTGACGCTAGTTCATTCGTTCATTACTATCTTGGTGGTTTGACTAGTCATAATCAGAGTAGTGATGATATTTTATCACAAACGATTGTTTACTAACGATCATATGGAAATATGGAAACGATCATATAATCGGAGTAGGCAGGAACGTTGCTCCCGTTATCTTAAAAAAATTGGAAATGCGACGACATCTGGGATGGTTGATGGGAACAAGAGTTTATACGCCGGGCATAGAGTGCTGGTGATGAGATGCGTCCCAAGGATTCAGTGTTCAATCGACCCGGAAACAAAAAAGTAGTACCGCTACTGCTTTTGCCCCCAACCACTCATCCGGGCCACCTGTTGGTGTTCTTCATGAGCCGACGTGGAAGGCAAAAATCTCACTGAAGGTCAAGGTGTTTATGTGTATGCTAAACAAGGATAGGATAAAAGCAACGGATCAATTGAAGCAGAAAAATTGGAAAGACAAAGAGTCAGAGAAGTGTAAGACGTGTAACAAAATATATAGAGAATCACCGTGGCATGTTATCTTTGAGTGCCCGATTGCGAAATTCCTAGTTCACGATTTGAGAATATTCGAGATTGAGGTGATTCCTCGAAATTCCTAGAATCACCATCGCATGTTAATTCAGAATGTTATGGGTGGTCGATGCCTAGCAATATTTCAGATGTGAACTTGAATATTTTGTCTATAGGAATGCCAAAGTAGTAGAATTGGCATGAATGATAGTAGCGCCTGCTTGCTGGGCAGTCTGGCTAGAAAGGAATGCTTACGTTTTTAGATATGGGATTATTGTTAACACTCAAATGATACACTAATCCACAAACTGATCACATTGATGCACAGATGGAGTACACTTGGTCCCCAGAGCTCGCAGGAGGTGATTGGGCAGGCGATAACTAAGCTGAAGGAGCAAGTTGGAATAGGAAAGCAGGTCGTTGGAAGCTTAGAGTAGGAATAGGCTAAGTTCTGGTTTTGTTAAGTTGAACTGGCAAGGTGTAAGCTGGGTAGTTAATCTTCAGTTAGGCGAGTTGGTTCAGCTCTTTTGATGTGATGTAAGCTGTAGCGCCCTCTTTGTAAGCTCCAGCAAACACTCTACTGTTGGGCTTTGCAATAAAGCCGGGCATAAGCCTTTTATCTAAAATTTTTTTTTGGTGTTCTTCATCCACACAAGAGCAGAACTGGCTACACGGAGTCTTCCTCCACACACGAGCAGCACCGGCGCGCGCGAGTTTTGTAAAACTCCACAGAGCAGGGGCATTCGATCACTTTTTTGTACCGTGTCAACAGGTGCACATGCGCATCTGCGTGGCTGCGGTATATCGAGTCGACGTGCTAACATGATCCGGGAAATATAAAGATAGAATAAGTGCTATTTGCACAGTGATAGATACATATGGAAGGGTCAACCAGGGATTCCTGTATTGTGCTACTGGCTACTAATAAACACGGACGCATCAAATGACAGGCGATACAGCGTTCGATTTCTGTTTGACGGGTGAAGTGATTGTGCAGGCACCTCGACTTTCCACCGAGCTCCATATGGCCCATCGGTCTATTTGAGCTACTAGATCAGTTCATGGCCACAACAAAGCTTCCTTGGCAGGGCGTGCTGCACGGGCGATCGATGGCGTCGTCGATGATGATGCATTTGGGCGGAGAGCCCAGCAGCCAAGCGCCCATGATCTGGAGGTTTCCGCATCAGTTTCGAACCTTGGATGCGTTTTCCAGTTTCAATCGTGTCGTCCGGCAACGTTCGGTCAAGTGATTGCGAGCGACTCCGTCCACCGGCAATGCCAACTCCGAACCGTGATGCGATCCACTATTCACAAAGAACAGTATGATGCCTGGTCCCTCATCGCGATGAATGAATTATCCTGCCGGTGAATAGTAGCGATCGAGGTCGTCAAGCAGCACAAGACGCATACACTAGTACTGTGCGGCGTTGTTGGGACTGTGAATCGGCCGTCCCTAGAACAGAATGAAAGGATGGATGCTGATCGCTAGCATATCACAATTTGGATATAGCTCTAAGCAGCTACTAGTACTTAGCACCTACTACTAATAGTGCCTACCATAAAACTGCTCATAGCACAAAAAGTCGTGGTTACCATTACGACAATGCGCAAGTGAGTACGTAGTTTTGCCCATTTAGTTAACTGAGGTCAGTACATCCTACACACAGAATGGTTTAGTTTCATTACCATAAGCTTGGTTCTCGAGAGATTTCTGCAGATGGCTGATAAAGACACGGCTGGGAGCAGCAGAAAAGTAAGAAACAGCCCTGCCACTTGTGCGCTGTCCACGGTGAGGATGCGTCGGAAGGCACCAAAGCCATGTACAGCTTTTGATCCCAACCACCCATCCCCATCGATTTTTGTTGTTGCTGTTACAGCCCAAATTAAA
>JAUNZO010004083.1:0-177370 GCA_031894775.1 Chloris gayana | reverse complement strand
CTATTTAATAATAAAAGGAGATGAACTTTCCATCATGGGTCCTTAGAGAAAGAGAGAAATAGGCTAGAAATTCTCACAAAAAAGCAAAACATCTGACCATTAATTTCCTCATCATATTTTGTGATTTTGATATCCGGCCGTTGGTATGTACCATTTGTATATCGTTCCCCGTTTCACCCACCAACGCCAGAAAGTCTAGCTTTTAGAGTTCGAATCCCACAAGCTACAAACGCATTTATTGTCTATTAAATAGATTTCTATTCCACAAATAACCCAGAAGATATCGGACCCTGTGTCGTCCGTGCTCTGCGTGAACGCTCGCATGCTTGAGGTCTCTACGGAGCACACGACGAGTGATTTACTATGCAAGATAAGGAAAACAATGGTTAGGATTTAGGAAAGAAGATTAGCATGCCTGTGCATGGTAGGATTTAGGAAAGAAGATGTTAATTACAGAGAATATAGCCCCGGTAGGGGAGCAGAATAAAGATGCGATCTACAAGCAATCATCAAGGTATACGGTTCTACCCTTGTCTTCCGTCAGGATTAGACAGCTTGACAAATCGAACAGATCAATGAAGGCGAGGCGGCGGGTCTATACGATCAGGACAACCTTGAGCCTCGCTCACCGTCGCATACTGGCATTCTGGGTTGTTCCGTCGAGGTGGATAAGTGGAGGCAACTGGAATATCACACAGGCCTACAGCTTCTTGCAAAGATATCTGCGAGCAGCCATGTTCCATCACGCTTGGACTCACCATGTGAAACAGAGCATATAAAAAAGAGTTTTCTAATGCCTCCGCTTGAGCACTGCAGTGCAAAACGTAGGCTTAACTGACGCAGCAGTCTATGGTGGACAATACCGATTGATCGTGCATAATCTTCTGTTTTCTGGACTCTCAACAGAGACAATGACGGAATCACTGCTTGGCGAAGCTGCGACCAGATCTCCTTTCTCGTAACCTCCAATGAGCCAATGAAGCATATACATATAAACACATGCAAAAGAAGATGCTCTCTTTCTGTCGGTAGCCGTGAAGGTTATCGCAATTGAACCAAGCATATACAGGTGCCCGGCCTAACCTGTAGTTCAGAGAACGTTCACAAGCAAAGGTATGAAGCAATTGTATGTCATTTGCACTAGCAACCCGAGCAAAGAACCATAAATAAAGCATTAAATTACTGTCCCAGATCGATTGTGTTAACAACCATAAATAAAAGCAAGTCTGAAACTGCTGCTTAACTACAACATCAGTCCCTTTTGACCGGTGTTGCTGACACTCAGACAACAATTTCGTTTGTGTAATAACGGCCAGAAAGTTTGATATTGTAGGCTCAAAACAACCAATACTAAAGGTTCTGATTGTAGTATTGCAAGCTTCTGAACTCATTTACATGCATCATCTATTAGTTCTGAACCGAGTTGTGCTCTTTATCAGCTCAAAGTCGTACTAGCTAATTTCATATTGGCTTAAGTCGATCATTTATCACACAGAATTAGAGAAACAACGTCTTAAAGATCTTTTAATTGTTAGCTTGATTAAGGTACGACGACCTTATATCATTTATAGGACAAAATGCCCTGAGTTGTAAACTTCAGTGCTATATTTCTATATCATCTTCATTTATTCAAGTAACTAATTTTGTTTTCTTTAAAACTTCCATAGCTATGTTCGGCATCCATAAAAGAGATATACTATGAATATGAAGGGTGCCAGGTGCCGAAACATTATTGTACCAGGCACCACTATGAAAATCTAACAGAAATATTTTATTTCATGATTATTGAATGGATGTCTCTTTGGATTTATTTGTCAATCGGATTTAAATCTGCATAATTATACACATATGCCCTTTCTACTTAGAATTGCAAATATGAAGGAAAATAATGTTTCTCAATAAAACAACAATCACACACATAATCGGTATCTAACATTCAGCACAATTTCAGTAGACATATCATTTGGTACAACTGAGGCCCTGTTTGGGTGTTATAGTTTCTCAAAACCAAAGTAGTAAGAAACCATGGTTTTAGAAGCCATTGTCAAGCAAAACCATGGTTTATAAAAAAGAGGTCAGGAGTGAAGTTTTTAAAACTCCAAAATAGTTGCACTTTTACCAATACTATGGTTTTTAAAACTGCAAAACCTGTTACATCCAAACACCTCCATACCTCCTAAAACCAAAGTATTTTGCAAAACTGTAGTATTCTTACAAAACTCCAAAAAATACTTTGTATCCAAACATGGCCTGATTGTACTGACTGCAATTCATTTTTTCTTGTCCAAATGACTTCACTTTCATAAGTATATATTTGTTCCAAGAAACAAATATATAATACAACATCACCTGTCCGTACTATGTTTTTCATTATTTACTTTTCCAATATCCTCTTACATCATAAATTACTTCGGTCTTATATTATATAATAATAATATTTAAATATTTGAACATCGCTTACGTACTATCCGGTGCAACTGCACGGGCAAAGCAATCTAGTTAATAACAATATCAAAAACCCCAGCTGGCAGTACTAAGAGTATCAATAGCGATGGTTTAAGTTGCCATCCGCCGCTTACAAGTTACTAGCGGCGGGCTGCGTTGTTACACGTAGCTATATATTTTATGTTAAAAAATTAAATAATACATTATTGCTCATAATCACAATAATATTAGAATTATATCACAACATTCAGAATCATCACAACATGACAAGTCAAAGAAATATAATATTCACAAGCACATCAATCTTACAAGTCTCAAACAAAGTCCAACATCATCACTCTCATCTAGGGCTCATATGGATATAAATACTAGGTTTGGCCACTGGTTTTGATAACACTTGGAGAAGAGAGCAATAAGCGTCACGCTACGGAGACAAATCTTAGAATAGGGAGTGAGAGTGAGAGGTAGAAGTCTCGGAAATAAATCAAGCAAGATACTTTATCTAGCATGGACTCGGATCCCATAAACAAAATATAAATATGTGGTGTATATACTTAAAAGTGTATATGTGGCGTATATACCTTGAGTTATCTAAGATTGTCCCCAACCAACAGAACGTGTGGTAGTTAGTTAGGTGGTCATGGCACTCAACTATCCTTTATAGTCCACCACATTCGGATTGACCCACTTCAATTTTAATGGGAATTCTATCGAGGTCCCTTCTCATTCCTTTCTCCACCTCGGATAGCTATACCCCAAAGTAAATAAGATTAAATAGTGGAGTTTGATTGTTATCTAAATATAAGTTCATCACATGAAGACTCGAGGACCCACACATTATCTAAAGGGAAAATTATGAATATACCATCACTTTGTGAGCCAATTGCGTTTTTACCCCCGAATCTACACTTTTGCGTTTTTACCACAAGTCTGTTGAATTCAGACCTCCATTTACCATCACCCCCGTTACATCTACATAAGTAAAAAGAAGAAACAGAAGAAAGACAACTGTGCCCCTGACCCAATTTTCTTGTCCCCCAAAACCTCCCGATTCTCGTCGTGGCTCCCTGAAACCTCCCACCTCCCGCGGAAGTCGAACCCTAACCCTAGGGTGGCTGGCTGCGAACCGCGACCAAGGCGAACGGCGTGACCGAATCGGGGGCACGAGCACAGGCGCGCGGCGTGGCACGGCTAGGATGCGCGAGGGTGGGCTTGCAGGGCGGGCGGGGGAGCAGCGTGGTGGGAGTACGACAGGTCGCAACAAGGCGTGGCGCGACCGGGAGGGCTATATATTCGTATATGCGTGGTTTTGGAGCTTTATTGTAGATATAGATGAAGTTGGCATAAATGAAGGCTATACGGAGGACAAGAGACAGAAGATGCACATAAGGCCCACCGTGCCGATCGTCGTAGACGTGTGCTGATCGGCGCACGAGTCATTTGGCCCATTAAGGGCTGTCCAAGGTCCATTCCACTATTATGCAAGTTTACTTGCACGAGATGCTTGAAGATATTTGCCTGGAAAATATTTAGGAAACTTCAAAGCTCAAACGTGCAATGCAAGATATTATCTCAAAGTTTGCGATGTGAAAGGCCCACATGGAAGCCATAGAAGAAACTAGAATAAAGAACTATGGCGGCGGACACCATTTTTGCCACAATGGCGGTCCTTTGAAGCGTTCGCCGCTAACTGGTTGTACAAAGCGGTGTCCGTGAATAAAGGTTAAAAATAATCGTGGACACCGCGGGCCCGTGGCAAACGTGGCAAAAGGCCCGCGGCTAACGAGCGCGCGACGATAGCGGACCCTGTTAGGCTCACGGTTAAGCGCCGTAGCATATTTAGCTGCGGGCCCGACAATCGGCCCGCCGTAGCCGACCGCACCCTCCTATAAATATGTGGGGAGGCGGGGTGCCGCGCCGCACCGTAACCTTATCCGCGCCGCACCGCCACCTCTAGGGTTAGGGTTTATGGTCGGTGGTGGCGCCACCACTCATCTCCACCGCCTCCTTCGCTTCCGGTCCGGCCATGGGTCGCCGCCGCTAGGGATGTTCCGGGAGCGCCCACCGCTCCTAGGGCCGGCGGGCGTTGGTCTTCGCCAACGCCCCGCCGAGCGTCCGGTCGACGCTACCTCCTTCGATGACTTCGGCTCCTCCGCCTCGGATCCGGCGACGGCTAAAGGCGGCGGCCGTGGAGGACTCTCCGGCTCCGGCACGGCGACCGCTACTCCGGCAGCTCGGACGACGGCGGCTCCACGCGCGCGGCGGCCGCTCCTCCTCCGTGGCCCCTTGCGTGGCAGCCACTCCACATCCGGCAGCTCCGACTTTGATTCCTCCTCCGACGGGGGCTCGTGCCGTAGCACGCGCTGCGTGACACGGCGGAACGGGGACGACGCGATACAGCGCGGCGGCAGGGCGGGTACGATGTGGGACGGGACGACGGCATCTAGGGCGGGTCCCACCGGGGCCCGCCTTGTTAGTAGATTAACGGCACCTATCGCGGTCCCTAGACCGTCACCGGCACCTTATTAGGCTAATGCGCCCGGCGGACCGCGACTAATTTTGGCTGTAATTAGTGACGGGGCCTTAGTGGAGTTTGATGTGTCCGCCACCGAGGCCCTTTTTAGCCCGTCGCTATAGAGCGTAATTCTAGTAGTGATACCATCACTTTGTGAGCCAATTGCGTTTTTACCACCGAATCTACACTTTTGTGTTTTTACAACAAGTCTGTTGAATTCGGACCTCCATTTACCATCACCCATGTTACATCTACGTAAGTAAAAAGAAGATGCAGAAGAAAGACAAATGTGCCCCCGACCCAATTTTCTTGTCCTCCGAAACCTCCCGATTCCTATCGTGGCTCCCCGAAACCTCCCCTTCCCGCGTGTGACATCCCGTGTCACGATTAAGGTTAATCACGTGGTTAGTTCCCTAATCACAGCACTAATCAAGTACTAATGTTAATCACCCAAGCAAGAAGAAGAAAAATAAAAAGAAAAAGGGGAAATCTAGTTAAACCTAACCCTAAACCCTAGCACTAACCAAAATGCAAAAATCACAAAAACACTACCCATATATTTTTGCACCACTGCATTGCTCATGTAAAAAGATGAATTTACAGTATTTTTACAAAATTTTTGAACAAAGTTTTGGATGCCCAAAAATTCAAATTCAAATCTGAAACATCCCTGTTTATGAATTTTGTATGAATTTTTGGAAACACTTTTGGAACTTCAAACTTTAAGATAAAAATTAAACCCATTCGTGCTGAAGCTCCACATATTTTTATTTCTAAATTTGGAACAGCAGAAGTATGAATTTCGCTCAAAGTTTCAAACCACAGAGTTAAAATTTGAATTTGGAGCTCGAGCTACGGGGACCGCCGGACAATGGCGGCTGTGCCCGCCGGTCCGCTGCCCCCGCGCCCGCTCCAGCGCGTGTCTCCGCCCAGTCCCATCGCCACGTCTCCCCTGGCCACCTCCCCAACCTCCCTGTACCCGCCGGCCAACAGGAACGGCCGCGCATTGAAGCCGCGCCCGCCCCCGCCGACCGGTCGTGCGCCGCCCCCTAGCAAACGGCGCCAAGGCTCTCACTTTCCTCCGCCACCAATTATTGCCAGCCCCTCCCACTCCTCTCCGCACCGCTGCCCTGCCCTCTCCCTCACCGCAGCTCGCGCCGGAGAAGGAATCGGCGCCGCCGTCGCCATGGCCGCCCCGTGCCCCTCCGCGTCGCACGCCGCCTGGGTGGGCCAATTCTCCTCCCTTTCTCCGTCGGTGCGTGCGCAAGGTCATGCCCAAGCTCCCTGCTGACGCGCTCCCCTCCCTCTGCTCCAGGTCGCCGGAATTTGGAGGAAGCCGCCGCCGTTCTTCGCGCCTCTCCGCCACTCCTCCGTCGAGCCGCCACCACGGCCCGCCCGGCGCCGCCCGAGCCCACGCCGCGACTCCCCGTGCCCAGGTGGTGCTCCCGGACCAGCCCCTCCCCTCCTCTCTCTCTGCGCTCGACGCACGCCGCCGCCGCTCGCCGCGGCCCGCCTCCGGCCGTCGCGGGGCCCCGTGGACCCCACCGGCGTGTTCCCCGCACCACGCGCAAGCTTTCCCCAAAGGCCGGAGCATGAGCTCCAGCGTAGCGCCGCCGCGTCGGACCTCGCCGGCGCCGGCCACCGCCTGCCGGAGCCCGCGCGCCGCCCCATTCAAATCTGCCCTAGTGGCAACATCGTAAATAAGGCCGAACTTCATTCAAGTTTGAAAAATTCATATCTCGCGTTTGAAATGTCCAAAAATTACAAACTAAAATGTTTTGGAAACTACAAGACCTGTACTTTCATAAAAGAAACATGAACTCATCAGATCTGGTCATTTTCATATTTTTACAAAAATGACAAAAGTCAACCCCTGAAAACTTAACTAGGCCATAACTTTAAAACTATAAATCCAAATTAAACGCCACTTGGCCAAAATCTTCACCCAGGCACACAGGAATTTTTGGCACTGGAAGATCTGCATTTCATCTCATATTTTTCAAGTTATTGCATTTATTGCATTCTCTGTATTTAATTCTTAATTAAATCTGTATAAATTATTTTTGCATGAAACTTGATAATTAATTTCCCCTTATCACTGTGCATGTGTAGGAAAGTCCATGGTAATATTTGAGCATGTTAAGTAATTATTCTTGCAAACCCTAGATCTACCTCCATTAAAGGTTAATTTCAGCACATGTTGAATAAGTTAATGTTCCACAAAATTATATTTCTTCATGTTTATGTAATTTTCACTGTTCGTCATGTCCCCTAGCACCTCATGGCAGGTTTAGTCAAAAGGTTTCATGTATTTCACGTATGTATTAATTTTGAGATCGAATTCTTATCTTAAAAGGAAATCGTCATCGCATGTGATGCTAAAACACATAAGCCTAGGTTTCTTCGTTTTATATTTTGAAAACTTGCTAAATGTTAGTGCTAAACCTGCAATAACCACAGCACTCATGTCTAAGCAATCAAGTCATTACTCATGTATTAGTATGATTATGCTTGTTCATGTATTTGGAACCCCTTAAAAGGAAACAAGAGGCATGTTATGATTGCTAGGGTTTGAGCAAAACAAGACCTTTGTTTAATTTATTCATATACATCCTTACAAAAACAGCACACATGCATTGCCACTCTCATCGACCTTGTATTCATGTTACTTATGCATTGCATTTCATCCTCTAGGTGACGACGTCGAATTGAACCCGCCGGAAGAGACAATTGCAACGCTCAACGCTTGTGAGGCTAGTGCTAACTTCGATCACTCTCAAGGCAAGCCCCGGTGCATTCCTATTATTTTTGAAATGTTTTTCCTTTATCACTCTATTAAGGATAATGAATGTGCATTTAAGTTTATAGGCGTTGATTGGAAATCCACATGCATAAATTCCTATATGTCCTATGTCGCTTACGTGTCATATCCTCGTTTAGAATTGCTATGCTATGTTTATCGAGTCAACGATAGATTGGGGATCTCACTCATGGCTTATGATTAAATGTGAACATGATGAATTTGGTTAAAAATTGAGAACACCCCATTGTGGCTCCGCGAACAAGTTTGAGTTGTGTACCACTTGCATACCTTTCTTATGGGGATTGGTAAACCTATGTAACTTGCAAGTTGTAAAGTGAGCCGGATATCTCACCGACCCGGAGGTGATGTGTTGGCATGGTGGTTGCACGGGCTGATGACCGTTGGAGAGTACATGGGTTAAGCCTTGGGCGCGTTGTTGAACGGTCGCAAGGGGACGTGTATTCGGGGTCGGTGGCCCCGTGTTTTACTTTACGATGAACTCGCGAACGGTGGCCATACGTGTTCTTAAATGATGCGTATGTCGTGCATTTGGGTTCTTTCCTGCCGGATTAATAATTCGATAATTATCGCCGCTTCCTCTCGGGTAATGAGTACCACTTAATTCGAGCAGTTCGCAATGTGTAGTGATGGAAAGAGATGGAATAGCTTGCTGTTTTATATTGATATTAAATTATATTGCAAACTCTTGTATTGTTAGTATGCTCACTAAAGTTCCTTTTATGCAACAACCCTATTAATTTGGCTAAGTAATAAAATTGCCAACTTAATTAGCATAGGTGCTATTTATGCAAAAAGGCCAAGTTAAACCGGTCAAGCCCATGCATGTAGGAGTCGGTCTTAGATGACCAATTTGACGGGTAAGACTTGCGGAGTATGTTAGATACTCGGGCTTTGCCACTACATGTTGATTTACAGGTTTCCGCAAGCCGGGTTTTGCGATTGTTATGGTAAGGTTGTTTGGGATGGAGAAGAGCCCAAAGAGTGGACCATTGAATGGGTCCCTAGCTCTCCGACCCATGATGAGTGAGCCATGGCCTAGGCCGGCATGGTTCATTTAAGTTATCGATGTATCGTCGAGTTGTGTATTTCGCTTCCGCACTTTATTTCGAACAAAGATCATGGTTATGTAAACTTAAATTCGAACCTAATGTATCTTTTATTCGAACTCTATGTTGTAATCAAGACTTAATTATGTAACCTTGCAAATTGTGTATGTTTGTTAATGTGATGCTATGTATGGTTGCTTCGTCAATCATCTCCCAAGGCGATCCGTACCGCACTTAACTATCTTTCGGGATAGGGGTGTGACACGTGGTATCGAGCTGACTTGGGATTTGCGTCATGCTAACACTCATTCTTAAACCCCGTTTTTGAGTCACGGTGAGGTACGAGTCTAGATAGAAAGGCCAATATAAGGACTACATAGAATGGTGGCAAAACTAACCCCGTGTTATGGTTGTTTAAATATTTCGCAACTACGGCTTGAGCAAAGGTATGTGATTGAGTGATGTCAATTTTCGCATGATAATAACTGGTGTGACTCGAATACACTCTTATTCGAGAGCTCTCCATGTGAGGCGAGGTGACATGGATTTATTTTTGGCTTGTTTCTTTTGAATTTGATGTAATGTTTCTGGAATCCATCTCTTGCATGTACATAACAACGCTTTAGTTCGTGTAGTATCGTGTGAGAGGTGTGTGTGCCACCGACGCGCTTGTCCGATACTCGTATCGGCGGGCACGGTCTTTTAATTTTGTGAAGACGTACGGAACGACATATTGAGCATCCATCATTTTTGCATATCATCTCATCATATCAAACATATGCATGCAAACTTATCTAAATCAAACCACCATGAAAAATAGAGCACATAGCGTCATTCTCACAAAGGATTGAAAACCGGAAACAAAAACATGGCAGATTTATTAGGTTTCACAAAAAGGAGCATAACTTCCAAATTACTTATCCAAATAAGGCAAATAAGGACTTTCTGGAAATCTTGTGTTATGCTCTTCAACAAAATCCTAGTCTCTGGTCCTGCAAAATTCTGGAACGTAGCTAGAACTGCCCTTTACAGAGAGCTATTCTGGAATTCCAGAATGTGCTCCGGTTCTGTCCCTGTCGTAGATCGTGCATAACTTTCAAACGACAAGTTGGATTGAGCTGTTCTAGGACGCGTTGGAAAGCTTAAGAAGTTGTCTAAAACTTTTGTAACAAACAAAATTTTTAATTCTGTCCAGAAACAGGAGTAAAAATTGGATTTCCGTAATATGTCAAATCTGTCCAGGAAATTGAACCGTGTTAGGATTGCGCGAAAGTTTGATTGCCTTCTTTGCTAAGTTGGTGCCATTCTATCATTCATGCTTTACTTATTTAGCATGTTTTGTTGTTGGATCTTGAGTTTTGACTTGTGTTTCAAAATTCTCCGACAGATGGCCCCCGGCAAGCTCATGTTGGACCGTGAGAACCTCGCGAGGCGGGTGCTCGAGTTGGAGCAGGAGCGTGCTGCCCTGCAGGCCACCCTCACCACCCGCGACGCCGAGCTTGCTGCCCGCACCGCCGAGCTAGCCGAGCGCACTACCGAGGTGGACACCCTCCGTACGCAGCTCGAGTATAGCGAGACGGAGCGTTGGAGCTTCTTTGAGCAGCTCCACGACGCCAACCTTGCCCTTGAGGGCAATGGAGCTGCCGCTCTGCAGGCCACGCTCGATGAGCGTACTGCCCAGCTCACCGCCGCTAATGAGGAGAACTACGTCCTCTCCGGCCAGGTGGATGCCCTTCTTGAGGAGAAGGATGAGTTGGAGGTTACTCTCCTGTAGACTCAGGGCACTAGGGATGCTTTGGAGGGAGACCTCCAGAACGCCCAGGCGACCATAGCGCATAACAACGCTACCATTGAGCATCTCCAAGCCGCCAACGACGCCCTGCACGCCATCCTTAATGGCGGACCTCCCCAGCCACTTGAGATCATTCCACCCGAGGACGACGTGGAGATGGGTGATGGTGAGGATGCTTCCGACGTCGAGGACGGAGCACCACCCTCTTCCATGAGGGATGATGGCGACTACTACGGCGATGACGACGAGTAGATGTCATGACCGGTGGTCGTAGCTCTACGTGTGTAGGATTGGTGATCTCGTGAGGCATGTAACCGTGTTTGGAAAACGATCCGCGTGTTGTTAATTAAGCGCTCCGAGATTTGTGTTTGTTTATGGGTCACATGTGACGTAACCTAAGACCGTGTTGTATCGGATTCGTGGTTTCCGTGTATCAAAAATTTCTATCATGTTGCTACTATGTTGGAATCTATGAAATATGTGTGTTGCCAATGCATTATGCTTATTTCATTGTTATTTCTTTCATACATGCAATCTGAAATTTTTGGTCCCTTATGTTCAATGTTATGTTTTCTTGCCATTTTAGCTCCGGAACTAATGAGCTAACGTGAGAAAATTTTTCATATGTGACAGATGGTGAATACCCGCCGTGGTGAAGCTTCCGGAAGTGGTCATGGTGCGAGGGAAGAACAACTCCCTAACCCTCCACCTCTCACGCCGTTGGAACAACTCGTGTCCAACCAAAACGAGATGTTCCGCTTGTTCTTTGCGAGTCAAACCAACCAAGGACAAGGCCAAGGACCGCCACCCCAAGGGCCGAGGAATTCCACCTATGCCGACTTTTGGGCCACTCAACCGCCCAAGTTTGGTGAAGCTACTACCGATCCTTTGGAGGCGGATAACTTCCTCCGCATCATTGAGTCGAAGTTTGCTCTCCTCAATTGCACATCGGAGCAAAAGGTTCTCTTTGCGGCTCAACAACTTCGTGGCTCCGCTAGTGCATGGTGGGCAAGTTTCACCGCCGCCCTTCCCGCCGGTACTCAAGTGAATTGGCCGGACTTTTGCACCGCGTTTCGCGCGCATCACATTCCCGCCGGTCTCATGAAGCACAAGTTGCAAGAGTTCCTCAATTTGAAACAAGGAACCGGAACCGTGCAAGAGTATGCACGGAAGTTCAACTACTTGGCCCAATATGCATCCTATCATGCCGACACGGATGACAAGAAGAAGGATTGCTTTCGTTCGGGGCTAAGCCCAAAGTTGCAAGATCGCTTGGCTCAAGTCACTACCGGCACGTTCAATGACTTGATGAGTGCCGCGATTGTGCAAGAGGATGCTATACGTGCTCACCAAGAGGACAAGAAGAGGAAGCGTGCCATAGGAAATCCATCCGGCTCCGCTCCGTCCAAGTACAAGCTAGCCATCACTTCCCCTTCCGGATAGAAGTTTCGGGCCGCATTGCCGCCGACAAGGGGTCTCGTCGGTTTGTGCCGCAGCAACACCACCACTCTCACGGTGGAAATCAGCAGCACAACAACTCCGCTCGCCCTCCACAGCAGCAATACCAAGGTGCTAGGCCCGGGCCTCAAGGTCCATGCTTTAATTGCGGACGTCCGGGTCATTTCGCAAAGGATTGCCGTGTTCCGACACGCAACCCGGGCAATAACAACAACAACAATGGTTCCGGAAGTGGCAACAACAACAATCAAAACCGCAATGGAAATAATGGAAATGGGAACCGCAATCAAGCCTCCACTCCGAATGCTAAGAATGGCCGAGTCAACTATACCACGGCCGAAGAGATTCAAGCGGGAGAACCGGTACTCTCGGGTATGTTTTTGGTCAACAACCACTCCACTTTGGTTCTTTTCGATTCGGGTGCAACTCATGATTTCATTAGTCAAGCATGTGCAAAAACATTACAACTCACTCCTACCGTGTTGGATATTCCCTATATCATCACATCACCCGGTGGAAAAATAAAAACAAACCTAGAGTTGAGGCAAGTACCCCTAAACCTAGAAAGAAAAGTATACCCCTCGTCTCTCATAATTTTGTGTGGGCAAGGAATAGACATAATCCTAGGTATGAGATGGATGAAGCTCCATAAAGCCGTTTTGCACATCGATTCCCGAGAAGTTCACTTAAACTCACCACTCCATGGTCCGTCCATTCTCCGATTACCCCATCCTACATTCTCCATCTCAAAAATCTACCACCTTGAGGGAAAAAGGATTGAGGATATTCCCGTGGTATGTGAGTTTCCCGATGTGTTCCCGGATGACTTGCCGGGCATGCCACCCGATCGGGATGTTGAGTTTAAAATTGAGCTCCAACCCGGTACGACACCTATTTCCCGTAGGCCGTACAACATGGCTCCCAATGAGCTAGCAATCTTGAAAGAGCAATTGGGTGAGCTTATGGATAAAGGATATATTCGCCCTAGTTCAACTCCGTGGGGATGTCCCGCTCTCTTTGTGAAGAAGAAAGACAAGACGCTACGTCTATGTGTGGATTATCGCCCTCTCAATGCGGTAACCATCAAGAATAAATACCCGCTCCCTCGGATTGATATTCTCTTTGATCAATTAGTTGGTGCTAAGGTCTTCTCTAAGATTGATCTCCGATCCGGTTACCACCAAATCAAGATCCGAGCCGAAGATATTCCAAAAACCGCATTCTCTACGCGGTATGGTCTCTTTGAGTATCTCGTCATGTCTTTTGGGCTCACAAATGCCCCGGCTCATTTCATGTATTTGATGAATTCGGTCTTCATGCCCGCGTTGGATAAGTTTGTCGTGGTCTTTATCGACGACATTCTTATTTATTCGAAGTCCGAAGAAGAGCATGCCGAACACCTTCGCATTGTTCTCCAACGGCTTCGTGATCATCAATTGTATGCCAAGTTTAGCAAGTGTGAATTTTGGTTGAAGCAAGTTCCGTTCTTGGGTCATATCATATCCGCGGAAGGTGTCGCCGTTGACCCAAGCAAAGTTGGAGAAGTGCTTACTTGAAAATCCCCAAGATCGGTGAGGCAAATCCGAAGTTTTCTTGGTCTTGCCTGAGTTATTATCGGAAATTCATTCCCAATTTTTCAAGCATAGCCAAGCCTATGACAAAATTGTTGGAGAACGATGCGAAGTTTAAATGGAGCCATGAATGTGAAGAAGCCTTCCAAACTCTCAAGAAGCATTTAACATCCGCTCCGGTGTTAGCCCAAGCCGACATCACCAAACCGTTTGACGTATATTGTGATGCGTCCGACACCGGTCTAGGAGGTGTGCTAATGCAAGAAGGTCGTGTCATTGCTTATGCTTCTCGTCAACTTCGCAAGCATGAACAACACTACCCCACCCATGATTTGGAGCTAGCCTCGGTTGTCCTTGCTTTGAAAACTTGGAGGCATTATCTACTTGGAAATCTTGTCAATCTCTACACCGATCACAAGAGTCTCAAGTATATTTTCACCCAACAAGAGTTGAACATGCGGCAACGTCGATGGTTGGAATTAATCAAGGATTATGAGTTGGAAGTCCATTATCATCCGGGTAAAGCTAATATGGTTGCCGACGCTTTGAGTCGCAAGGATCAATGCAATCATATTACCGGTTGTTCTATGGAAGATTCGGAAATTTCAGATTCTAGTGAACCAAGTCTCCGAGTCATTCCCTATGGTTCATTATATAATCTAGCTCTCATTCCTACCCTTCGTGAGGAAATTGTTGAGGCACAAAAGAAGGATGAAGGTATGGAATTTATTCGGCAAAAGATAGAAAAAGATGAGGCTACATGTTTCCGACAAGATGACGACGGTGTGTTATGGTTCAACCAACGTCTCGTTGTCCCGAAGAATATGGAATTACGGAAGAAAATAATGGATGAGGCACATTTGTCTAAATATTCCATACACCCAGGTAGCAATAAAATGTATCGCGGCCTAAGAGAAAAGTTCGGTGGACACGCATGAAGCGTGAAATTGCGCGGTATGTGGTCGAGTGCGATACTTGTCAACGAGTGAAAGCCGACCACTTAAGAAAAGCCGGATTATTGAACCCATTGAAGATTCCCGTTTGGAAGTGGGAGGACATTGCTATGGATTTCATCGTTGGATTGCCTCTCACATCAAAGAAGCATGACTCAATTTGGGTTATTGTGGATAGATTAACCAAGTCCGCGCATTTCATCCCCGTCCATACTACCTACAATACCAAGAAGTATGCCGAGCTATACATCTCAAGAGTGTTATGTTTGCATGGAGTACCTAAAACTATTGTTTCCGATCGAGGTTCGTAATTTGTGTCTCGCTTTTGGGAGCAATTGCATGCTTGTCTTGGTACCACTCTCACTAGAAGTTCCGCATATCACCCTCAAACGGATGGACAAACCGAAAGGTTGAATCAATATTTGGAGGATATCTTGAGAGCATGTGGTATGGAAAATCGAGGAAATTGAGATGATTGTCTCCCATTCGCCGAATTCTCGTACAACAATAGCTATCAAGAGAGTTCGGGAATGTCACCTTTTGAAGCATTGTATGGTCATTCTTGTCGTACACCCTTAAATTGGTCGGAAGCGGGAGAGAGAACTAACTTTGGTCCCGATCTTGTTACTCAAGCCGAAGAAAAGGTTCGACAAATTCAAGCCAACATGAAAGCCGCACAATCGCGCCAAGTTAGCTACGCTAACAAGAGGAGACGCCCATTGGAATTTGAGAAGGGAGATCATGTTTATCTTCGTGTCTCTCCGAATAAGGGCGTATCTCGATTCGGAATTAAGGGAAAGTTAGCACCCCGCTATATCGGGCCCTATCCGATTATGGAAAAGCATAGCGCGGTTGCTTACCGGTTGCAATTACCGGAAAGTCTTGCTCGAGTGCACAATGTGTTCCATGTATCTCAACTCAAGAAATGCTTGAAGCCTCCGATAGATGTGGTCATCTCCGATACCGATCAACTAGAAGAAGATCTCTCCTACCCTGAATGCCCCGTCCGGATTATTGACCAAAACGACCGAGTAACTCGCAATCGCACCATCACCTTCTATAAAGTGCAATGGAGTAACCACACCGAAGAAGAAGCAACTTGGGGACAAGAGGATTTTCTAGAGAAGAATTTTCCCGAGTTCCTCGCGTCACACAAATCGGTAATTTTCGCACTCCCTCTCCTTAATTAGTAGCGATTCTCGGGACGAGAATTTCTTTAAGGGGGAGGGCTGTGACATCCCGTGTCACGATTAAGGTTAATCACGTGGTTAGTACCCTAATCACAGCACTAATCAAGTACTAATGTTAATCACCCAAGCAAGAAGAAGAAAAATAAAAAGAAAAAGGGGAAATCTAGTTAAACCTAACCCTAAACCCTAGCACTAACCAAAATGCAAAAATCACAAAAACACTACCCATATATTTTTGCACCACTGCATTGCTCATGTAAAAAGATGAATTTACAGTATTTTTACAAAATTTTTGAACAAAGTTTTGGATGCCCAAAAATTCAAATTCAAATCTGAAACATCCCTGTTTATGAATTTTGCATGAATTTTTGGAAACACTTTTGGAACTTCAAACTTTAAGATAAAAATTAAACCCATTCGTGCTGAAGCTCCACATATTTTTATTTCTAAATTTGGAGCAGCAGAAGTATGAAGTTCGCTCAAAGTTTCAAACCACGAGTTAAAATTTGAATTTGGAGCTCGAGCTACGGGGACCGCCGGACAATGGCGGCTGTGCCCGCCGGTCCGCTGCCCCCGCGCCCGCTCCAGCGCGTGTCTCCGCCCAGTCCCATCGCCACGTCTCCCCTGGCCACCTCCCCAACCTCCCTGTACCCGCCGGCCAACAGGAACGGCCGCGCATTGAAGCCGCGCCGGCCCTGCCGACCGGTCGTGCGCCGCCCCCTAGAAAACGGCGCCAAGGCTCTCACTTTCCTCCGCCACCAATTATTGCCAGCCCCTCCCACTCCTCTCCGCACCGCTGCCCTGCCCTCTCCCTCACCGCAGCTCGCGCCGGAGAAGGAATCGGCGCCGCCGTCGCCATGGCCGCCCCGTGCCCCTCCGCGTCGCACGCGCCTGGGTGGGCCAATTCTCCTCCCTTTCTCCGTCGGTGCGTGCGCAGGGTCATGCCCAAGCTCCCTGCTGACGCGCTCCCCTCCCTCTGCTCCAGGTCGCTGGAATTTGGAGGAAGCCGCCGCCGTTCTTCGCGCCTCTCCGCCACTCCTCCGTCGAGCCGCCACCACGGCCCGCCCGGCGCCGCCCGAGCCCACGCCGCGACTCCCCGTGCCCGGGTGGTGCTCCCGGACCAGCCCCTCCCCTCCTCTCTCTCTGCGCTCGACGCACGCCGCCGCCGGAGCCCCGCGGGCGCCGCCGCTCGTCGCGGCCCGCCTCCGGCCGTCGCGGGGCCCCGTGGACCCCACCGGCGTGTTTCCCGCACCACGCGCAAGCTTTCCCCAAAGGCCGGAGCATGAGCTCCAGCGTAGCGCCGCCGCGTCGGACCTCGCCGGCGCCGGCCACCGCCCGCCGGAGCCCGCGCGCCGCCCGTTCAAATCTGCCCTAGTGGCAATATCGTAAATAAGGCCGGACTTCATTCAAGTTTGAAAAATTCATATCTCGCGTTTGAAATGTCCAAAAATTACAAACTAAAATGTTTTGGAAACTAGAAGACCTGTACTTTCATAAAAGCAACATGAACTCATCAGATCTGGTCATTTTCATATTTTTACAAAAATGACAAAAGTCAACCCCTAAAAACTTAACTAGGCCATAACTTTAAAACTATAAATCCAAATTAAAAGCCACTTGGCCAAAATCTTCACCCAGGCACACAGGAATTTTTGGCACTGGAAGATCTGCATTTCATCTCATATTTTTCAAGTTATTGCATTTCTTGCATTCTCTGTATTTAATTATTAATTAAATCTGTATAAATTATTTTTGCATGAAACTTGGTAATTAATTTCCCCTTAGCACTGTGCATGTGTAGGAAAGTCCATGGTAATATTTGAGCATGCACTACCGGAAAACAGGAAATTGCCGTGTGCCGCAAACTTCGCCGTGTGCTTCCCTTCGGGCACACGGCGAAAGGACGTTTGCCGTGTGCTATATCCGCAAACACACGGCAAAACACCGGCTCACGGCAAAACGGTCTTCACCGTGAGCCAAACGACGGACGCACGGCGAAGAGTCCCTAATCGCCGTGTGCCGACCACGTGGCACACGGCGAACAAGACGGCCATCCGCCACCGTCCCCTTTGCCCCGTTTGCCGTGTGCTTCAGAATGGGGCACACGGCAGCTGTCCGTTTCTGCCGTGTGCCTGCCCCGAGCACACGGCGAAAATTAAACTTTTTTTTCATTTAGCCTCCCCAACTTTTTTTCTAGTGCTAGTAAATGGCTGGTGCACTATGGTTCCTTTGGAAGCTTTTTATGATTTTTTCTATATTTATCTAATTTATGTTATCTACAATATTTTTTGGAATATAAGAAATTTAAAGTGGAAGTGCATAAAATAATAGACAACGAGTGAGTGAAAAAGTGACATTTACGATATTGAGACTACGATAAGACTACTCGATGAAGTTGTTTAGTAATTTTGTGAACTTTATCGAGTGCAGCGTTTGTAACGTGAAGATTACTCGATGAAGTTCCATACAGATTATAAAACAAGAGATGAAGTTCATACATGCAAATGCATATTCGAATTATAAGTTCAATTCAAAACTCTCTTATATACACAATACACAATTACATGAAATCACATGAAATAACATGTTTTTTTAGCTATTTTCGTACTAGTTTCACAATTTTAATCAAATAACATGCAATTATGTTATTTTAATTCTTATTAATTGATTATGAGTTATCATTACATGAAATAATTTGTTTTGGTGTGTGCCAACTTAATATTCATATGATTGAGGCTATATATTTGTTTGGAAAAGAGTTTCAAATAATGATTTGGCGAAAAGAATGAAATGGTAAGAAATTTTGCCGTGTGCTTGGACGCACAGCACACGGCAAAAGGAGCTCCTCGCCGTGTGCTTGGACGCGCAGCACACGGCAAAAGGAGCTCTTCGCCGTGTGCTGGCTCTCCGGGACACACGGCAAAGCACCCGCCACGTGGGGTTGTGAGTTTTGCCGTGTGTCGCTCCCGGCAGCACACGGCAAAGGTCCCATTCCCTTTTAAACTCAACGTATCTTTGTCTTTGCCGTGTGCTTGGGGACCCCGGCACACGGCGAACTACGTGGTTTGCCGTGTGCGCTGGATCCGGGCACACGGCGAACACGTAGTTTGCCGTGTGCTCGGATCCGGGCACACGGCGAACACGTGGTTTGCCGTGTGCCGTGGATCCGGCACACGGCGAAGTGTTGGATATTGTTGGGCCCGGGCGCCGCTCTCTTCTCTCTTCTCTCACTCTCTCACTCTCTCACGACCGTTGCCCGCGCCCCGCCCGCACCGCGCCCCGCCCGCTCGTCCTCGCCGCACCGGCCCCGCGCCTGCCGTCGCCGCACCGGCCTCCGCGGCCCCGCCCCCGCGGCCCCGTGCCCGCGGCCCCGCGCCCTGCCGTCGCCGCACCGGCCTCCGCGGCCCCATGCCCGCGGCTCCCGCCCCGTGCCCGCGGCCCCCGCAACACCGCCCGGCGTAGGAGGCGGCCCGTGGCGACGTCCTACGCCCGGTCTCCCTCCCGGCACGCCGGGTCGTCGTCCCCCTTGGCGCCACCCCGCCCGCTCCCGGTGCCCGCGACGCGGCCCGTGGCGTCCTGCCCCGTGGTGCCGTCCCGCCTCGTGTCCCGTGACGCAGCCCCGAACATCCTTTCTACGTCACGGATAAGCAAAGGTTTTTAGGTGATCGAAGACATGAAGTTTTTGATTAGATAATGAATATGAATCGACCATCGTGTCGATGCTTGTTTAGGGTAGGCCATCGTGCTGTTGCTTTATATATTGTTATAAAATTTGTTATGGTTGTCGGCCATCGTGTCGATGCTTTTTTTGCAGGTTTTGAACCCTTATTGTTTAGGGTAGGTGCTGCCAAAATTTATATTGGACACTAATTTTTTTTTACTTTCTGCGGTGAGGCTTTGGAGAGGCGCCATCGTTGACTCATCGTTTCGCTACGTAGTAAGGTGAGATAACAGGACCCCTCTTTTCATATAATGTTCTTAGGTCGCGCAACCTAGTTAGGCGTCTCCCGTTCGAAAGAGATACGGTTGAAAATATGTATTTGTTTGCATATGAACGACCGTATTTGTTTCGAATTGTCCACGTATTCTGGACAGCCCGTGGATGTGTAGATAGGGTTAGTTTCCATGCTCCACCCTATCCGAGGTAGAGTTTCGGCATCACCCCCCTGTTGTTCTCCGGATACACAATCTCCTTAATAGGACGTGTATTTGGAGAACAGCGGGAGGTGCTTGTCGAAATTCTGTTTCGGATAGGGGTGGAGCATGGAAGCTTACCCATCTACACATCCTCGAGTGGGATTAGGACCTATCTTTACCTATTAGGGCATGCTAGGTATCGCGTAGTTGTATATGATTTCTATAACACATATTGCGTTATGTTAAAGGATGGATAGTCGTGATTGGATGTACACGGGATGGCGGGGTAAGCGTGACTATACGGATGAGTTCATTTACAAGGTCCATGAATTCTTGAAAAAGACATTTCAATCGGGACGGGGTAGAGCCATGTGCCCATGTGCCAGGTGTGAGAACAAGACATATCAAACACAATTGAAAATGGGTCAACACATTTGCAACAATGGGTTTATGGCTAACTACACCCGTTGGATCTGCCATGGTGAAGCCCATCGAGCTAGGGACGAGGTCGTGAGGCAACGCATCGCAGAATATGATTCCGATGCCGGGTGCGGAGACATGTTAGATGACTTTCATCACGCCCACTTTGATGAAGGACCTAGCCATGTTGGGGAAGAGCCGCCGAGCCTACCGCAAAAGCCTATTACGACATGTTGTCTTCGGCACGGAAACCATTTCACGACCATACGGATGTTTCTCAAGCTGGATGCTTTGTCGGACGACTAATGGCTTTAAAATCTCAGCTTGGCATCGGTCGAGACGGCTTTGATAATATGTTGACGGTTTTTGGTAGCTCTGCTTCCGAGTGGTCACAATCTGCCGCGCAACATGTATGAGTCACAAAAGCTCCTTCATGCACTTAAGATGCCGTACGAGCGGATACATGTCTGTCCAAACGGATGCGTCTTATTCAGGAAAGATAACTCGAGAAAAAAATTATTGTCCTAAATGTAATTCCTCCAGGTTCATTGAGGTAGATTCGGTGATGGTCATAAGAGGCAGCTCAAAATCCTCGTGAAAATCCTACGGTACCTTCCATTCGTACCGAGGATTCAACGCCTTTACATGACCGAGGAGACCGCATTGCTTCATTTGATTTTTTGACGTCTCTCATTTATCCCGTGTAGGTGCCGGCGCCGTGGTGTCGTAATGACGATTTGTGCTGGGAACGCATAGTGGACAAGTGGTTCTCACCCGAGTGGGAGGAGATGCATAACGCTGGCCGAGCCCGGCGTGCGTTGATGCCTGGTCCATCGCACCACCAAGGCAGCCTTAGCAACGAGGAGTACGAGCTCGATGGGTATGCGAGTCATTTATTTGTTTTATCTCATAATTATGCATAAATAGTAATGAACTTGTTATTTTGTTTGCGAGTCCCGGTCACATGGAGGCGCCGAGTGTCCTGAGTTCGTGGGCTGGGCTATGGCCCACCGGAAAAAGGCTACTCGGGCCAGCTACGACCCCGAAAACCCTCCTTCGACTTACAGCAACCCCTCCGTCTACTCCCGTATCACTGCATATACGGAGGTGGGTAAGCAACTCTATGGCTCGAGTGGGATCCGACCGCCCACCCTATTGATGCTGAGGTGGCCATGAGGGCGGGAGGAGGCAAGAAGCATGGCCGGTTGATCATAGGCGACGGCACTGTGGACACGAGCAGTTGCCCCACCCTCTCACGGATTCGGGCGAGGGACCCAGCCACTCGCCCCGCCTATACGTCCACGCCGGACCGTCGCAGATCTCCAAGTGCAGAGACTTGAGGTTATTTCTGCTTCACTAAACAATTATTCAATTTCTAATCACGTATTATAACTGCATTGTAACAGTTCAATGGAAACTTTTGTAGGCCGAGCTCGCCGAAGAGAGAAGGCAGCGACAGGAGGAATCGGCGCGACAGCAGGGGGATATGGCCAATTTGTTTGCTTACATTGCCCACATGCAAGCTGAGTTGGCAGCAGGACGACCACCACCACTGCCTCCAACTATGTCTCATATGTTTCCAGTCACTCCTCGGGTAATCAAGAAACATTGGTCAATTTATAATTACTTAGAGACTAAGATAACCTAGAGAATTAGATATTGTAGAAACTTACAATCTTAACTAAAATGAGTATTCTCTGGTTTGCAAACTTTTCTACTTTTTGCAGAACCTATCGGCGGCATCGAATGCCTCGGTGAACATGTCACCTACGTTGCCCCCGCAGCAGTTGTTCCCACAAGTGCCGCCGTTCGAGCCCTCACCTTTCGACCCACATCCGTGAAATCATGGTTTGTTGTACTCGTTGACGGCCTATGAATGTTATATGTGTTGTTTGTGACGATATTTGTGATGTTATGAGACAAACGGATTATATGTGTTTTATTTGCGATATATGTGTTGTGCGATGATATGTGCGATGAATTGATGATGATGTGATATATTTCTACTGTGTTTGATATATGTTCTATTTGAAATGTTAAATGAGGTATCCGAGGCTAAAAAAACAGAAAAAAATATGGATGCGAGATGGTCATTTTGCCGTGTGCCGGAGGCCCGGCACACGGCAAAGTGACCATACTGGGAATTCATATTGGTCGCTTTGCCGTGTGCCGGAAGGGCACACGGCAAAGTGACCAAATCTTTGCCGTGTGCCACGTCCCCGAGCACACGGCAAACACATGAGTCTTCGCCGTGTGCCACGCCACCAGGCACACGGCAAAGGACCGAGTCTTCGCCGTGTGCCACGCAATCGGGCACACGGCAAAGACCGAGTAAGTCGCCGTGTGCTTCGCGGTCGTCACACGGCGAAGGTGACGTGACGGCACTGTTACCTTTGCCGTGTGCTGAATGTGGCACACGGCAAAGTCTTCGCCGTGAGCCCGTGTTTTGGCACACGGCGAAGGCTGATTTGCCGTCTACTCCATTCGCCGTCAAGCCTTCGCCGTAGGCCACCGACGGCAAAACTATTTGCCGTGTGTTTAGGTACCTTCGCCGTGTGCCGCGAGCACACGGCAACTCGCTGGATTCCGGTAGTGATGTTAAGTAATTATTCTTGCAAACCCTAGATCTACCTCCATTAAAGGTTAATTTCAGCACATGTTGAATAAGTTAATGTTCCACAAAATTATATTTCTTCATGTTTATGTAATTTTCACTGTTCACCATGTCCCCTAGCACCTCATGGCAGGTTTAGTCAAAAGGTTTCATGTATTTCACGTATGTATTAATTTTGAGATCGAATTCTTATCTTAAAAGGAAATCGTCATTGCATGTGATGCTAAAACACATAAGCCTAGGTTTCTTCATTTTATATTTTGAAAACTTGCTAAATATTAGTGCTAAACCTGCAATAACCACAGCACTCATGTCTAAGCAATCAAGTCATTACTCATGTATTAGTATGATTATGCTTGTTCATATATTTGGAACCCCTTAAAAGGAAACAAGAGGCATGTTATGATTGCTAGGGTTTGAGCAAAACAAGACCTTTGTTTAATTTATTCATATACATCCTTACAAAAACAGCACACATGCATTGCCACTCTCATCGGCCTTGTATTCATGTTACTTATGCATTGCATTTCATCCTCTAGGTGACGACGTCGAATTGAACCCGCCGGAAGAGACAATTGCAACGCTCAACGCTTGTGAGGCTAGTGCTAACTTCGATCACTCTCAAGGCAAGCCCCGGTGCATTCCTATTATTTTTAAAATGTTTTTCCTTTATCACTCTATTAAGGATAATGAATGTGCATTTAAGTTTATAGGCGTTGATTGGAAATCCACATGCATAAATTCCTATATGTCCTATGTCGCTTACGTGTCATATCCTCGTTTAGAATTGCTATGCTATGTTTATGGAGTCAACGATAGATTGGGGATCTCACTCATGGCTTATGATTAAATGTGAACATGATGAATTTGGTTAAAAATTGAGAACACCCCATTGTGGCTCCGCGAACAAGTTTGAGTTATGTACCACTTGCATACCTTTCTTATGGGGATTGGTAAACCTATGTAACTTGCAAGTTGTAAAGTGAGCCGGATATCTCACCGACCCGGAGGTGATGTGTTGGCACGGTGGTTGCACGGGCTGAGGACCGTTGGAGAGTACATGGGTTAAGCCTTGGGCGCGTTGTTGAACGGTCGCAAGGGGACGTGTACTCGGGGTCGGTGGCCCCGTGTTTTACTTTACGATGAACTCGCGAACGGTGGCCATACGTGTTCTTAAATGATGCGTATGTCGTGCATTTGGGTTCTTTCCTGCAGGATTAATAATTCGATAATTATCACCGCTTCCTCTCGGTTAATGAGTACCACTTGATTCGAGCAGTTCGCATAGTGTAGTAATGGAAAGAGATGGAATAGCTTGCTGTTTTATATTAATATTAAATTGTATTGCAAACTCTTGTATTGTTAGTATGCTCACTAAAGTTCCTTTTATGCAACAACCCTATTAATTTGGCTAAGTAATAAAATTGCCAACTTAATTAGCATAGGTGCTATTTATGCAAAAAGGCCAAGTTAAACCGGTCAAGCCCATGCATCTAGGAGTCGGTCTTAGATGACCAATTTGACGGGTAAGACTTGCGGAGTATGTTAGATACTCGGGCTTTGCCACTACATGTTGATTTACAGGTTTCCCGCAAGCCGGGTTTTGCGATTGTTGTGGTAAGGTTGTTTGGGATGGAGAAGAGCCCAAAGAGTGGACCATTGAATGGGTCCCTAGCTCTCCGACCCATGATGAGTGAGCCATGGCCTAGGCCGGCATGGTTCATTTAAGTTATCGATGTATCGTCGAGTTGTGTATTTCGCTTCCGCACTTTATTTCGAACAAAGATCATGGTTATGTAAACATAAATTCGAACCTAATGTATCTTTTATTCGAACTCTATGTTGTAATCAAGACTTAATTATGTAACCTTGCAAATTGTGTATGTTTGTTAATGTGATGCTATGTATGGTTGCTTCGTCAATCATCTCCCAAGGCGATCCGTACCGCACTTAACTATCTTTCGGGATAGGGGTGTGACACCGCGGAAGTCGAACCCTAACCCTAGGGTGGCTGCCCGTGAACCGCGACCAAGGCGAATGGCGCGAGCGCATCGGGGCACAAGCAAAAGCGCGCGGCGCGGCACAGCTAGGATGCGCGAGGGTGGGCTTGCAGGCAGGGGAGCGGCGCGGTGAAAGTACGACGAGGCCACGACATAGCTAGGAGGGCGGCACGGCTTGTGCGCGGCCGGGCGTGGCGCGACCGGTAGGGCTATATATTTTTATATGCATGGTTTTGGAGCTTTAATGCAGATATAGGTGAAATTGGTATAAATGAAGGCTACACGGAGGACAAGAGACAAAAGAGCCACGGAAGGCCCACTGTGCTTGATCGGCGTAGATGTGCGCTGCTCGGTGTAGAGGTGATTTGACCCATTAAGTGTTGTTCGAGGTCCATTCCACTATTATGGAAGTTTACTTGCACGAGATGCTTGAAGATATTTGCCTGGAAAAGATTTAGGAAACTTCAAAGCTCAAACGTGCAATACAAGATATTATCTCGAAGTTCGTGATGTGAAAGGCCCACATGGAAGAAATAGAAGGAACAAGAACCAACTTGGAAAGGACATCGAGGAAGACACGGCTCACGCCGATCGTTGTGTCCTGTGCAGCGATCAACGCAGTATGGAAATTGCTAGTTTCGACTCCTTTACGTACCTAGACTCTATATATACTTGTGAAACCCTGGATCGACGGGAGGCAACGAGAGAGGGACACCAGATTTGTGAGTTAGAGCCACCGAGGGTTGCCCCGTTAGAATAGATCTCTAGTTGAGTTTCAAGAACCATTGGTGATTAGAGTTGATCCATCAAGGTAGGCCTTCTAGACGGTAATGTATCTTACACTATGTATCTCAAGGATGATTACATGTTGATGATGGTTTTAGTGATTTGTTGATCTTGATTCTATAATCTTGTTCCAATTGCTTAGTTATAGGTAAGTATTTCGATGCTATCTTAATCGTGGTGATTAGGGAAGTACTCGGACCTTGTATCGATTATAGTTGCTTGATGATGCTATTGATGTGGTTTAGTAGTGACAAGTGCTAAGATTGCGCAACATCCGTAGATAGTTGAGTAGGATAAGAAGCCTACAGCGAGTAGGGGTTTGTCACCGGCAGCGATAAATCGAAGGCCACCTTCTAAAGTCGGGACGTTCTTATTCATCTAAGGTTTGCAATTGATCTATGTAATTTATCCATTATGATGTTATTTAATTAGACTTCTTGGTTACGATCTCAACTAGCAGATATCTGGTTACTCATGTAACCTTACTTAGCTAATCAAGTCTCCGAAGTTGTTAGTGTAGATTCCCAGAGCGCGCCGATCAGCACAATAGCCAACAACACTCTCTCAACCCCAACAACCAACAATAGTTCGGTTAGATCTTTTTATTGTTAACAATACTTCAATTCCCATTAGTCTCTGTGGATTTGATTAAACCTTGGAATACTCTAAAAGAAAAAGTGCTATAATTGTACACCGTCCTCTTGCGGCATATAAGTGGGTGCGTAGATACGACCAACAGCGTAGCGGGGAGCTCTTCGGCAATGCGGCTCGTCTAGCACAACGCGAGAGGGGAGGGGTTTCTTGGCCCACAAGCATCACCTGCAAGAGGAGAAGGTCGGCGTGGGGTTAGACGTCGATGAGGGAGGCTGGAAGGGGGCTCTCGTCGTGGGGGCAGGTGACCGGCAGCGGCGGTGCTCCGTTCTCCTCTAAAATTCGGGCGGGGCTCTGCACGAAAGGGGAGCGGGTCAATGGGGAGCTGTGGAAGCTTCTTGTGCATCGATTTGCAGAAGAAAGGGCGAGAGGTGAGCCGCCTAGGGTGAGTTGGACGCGGAGGCGGCCATGGTGGTCGGGAACAGAGCGGCGGTGGTGATTTCCTTTGTTTGCGCGCTGGAGTGGCGAAGGACCTGGGTTACGACGTTGGGCGATGGAGGGGATAGTGGTAGAGCTTGCGGAGGCGAGAGTGGGATGAGACCTAGGCCTCCGTGCCGTTTTCTAGGGGAGGGACGAGAGAGGGAGCGGCAGGGTGGTCGACAAGGATGGGAGCAACGCCTTCGGTTCCGGTGAGAGAGTGGGAGTTTTCTTTGAGGAGGGGCGATGTGTCGGGGCGGGCGCTCGTGCGTGGGGTGGCCCGAGCTTGTCGGACCGGCGGACGGAGGCACCATGCACCAATGGTTCAAGGTTTGGATCGATTTGGGTTTTGGGATTTCTATTGGTTCTGAAATTAAATCAAAACCCTAACCTGCATTGCTCACAAATCTATGCCATTTTGCATGGGTGTTCAGAATGAATTGTTCTACCTTTTCCCTTTTGGGGCAGGGTTCAAATTTTGCTTGTATAATTTTTTAAAAATTCCAGGGCAAACACTGTTTTTGGTTTTAAATTGAATTTTTAAGGCATCAAAGACTTTACCAAAAATTTGGCAAAAAAGCCCTAAATTCATTATTTTGGATGGCCAACATTCCTGTGGAAACAATGTTATAATTTTTGATGTTTATGAGAGTTAGGGTTTTGCCCCCTTTAATTAAAGGTTTTTCTCATTTTTGTTGAATTCTTGTTTAGCTTCTTAATTAACTTTACCTTAATTGGAGTTTAGTAAATTAATTAGCTTAATTGAAGTTTAGCTAGGGTTATTAGTTTAATTTACTCCTATAGTGACATGGGATGTCACAAAGGGTAAAGTAAATAAAAACTAAAGCTGTAGGGGATGGAATTTAGGGAAGCTGCTTGGAGCAGATCATATATCAAATCCTTGAAATGTTGTAGGGGATGGAATTTTAGGAGAGCTGTTCGAGATGCTCTTGGAGATCTAGATGAGCAACAACAAAAAAATGATGCAATCAAGCCCATACAAGCATGAGGAATAACGCCATGTCTATGTGTTAATGGTTATAAATATATATGTTTGTTTGTCACTCGTCAAATTTATACAAACGCAAAATGGATTAAGTGTCGTACCCTTGTTTGAATTATTGCGTTGAATAAGAGAATCCGATAATTTGTATGTTGATTACTGTTGGGGGAAGATGACCACCTTACCCCAATGGGCCGGCCTGGAAGGAAATAGGCCCAACAAGACCATGGAATAAGCACCTCATATGCATGGCGGCCCAAAGGAGAAGCACTTGGAGAGGAGTACTTGGCACAGCCAAGGCCCAAGAAGGTCATGAAGAGGGAATTCAGCCCACGAGTAGATAGAACAGAGAGAGGGCATAAGTGTAATTTGTGGGGGCTGATAGTGACTATTAGGGTTGAGAGAGTATGAGGCTATAAATACTCTCTCAGCCCATCACATCAGCCAAATTTGGACTCTCCCTGTAATATCACCGTAATAGAAATGAGAGCCTTTGTATGGGGTCCTTCGTGACTCCCCAACCACTTAGTCCCTTCGTAGTCCCTTCGTAGTTTTCCTGTTCCTCTCCAATAGGCATAGCCCAAGGGCCTTCGTAGTCCCGCAGCCCATCCACATCTCCGGGACACCTTGGGCTGGCCCATTCCTTGTTGATTGTGGCCTTCGTAACCACAACAGCTGGCGCCGACCGTGGGGAGCGAACGAGAAAAGCCTACGTTATGGCCGGAGGATATACCGGAAGTCGAAGGATTGGTGACCCTCGGGGTTCCATAGCGGCAGATCCGGGAGACACGGTGGGTCAAGAGGAAGGCATACTCGCACAAGCTGACTTGACCGAAGGGGTGAACAATGAAGGAACCTCAAGCCGGGACCGAAGGGGCCCGCGAGGCGTCAATACGAGCCACACCGGAGGACCTCGGGTTGCAGTGGGATTGATTGGACTTGGAAAGACAAACCCAAGAGGAGAGTGACCGCAAAGAGCAAGCTCAAAGGGAGGACAATGCCGGACTTCTTGCGGACCGCGAAGAGCAAGCCCGAAGGGAGGACAATGCCGGACTTCTTGCGGAGCGTGAAGGGCAAGCCCGAAGGGAGGACAATGCCGGACTTCTTGCAGAGCGTGAAGGGCAAGCCCGAAGGGAGGACAATGCCGGACTTCTTGCGGAGCGTGAGGAGCAAGCCCGAAGGGAGGAGCATGTAAGGCTTCTCACGGACCCTAAAGAGCAGGCCCGAAGAGAGGAGCAAGTAAGACTTCTTGCGGCTCGACTGGAAGCACGAGTACAAC
This sequence comes from Chloris gayana, assembly GCA_031894775.1. NCBI lineage: Eukaryota > Viridiplantae > Streptophyta > Magnoliopsida > Poales > Poaceae > Chloris > Chloris gayana. The sequence goes on along the minus strand of JAUNZO010004083.1, from coordinate 148,269 downwards.
CAAAGGAGGGCAATCGAAGAGCGCGAGCCGAGGCCACGAGCTCCGGAAAACTTCATAAGGCAAGAAGCGAGGATACAAGGAAAGGCTGGAAGGCTGTCATAAGAACTCAAGAATTACAAACAAAGCAGCTGGAGTTCTCAAGAGAGCAAACATGTCCGAGCGGCGGGCTCCAGCCCACGAAGCTTATCAGGAACTGTCTTCGCAAGATCAAGGGCTCGAGCAGATAGCTCATCCTTCGCAGGATCCATTACCCATGCGGACTGCTTTCCCTTCGGTTGCGGGTCCGGACCAGGGGGTTGAGGTGGACTGATAGGTACACGGGTGTTGCCCGATCTTTCGATGAGAGGGGATAACTTCGATTTGAACTGGAGAGACGTTCACGGCCCGACTACAGCCAACAAGGATGCGCCTTAGCAACCGATACACCAACTCCAGCGGTTAATCACGATCTTGTGGAGCACGATCAACCAAACCACGAGGGTAATTCCTGCAAGCAATCGAAGAACAAGCAAGAACAAGATAAACAAGTGACTAAACTCACAAAGGTGGGGTTCTGAATGAAGTAGAACGGATGGTCTAGCCGACGCACGCGTCTACAAGATAGTAGCAATGGCTAAACTAACAAAACAAAACCCAATCTGTTTGTGGTGGCTATGGGGGTATAAGAGAAGGGGAGAGGATGACCAGGACATGGTGGAGGTCGTCCTCCAACCCTAGGACGCGCCCCTATTGGGCCCAACTTGATACAAAGCCCAATAGCGATATAACGGTGACTCAGCACCGAGATAGATTCTGTCTATCAAATTGTATCGATGATTCCCGTCAACTCCGAACGAATCTGGACGTCAAACCGGCGCCATTGGAAAGGTGGTCTTCTTATATTTCCAACCATATGTAGAACGTCCAAAACCGAGCTCGTATGCGACCTGGGCGTCCATTTTTGTGCGGCCTGGTCCTGGAGTCCGAATCGGACCCGAAACCGACTTTGATTAGGCCTCCCACTTGATTTGCAATACATGGCCGGCCCTTCACGCCTTTGATCACCTCTCTAGCCATATCCTCATCATCTCCATGGTTCCTAATAATAATTAAATCATTAGGTAGTATTTTATTCTCAAAACTATATAAGGAAGGCATTAGAAACGAGCTCACCGATAAATTCCAAATTCGCGCTTGAGCTCTCATGATTGGATCATGAATATCAAATAAGGGAGTGTTGGTTGTATCTGTACGAGTGATGTCCTCATCATTCTCCCCTTCTTGGCTGCAAACTGTCCTCGGTTTGGCGTCGTGGTTGAAGTTCATGTAAAGAGTGGGATTATGCTCTTTCAAATATGATGCTCGAACTTGCACTAATTCACATTGCAGCAAGAATTGCTCCCCTTCTTGAAGCTTGACCTGCAACTTATAATCAATAGAAGAGAAACTAGATACTGTGTTGTTAGCTTCAATGCAAGTCATCATTTGATTACTTGAGGACTTCTTTAAAAGTGTTGTCAAATCTGAACAGATATATACCCTATGCACCATTAACTTATCATTTTCATCATATTTGCCAATTGTATGAAACGAGCAATAATCAAGATATAGCAAACCAGATTTCAGAAATAATTCAGTCTCCAAACTATTCAGGTCAAAAGGACTATCAAATTCAATATAACCTAAACAATTTAGAGACGATATGATTTTCAACTCATCTTTCTCACTGTTAATGCAATGAACCTGTCTTATTTCAGCAAGTGTATCATTAAGAATAGAATTATCATGCCCATGCATTAGTTGTGTTGTAGATATAAGTGAAGCATGATCGCACAACTCTTCTTTGTCACAAGCAACTATCTTAGAATCTTGTAACAAAGGAAATTCAGTAGGAGATTCCACTAAGGATTGCTCTAAACTAGCATAAGAAGTGGACAAATTCAGCGTCAAAGCATTAGGATCACATGCAACCACAGTTAGCTCATGTGCCCCTTCATTCACTTGGTCTATTTCAACACAAATAGAACTACCTTTTTCACTATCTTCCTTGGACTTGTCTTCAACCGAATAATTATTATCCTGCCCAAAGTTAGTCATCGCAGAACATGGAACAGTGGACATCATGTCGGTTTCACAAGCAGAAGAAGACATTAAAATCTGATTTTCAGCGTCACGAGCAAGCAAATACATGAGAGATAGGTGGGTATAATTTTCAGATTTCAGCATGGATTGAATTTCAAGATTGAGTCCTCTCATAAACCTACTCGTTATATCTTTGTAGCATTCATCTAGACCACCAAATATGACACAAATCTTAAAAACATGATAGTATTCTTTCACACTCCTACTACCTTGCTTCAAGTTGTCTAATTTTTTAATCAAACGATCAGCATAATATTCAGGAATGAAAGCATCTCTAAAAAGAAGTTTGAAGTCATGCCATGATTGTGGTACTTTGTGCCGCCTACAAATACGATTCCATTCATACAAAGCATCTTTAGTCAATATATTAGAAGCAATATAAACCTTTTGTTCCTCGGAAAGATCATGCTCATCAAACTCACTCTCTAACTTTAGCTCCCAATCAATATATGCTCTAGGATTCAAAAACTCACCATCATATGAAGGCAAGTGTTGAATCATGTCCTGAATGTTACAATGCAACCGTGATGGCTCAAATATCTTCGTGTCACCTACCATGATTAGCAGAAAGCAAGAACAAACACAATAATTTGTATGCTCCTATCAACTACTGGGATGTGTCGTTGTTACTCTCTCAAACTGATTTGTTCAAACAAGCCCTTGCAAGTTCTTACCTTGCTCAACAGGTGGTGATGGCAACCAACAAGTCAGAAACCGTGCAAGAAAGTGTATCAGTGCTGCAGCAACAATACATGTCAAGCTCTAATCGAATATGTGGAGTTGTAGGTGGGCTGAAAGTAATGCACAAGGAAAGCTAGTACCACGTTAGTTAAAAGCAAGTTGAATAAGTGTTCAATGACGGTACCGTGCTGGTCCTAGGCTAAACCATTATAGAGACGCGAGCCTAGACACAAATGATGTCACACAAAGCAAATGAAATAGGTAGAACCAGCAGCAACTACAACTCAATTTTGTTCTCTCTTTCTTTCGGTTTTTGTACTCTTTTTCTTTTTCGAGCAAATTGAACAGTCTTGTTCAAATAGCAGGTTGCAAATTTCTTCAGCGATTGCAGCTCACTCAGATGGAATTTTTATGCAAGCTCAGATCCTTTGGAAAGATAATATCATAAGCTTTCCAAATTGTGCTTAAATGCACAGAACGCACCAGCGATGATAAAAATATAGCCTTTTTTTTATCAGAATTGTCTTGATATTGAATTGAATTTCTTTCTTCTCGGTGCAAGACAAGAGGTGGACAAAGATAAATTTGGTGTGGCACAACACGAAACAGCAAGTATGATGGTGATGGTGGATAATTTCGTGGTTCTATAGGTGGAACAAAAAAAATGATGACAACAGCGGTGGATTAAGTGGTGACTAAAACGTGAATAGAACTCGAAACTCTAGTGGATTAAACACTAAGACCAGCAACACGACACGACGATGCAACCACAAACTCAACAAGAATTAACTAAGTAGTAACAGCAAAAAGCTCAAAGTGTTTAAAGGTAAAGGGAAATATGATATGTGTGTTTTTTTTATGGCTATTTTTGGACTATAGGAGAGAAAAAAAATCAGGGAGGAACACGAAATCTCTCACCGATGAACCTTGCTCTGATACCAACTGATAGGTACACGGGTGCTGCCCGATCTTTCGATGAGAGGGGATAACTTCGATTTGAACTGGAGAGACGTTCACGACCCGACTACAGCCAACAAGGATGCGCCTTAGCAACCGATACACCAACTCTAGCGGTTAATCACGATCTTGTGGAGCACGATCAACCAAACCACGAGGGTAATTCCTGCAAGCAATCGAAGAACAAGCAAGAACAAGATAAACAAGTGACTAAACTCACAAAGGTGGGGTTCTGAATGAAGTAGAACGGATGGTCTAGCCGACGCACGCGTCTACAAGGTAGTAGCAATGGCTAAACTAACAAAACAAAACCCAATCTGTTTGTGGCGGCTATGGGGGTATAAGAGAAGGGGAGAGGACGACCAGGACATGGTGGGGGTCGTCCTCCAACCCTAGGACGCGCCCCTATTGGGCCCAACTTGATACAAAGCCCAATAGCGATATAACGGTGACTCAGCACCGAGACAGATTCTGTCCATCAAATTGTATCGACGATTCCGGTCGACTCCGAACGAATCTGTACCTCAAACCAGCGCCATTGGAAAGGTGGTCTTCTTATCTTTCTAACCATATGTAGAACGTCCAAAACCGAGGTCGTATGCGACCTGGGCGTCCGTTTTTGTGCGGCCTGGTCCTGGAGTCCGAATCGGACCCGAAACCGACTTTGATTGGGCCTCCCACTTGATTTGCAATACATGGCCGGCCCTTCACGCCTTTGATCACCTCTCTAGCCATATCCTTATCATCTTCATGGCTCCTAATAATAATTAAATCATTAGGTAGTATTTTATTCTCAAAATTATATAAGGAAGGCATTAGAAACGAGCTCACCGATAAATTCCAAATTCGCGCTTGAGCTCTCATGATTGGATCATGAATATCAAATAAGGGAGTGTTGATTGTATCCGTACGAGTGATGTCCTCATCATTCCCTTCCTTACCCTTAACATGGGAGTTACAGACAGCGGTGTGGCCTCACCGGTTGGCCGGAGTCACACTCCCGGTATACGGAGGGACAACTGACCCGAAGGAGTTCTTCATCCGTTATGAAACAGCGGTTGAGTCTGCTGGTGGAGGAGATACCATTAACGCAAGGGCGTTGCCATTGGCACTGGAAGGCATAGCAAGCACTTGGTACTCTAGGTTGTTAGCCAGATCCATCAGCTCTTTGGGGCAGCTAAAAAAGCTTTATCGATGCACTTCCGTGGATCTCACCCGAAGGAACTAAACAGCGGAGACCTAGCCGCGTGTTGTCAAAGAGAAGGAGAGACACCGGCGCAGTTCACTAAGAGGTTTATGCACCTAAAGTGTCAAGTGGCAGATGTCCCGGAATCAATTGTCATTGAGTCCGTGGCGAGGGGTCCTCATATCTGCGAAGCTCGAAGAAGGATACGGGAGAAGCGACCGCAAACTCTAGAACTCCCGATGCGGATACTAGAAGCTCAAGTAAGGGTCGAGGAAGATATACAAAATGCCAAGGCAGGTTGGTGTCATCAATCCGACCGAAGGGGGAGAAGCGCTCGGACGAGTTCAGGCATGATGGGAATCAGCAGAAGATGTCAAGGAACGTGTACAATGTGGAGCAAGAGTTCCCTCAGCAAGAAAACCACCCTTCGGAACAGCCGCATAGGTCTTCTCGGTCAGGTGGTCATAGAGGAGGTGGTCGTGGCAGAGGCCGAGGCAGGAATTTTTCCGGAAACAGGCCACGGGGCTTCTTCCGCTATTATCATGACTCGGGGGCAAATCACACTACCAACAACTAAGAAGAAATCAAGGCAATGTGTGCAGCAAGGCAGAAGGGGCAATCCGAAGGCCCTCGCTCGGTAATGCATACTAGTCATTACACGCCTATCACACCTTCGCAGGCGCTGCCACCACCGCCGCCCTTGCCATTCCCGATGCCCTATGTTCCACCCCTGTACGCCTCGTGATATGGGTCGACGCAGCCGGTTCATTACCTGCCGCTAGCTCGGCTTGAGCAGGCATCGTCCGTCTCTCCAGCAGTCCGAACCCCCGAGGCTCATCGGTCAGGATCAAGGGTGATGCATCAAGCCCCATCGGCAGAGCCAGCTCGATATGCATGCAGTCGGGGATCTAAGGGGACGATCCTCATGATCACCGAGAGGAAATAGCAGGGACTTTTCATCCAAGAGACAGCGCAGAGATTACATCGAGCAGGTCTCTCACGTAGCAGCTTGTCCTCCGGTCGGACTTCACAAATGGATGGACATTCCGGTGGCTTTTTCAGCAGCTGACTTCGGGCCTATGATTTATCCGCATGATGATGCTTTCGTGATGAGGGTCAATATCCATGTCTTCGATGTGCACAAAGTTCGGTTGACGGAGGTAGCTCAGCAGATGTCTTATATGGAATACCCTTGAGAAAATGGGATTTACCCAAGCAGATTTGCAACCTTCGTATACCCCCTGCAAGGCTTCGGTGGACAGCCAATTCACCCCATAGGTTGCGTTACCCTCAAAGTCTCGTTCTCGGGATCGAATGGACAAGGGGGAGTCGAACCAAGGATATCAAGTTTGACGTAGTGGACATGGTATATCCATACAATGTGCTGCTAGGTCGAAGGGTCATCAACAAGTTTCTGGCCATTATTCATCATGGTTACCTCCGTATGAAGATACCAGGACCGAGAGGGGGTCATCACGGTATATGGGGATCAGGCTGAGGCAGGAAGGCTTGAAGTCGACATGGCTCCAAGACAGCGTCACATCAATGTCATTGAAAAGTGCGAAGGCAGTTCTGGTCTTGTGGAACTGCCCACCGCACCTAAATATATGCCGAAGGTGCAGCCGCAAGAGGGCACGAAGGAGGTTGTGTTGTGCGTGGATCGGCCCGATCGGACCGTTTGGATTGGATGTGGATTGTCTCAGGAAAGAGAAATGGAGGTCCTTCGGTTTCTAAGAAACAATGCTGATGTCTTCGCTTGGTCATCAAAGGATATTTCAGAAATTGACAAAGCAGTAGCTGTGCATAGACTGGATGTGGATCCAAAGGTAAGACCCATAAAGCAATGCATGAGGGATTGGACAGAGGAAAAGATCACCATTCTCAAGGCAGAGGTGCAGAAATTGTTAGATGCGGAGGTAGTGCGTCCCATCGATCGAACCACATGGTTGGCCAATCCTGTCCTAGTAAAGAAGCCAAATGGATAGTGGTGGATGTGCATTGATTTTACAACTCTTAATAAGTTCTGCCCGAAGGATGATTTCCCACTAGCACGGATAGATCAGCTAGTTGACACCATGGCTATGGCTGCTTTGATGAGTTTTCTCGGATGGTTACTCGGGTTTTCACCAAGTCCGGCTAGCGGCCGAGGATCAGCCCTTGACAGCCTTCCAAATACCCGGAGGAACATACTATTACAATCGAATGCCCTTCGGACTCAAAAATGCTGGAGCCATATTCTCTCGTACGGTCAAGGCTACTCTCGGTGATCAGTCGGGCCACAATGCAGCAGCTTACATAGATGACATTGTAATCAAGAGTGTTGTCGAGCAAGATCATGTGAAGGATCTAGCTGAGACCTTCGCTAACCTTCGAAGAGTAGGCATGAAGCTAAACCCAGCTAAGTGCATGTTTGGAGTCAAGGCGGGCAAGCTGCTTGGATACATGGTATCGGAAGCCGGCATCGATCCTAACCCAACGAAAATTCAGGCAATTCTGGACATGGAACCTCCGAAGTCCATAAGGGAATTGTAAAGTTTTACTGGAAGGGTAGTGGCATTAAGCAGGTTCATCGCCAAACTCGCAGAGGGAAGCATGCCGTTCTTTGAGATCTTGAGGGGCCCTGGGGTTTTCAAGTGGACGGAAGAACTTCAAACGGCCTTCCAACAGCTCAAAGAGTACCTGGTAGAATTGACTACCCCGAAACCACCTCCACCGAAGGCTCTGTTCCTCCTTTATGTTGCAGCAGCGCCGAAGGCAGTCGGTGGAGTCCTTGTGTATCGGGCAAAAGAACAAGAGGCAAAACAGTTCCCGGTTTATTATGTCTCGAAAACACTCGCCGGAGCCGGTGTGGGTATGGCATCATTGAGAAGCTACTATACGCTGTTACGATGGCGTCACGCAAGTTACGGAGGTACTTTGATGATCATCCTATTCTTGTTCCTACAAAGTATCCTTTGAGGGATGCACTGAAATCAGGCAAGGCCTCTAGCAAAGTATTGAAGTGGGCAGCTGAACCGGAGCGAGTATGATTTGACCTTCGTGGCACACAAAGCCATTCGGTCGGATGTGTTAGCACGGTTCTTGGTCGACTGCACTCCCAATGGGAATTCGGAGGCAGAAAGTCGGGATGCCCCGGAGGACCCAATTTGGACAGTTTATATAGATGGTGCGTGGGGAGTCTCCGGTGCAGGCTGTGCTGCAGTCATTACATCTCCCAGTGGCCGGACGCTAAGGTACTATGCTAAGTTAGCTTTTCAAACCACAAACAACGTAGCTGAATACGAAGGCATCCTCTTAGGGCTAAGGCAAGCTAGAATACTGGGAGCACAGAGAGTGATTGTGTATTGTGATTCTCGGTTGGCAGCGGAGCAACTAGCAAAGGGTTACGAGGACGCTTGATCCGGAAATAGCTGCGTATGCTCGGAAGGTCGGAGAGATGGATAAGTTCTTTGTAGGGTTCGAGGTCGAAACATTCGAAGGACAGAAAACAAGGAAGCTGACTTGCTTGCAAAAGCAGCCTCCGGACAGGGCCCTCTTCAGCCGGATGTGTTGCACGTAACACTTCATCAAGCAGCCACCGCTAGCAACCAAACCAAGAAAGTTTTGGCATTGGCTTCGGAGGATTGGCGAGCCCCGATACTGAGCGTTCATTGAGAAGCGTTATGTGCCGGACGGCAAGTTGGAGGAGCAACGGATGCAGCACAGAGCTAGGGGCTACATTCCGATCGAACGAGTGTTGTACAAGGGGGAGTCCGTGCCCCATTGCTGAAGTGTCTCGATCAGCCCGAAGGAATACAACTCTTGCGAGAAATTCACGAGGGGTCTTGTTCTTCTCACTTGGCTCCAACAACCTTGGTCGCAAAAGCTTTCGGGCAAGGGTTCTATTGGTCAACGGCCATAAGGGATGTAGAGGATCCGGTGCGAGTATGCTCGGGATGTCGGTGGATGGGGCGGCGGTCTCATTTGCTAGCCACCACTTTACAACCAATACCTCCGGTCCGGCCGTTAGCAAGATGGGGGATTGATATTGTTGGGGAATTGCCAGCAGCACCGGGGGGCTTTCGATTTGCGGTGGTGGCGGTAGAGTACTTTTCCAAATGGGTCGAAGCCGAGCCGTTGGTACAAATTACAGGTAGGAATGTCCGAAAGTTCTTCCGGAAGAATGTGGTGTGCCGCTTCGGAGTGCCGGTGGAGCTTACGGTGGATAACGGTAAGCAGTTCGAAGGCTTGGAATTTCGGGAGTACTGCCTTAGCATTGGCGTCAAGAAGTATGAAATCTCGGTGACCAATCCAAGGGCAAATGGGGTTGTCGAACGGATGAATGGCAATGTGTTCATAGCAATTTCTAAGGCTCTTGTCGGCCTCCCCAAAGGGAAATGGGCGGAGGTGCTACCCAATGTCTTGTGGTCAATCGGAACAACTGCTACAAGACCAACTTGTTTCTCACCCTTCCGATTGCTATATGGAGCCGAGGCTGTAACCTCCGAAGAAATTCAAGCGAGGCTCCTTCCACACCACAAGGCTTTTGGCGGATGATGAGGATGTGTCCAAAGATCTCTTGGAAGAAACTCGTCTCCAAGCTGTCGCTAATCTGCACAAGTACATCTCATCTATGGAAAAGTCATACAACACCAAGGTGCATCCGAGGGAGTTTCAACCCGGGGACCTCGTCGTGAGGAGAAACCCGGTGCATGTAACCAAACTGAACACCAAGTGGCTGGGACCCTTCGTGATTGATAAATCCATTCGTCAAGGAGCTTATCATCTGCTCGAGCTTGATGGAACTCCCATACCACACACCTTCAATGCTGATACTCTCAAGAAGTTCTACACATGAGGCTCCTTCGAAATCGAGGGCAGCTGCTTTTTGGCTAAGTCTCTTTTTTGAAAGGTCTACCCGCAATTATGAAGCATGCCTTCGAGCATGTTGCCGGTTTTAAGTTTAAGGTACTTTGTTCCCTCCCTTTGCATGACATGAGTCTTTAGGTTCAAAATTTAGAAGTTTTGCGTTGCAAGGTGAGTCCTATGCAAGGATGTTTAGGTCTAGGGGCTGTAGTTCGAGGGTCTTTGGATGGTCTTCATTTAGTGTCGAGTCCTGGGCGTCGTGCAAGGGAGGTCAGCTTGTAAATATTCTCTATCAATGGAAAAAATGCTTTCATCAATCGGTCTATGTTATGCATGCATGCGTCAACATGTGGTACCAAGGTGCTTAGAAACCCTAACGCCTTGATGCTCGGGCAACTACGGCTCAATGCCTTGAAAAGATTAATCCAAGAAGTCTAAGATTGGAAACCCCAACTTAGAACCCGAAGCACTGGGAAACCCCCATGACTTCGATGCTAGGCAACTACGGCCTAATGCCTCGGTAAGAATAGCACCGAGAAGGCTAAGCATGGAAACCCCATCTTAGATACTTGAAATACGCGCAAAATACAAAAACAGCTATTTTTATTTCACAATACAACAAAAGAGAGGGCCCGAAGGCCCTTCGTAAATTACATCTTTATATTACATTCGGATTCTAAATATGAGCATTCCGTCTCTAGCTCTAAAAGACGAGAGCGGCGACGGCTAATCGCAGCTTCCATCTCTTCAAGCTCTTTCTTACGCCGAGCTAAGTCGGCGGCAATAGCAGCTCGACCTTCGGCCGAAGAAGCACAAGCTCGAAGGGCCTCGGCATTCACCGGAGCGGAGTCGCTATCACTTGAAGCATCGATAGGCTCTGTTTTAACCTTAACCTCCGGCGGTTGCCCCAAGGAGGCCCAAAGGCGCTCGCGTCTAGCGCGTCGAGCAGCATGCTCCTACGGGGTGACCTTTGGAAAGGCAGCTTTGATCCGTCCATTGCGATCATTGACAAAAGCCGCGAATTCGCTAAGTGTCCCCTCCGGGTTATTCCGCTTCCATCTGCGCAGATTGAGTTTCGGTCACCCAAAAGGGACCAGGGGCTTCGAGTCCCCGGAATCAATAGCCGGTGAGGTAAAGCATCCTCGATAATAGCTTCCTCCAGAATTTCATATGTCTCGTCGAAGCCGGAAAATTCCTAACAAAAGAAGTGGGGCGAAATTGTTGATATATTACCATAAAACCTAAGTACAATAAGCAGCTTCGGAGCGCTAGACGCTTACGAAGACGATTACATAGCAAAGGATAAACTACCAAAAACTTAGAAAATACTAAGGAAAGATTCACACCCGAGGCCGCGAAGAAGGGCTTCCGGTCCGAGGACCCTCGCCTTCGCGGGCAGCCTCGAGTATGTTTCCGGCTTCGGCACGGTCTGCGGCCCCTTCATCCATAATAGCGTGGGAAGGCCCGACCTGCGTCGCAGTGCCGCCGGCACGGCCTAGTTCCGCGTTCGCCGCTTCCAACGCAGCGGCACGGGCGAGTTCTAGCCCCGAAGGCGCCCAAAACTCCCGGCCGAAGTACCGATCTGCAACGGCCACGTCGGCTCGGGCCTCCTTGAAAGCGGCGTAGTCCGCACCGCACACCTCACGGAGGTCTCGAGCGCCCTCCTTGACTTGCCGGGTGGGAAAGGTGCCGATGGCCTTCACCACCCGAAACGCAGCTATCCAAGCCACGCGAGCGCAGTGGTAGCCCCACTGGATTGAAGCGGCCTTCGCGGCGGCAAGCCCGGAAGACATCCATCGGAGGCTTGCGAGGCCATCACCTTCCTCATGAGTTGGCTCCGGGCAAACGACGCCCGGTGAAGACGAGAAAATCCTGGAACCGGTTCATGAGTTCCCGTTCCTCCGACCAAGGGACTCTGTCGCCAACATGCTTTGGCGGGCCACATCCAGGGCCTCGGCTTGTGTTCCGATGGTGGTCTCGGCATCGAAGAGTGCCTGCCCCAGCTGATTGATCCTCCGTTCTTGAGCCACTCGCATGCTCCGAAGACGCCTTCGCAGCTCTTCGTGCTCACGCAATAACTTGGCGTATTTCGTTTGCTCTTGTACAAGAGCATCATCGGAGTTGCGAAGGCGCCGCTTCAGGTCGGCAACCTCCGTGACGTAGGTACCCTTCGACGGATAGCGAGCAAGCAGCGCCCCCTGCCAATACGAATCAATGGGTGTCGAGTAATTTTTAACTTGGTTTTGGCAAAAGCTAAAACAGAAAATAGAAATACCTTCATGGTGATGCGGGATAAGCTTTCGATAAGCTCTTTCCCATCCACCTCCTGCAGACTTCGGTCCACCTGGCACAAGTCCAAGCATGCGGCAAGTATATTCAAGGCTCGGCAAGACGAAGCCCCATCTTCGAAAGCTTCGGGCTTCAAAAAGAACCAATGTTATGAGGTGCTATCCCATGAGGGAGTACCCCCATGAAGCCCTTGCCACCTCCTTGGCCCAAGGCACCTTCGTCGGAGGTGCCTTCTCCGCTGCCGGATAGGTGTGCGTGGGCACCCCCCCTCGTCGTGCCTGTCCGAACGACCTGTTCTTCGCGGCCGTTGCCGAAGGCTAGGGGCTGAGCCGAAGGCGAAGGCCTCGTGGATCTCTTCGGTAGCCGCGGGGCTGTTGACTTCCTCCGCCTCCTCCGCTCGAGTTCGCTCTTCCCGAGCGTGGCTTCCTTCTTCGGAGGAGGAAGAGTTGGGGAAATTGAAGTTCGGAGCCCCCACTCCGAATCCCATGCCGGAGGCCGCAGTTGACCCCGCTGCTTCACCGGCTGTATCGTAGCCGGAGGAGGCCGTGGGCATCACATTCGGAGAGACAGCTCGGGGCGGGGAGTTCGCGAGTGCGTCATCGCGCACTTCACCTTCTTCCTCATCGTCGGCTTCGTCGCTGTCCGCTCGCGCACGACGGGAAGGGCAGCCGCGGAGCGCTTGATCTTCACGCGCTTAGCTCTGCGCTTGGGAGCTGCCTTTTTCGAAGGACCCCGCACATCCCCGGAAGCGCTCCGATCATCCCTCGGAGAAGTGTCCCCGTCTTCCGCATCACCGCCCTCATCATCGGACGGCACAAGAGGAGTAAAGCTTCTACGCTTCCGCCTTCCCCCTTCGATGTAACCGCGTGAGGAGGCAGAATAGCCTCCGGGTGTTTCGGAAGATACACCCGGTTTAGACGGCTGGTCCGTCCACACGCCTCCATGCGAGCTAACTCGTCGGGTTTCACCCCGCCAAGAAGATAGTAGGATCGCTCTTCGATCTCTTCGAGGGTCAGCTCCGAAAAGCGTACAGTACGATCGATAAAGTCTGCAAAAATGCAGTGCAAGGATAAGTAACAACGAAGAGTCCTTCGGGCACTTACGGGAAGCAAGCCGAGGTTAAAGTTCAAGGATTGGCCAACCGCGTCAAGCGTAAAAACGGAACCCTAATCTTGGCGAAGGGGCATAATTCCTGCCGTGAGGAACTCTTCGCACAAGTCCCTCATTGACACCTTTCGAGCAATCCGTTGCAACAAGTCGATGCGCCTCGAACCGTGGTGTCCACTCGCAACCTCCGGGAGACCAATGTAGAATGATCTCCATCCGGAGTGAGTGTAGGTTGCGGTTGGGGTCTTGTTCGTAGTAAAACCATTTACGGAACATGGTCTTACCCCAATGCCCCTTGTAGGCCTTCGCGGGCACGAGATGCTCCATGCCTCGCGGGGCCGAAGTGCAACGCCCATGAAGCTCAGCCACATATGATCGCCCGACGGGCTATTCGGCGGCCGCTGGGTGGCTTGGTGCATTGCGGCGAAGGCCTTAGCAGAAGGCTCCGCTCCTTCTATCCGGAAAGCCCACTCGAAGATGGACAACCGGATCATGCTCGTTGAGGGTAATCTGTTGGATCTCCAGCCCAAAGAGATCCAACACCTCTCCCATAAACCGGGAGCGAGGAAATCGAAGGTCGCCTTCGAGCAGCTTGGCGAAGATGATAAGACGGCCGGGGCGCACCACGGGAGTTGTCTCCTCCGGCGCGGGAATGTGGGCACGTCCCCGAACGAAGCGGTTGTGCTCTTCGGCCCATTTGTCAAGCTGGGCTTCGGTTACGGAGCTTGGGCCCGGATAAGAGCTAGGAGGCTTCGTGGTGCTCGGACCAACGCGCTGGCCGGTGCGACGTCTTGCCATACCGAAGGTTGAAGGCAAGGGCTTCGAAACGGAGGCTAACGCTTGAAATCGAAGGCTATGGCTTGGAAGCGAAAGCGAGGATATGAAACAAGGGCGAGAGCTTGGCGAGATGAAAAAGCAAGTGAGTAGGAGGTCTGGTTTACCGCGGCACCTCTCCTTATATAGGCGGTAAAATTAGGGTAGCATTCAAGACGCGACGCCTCGAAAGCAGTGCACCTCGTGCGAGCGGGCGCGTCATATGAGCGATCGCGCCTCTTCAAGACCGGACGCGCATCCCGAGGAAGCATAACCGCGTGGATACCTACGAGTTAATGCGGCTGTTCTTTAAGAGCGTGCCACTGGGATTGCGCGTAACCGCTAGTGCAGTAGTCGAGGCATTTAATGACACAACAAACATGATCACTTATTCTTGGGAAACGTTCGAGTGAGTGCCTTATGGTAAGTCCGTGACCAAAACAAGTTCTACGAAGATCCTTCGATCGAGCGGCAATATGGTTTTGATTCGCGGTATACTTATCTCCTTGATCTACCAATTGCCATCGGACCAAAACTAGTTCTACGAAGATTCCATATACCGGTATGAAAATAAGACGGGCGTCAAGACCGACGTATGATGACTTGAGCAACAAGTAAAAGAGCAGTTTGTAATTTGTTAGGACTTTGAATCAATAAGGAAAGCTTAGAGATAGAGTCTTCGCACATATAATCCATGTAATCGACTAGGACTCTACATATAACCCTAGCTCCTCCGCATATATAAGGCGGAGTAGGGACCCCGAAAAGGCTCCGACATCGTGCAATTAGCACTCGCTAAAGGCAATACATAACACACAGGACGTAGGGTATTACTCTCTTTCGAGAGGCTTGAACCGATCTAAAATCGTGTGTTCTTGTGTGTTTCGTGTGTTGCACCATCGAATTCCACGCTCGTAAGGGACCGGATAGTACTAGTGTCGAGTTTAAGACTCGACATTTGGCGTGCTGAGTAGGGGTCCCGACGAGTTCCTAGCGAGTTCGATGGCTTCTTTGTTCGACGTCGACTTCGCACCCGGCTTCAAGATCCGCTTCGGGTCCCTCGACTTTGAAGCTGATTCCGTCGGAAAGCTACACTTGATGAATCCGATTCGTGATCGGGCCGCAGCTTCGAGCGCGATCCCCGACGCGGTTGATATCTCATACATGAAACCCAGCGGGACCGACGCAGCTTTAGCGCGAATCATCGGATCGCTTACGCCTCGGACCGGTACCCGGTCTGCGACAACCTACGGAGCAAGACAACAACGATCGCCGGGATGGTTCGGAAACATACATCGGGACGATCGCTACTATGATTAGTCCGATGATGACGGGGATCGCAACTACCGACATTACCCCTGTCGGCGCTCACCGTCACCGGTCCGGACCGGTCTAGAAGACGATGAATACTCCGTAATTCCAGCTTTTACGCGGGATCTGCGCATTTGCAAATACCCCGGGGATTTAAGCCTGGGGCCATTGACAAATATGATGGCAAAGCGCCTCCTGCCGAGTGGCTTCGTACGTATACTACTGCCATCCGATCAGCTGGAGGGGATACTTTTGTGCTAGCTAATTATCTCCCCATGTGCATGGAGCAGGCTAGACGCTTGTGGTTACAATCTTTACCCGAGAGATCTATATCTTCTTGGGGCGACCTCACCAAAAAGTTCGTGGAGAATTTTTAGGCGACTTGTGAGAAGCCGAGAAAACTACTTCGACCTCAACAAGTCGAAGCGAAGCCCGATGAGACCCTTATAGAGTTCATCGAGCGTTTCTATAACAAGAAAGCCTTAATCTCCAATGTTCCCGATCAGCAGATAATTGCGGCGTTTCAAGTCGGCGTCCGGAGTGAAGCATTAGTTCACAAGATTGGGAGGCGCAATCGCAACCTTACCATGACGGCGTCGAGTGCTTCAAGATAGCGAGATGATTATGCTGCTTGGAGAATCAAATGTGGTAAATTTGCGCGGGAACAAAGGGAAGGAGCCGAAGCATGACCAAGGCAACCGGTCTGGATCCAAGAACAACAAGCGCAAGGCTAATAACCTTGTTGCAGTTGTCGACCAATCTCATGGAGGGGATCGACCGGCACCTCCTAAGAGAGGTCCGAAAGAACGGCTTTCATTCGAAACACTACTGGAAGGCCCTTTCATGATTCATAATGGGAATCATAAAGCCAAGGAGTGCTTCCTGTTAAGACCGTTCGCTCAATTCGCTTTAAAGGTAGCACCCCGATCCGGACATCGGAACCAGCGGGAAGATAAGGGCAAAGACAAGGAGCATGATGATAACGATGATGACGAAGGCTTCCAGGAACCAGCGAGGGAGGTGAACTTCATCCACGGAGGTCCGGATGCGTACGAGTCAAAGCGGAAGCGAAGTTGGCGCTCGGAGAAGTTAACGCCATTGCTCCCGCTACCCCCGAATATCTTCGATGGTCGGAGGTGCCGATCACGTTCAGCAGGGCTGATCATCCGGAGGTACTTCCTAAAGCTGGTAGATATCCGCTTATTCCGGCTCCCATTGTTCGGAAGGTACGATTGAAGAGAACTTTCATTGATGGGGGAAGTTGCTTGGACATCCTTTTTGCTAAAACTCGCCGGAGCTTGGCCTCTCTATGGCAGACTTGGATCGCGAGTGTTTCACCATTTCATGGTATAATACCCGGCCGAAACAGCTATCCTTTGGGGCAGATTTCTCTGCCGGTGACTTTTGGGACAAAGGAGAATTACAGAAGGGAGAATATTATCTTCCGGTAGCTGACATCGACTCAAGCATATCACGCAATACTTGGAAGACCGGCTCGGCGAAGTTTATGGCTATCCCCAATTATCAATATTTGATGTTGAAGATGCCAGGACCAAATGGGGTCTTATCGTTCCGATCTGATATCAAGACCGCTTACGCCCGTGAAGTACATAGCACCGAATTGGCTTCTCGGGTCAATTCGGAGGAAAAACGGCGAGAAATCGGAGAAGCGACTGAAACTCTAGAAGTGCGAGCAAGGTTGGAAGATGAAGTTCGGCCAAGAAGATTGCCGAGGAGAAGTCGAAGACCGATGCGATTGTTTCCAAGACTATTCGAGCTTGATAAGTCGGACCCCTCCAAGGTCACCCATATAGGGGCTGACTTGGGGGACAAATAGGATAGCGCGCTCACTCTTTTCCTCCAGGAAAATAGGGACATCTTTGCATGGCGGTCTTCGACATGCCGGGTGTTCCTAGGGAGAAGATTGAGCACGCACCGCTAGTGCGTTCTTGTCGGGTACCTAGATTAGGGAACCCTAATCGGGGTACTTAATCATCGTCATAGCTGGCTAACAGCTCCGCCTTGTACGCATAAAGGATACGAAGTGGGGCCCGAAACCTCCGCCTCGCCCGACCCCGAGTCGGGCGAGGTCCACAACTTCCGCCTCGCCCGACCCCGAGTCGGGCAAGGTCCACGACTTCCGCCTCGCCCGACCCTCGGGTCGGGCGGGCCCACGATCTCCGCCTCGCCCGACTCGGCGTCGGGTGGGACCGCAATCCTCGCCGCGTTTACCTTTGCTTCGCGGAGAAGCGACCTCACCCACCGGATGGGGAAGGAGTTACGACGGGCCGGTAGGTGCAATTACAGCGCACGGGAACTCGTCTCACCAACAGGACGTGATGTGACCGGCGCAGTACCCTCCTCGTCCCGTTCCGCGGCGCCGCGCACTAGTGCTAGCTTAGCTGCAGAGCAGCCGTGATCATTACCAAGCCCATGATGGCCGGTGACCGGGACGGAGGCCGGGCGATTGACGGGACAATAGCCTATGATCCGTCCCGTGGCCGACCAACGACGTCCGCCTAGGCCCGTGAAGGCTACGAAAGCCGGGCCCGCGGCCTCCGCCTCGCCCGACTCCGGGTCGGGCAGGTGCACCACTTCCGCCTCGCCCGACTCGGGATTCGGGCGGGCCCGGCCGGTCCTCTCCTCTCCCGTCCGGGACTCGGGCGGGCTCGGCGGTCCCCGCCTCGCCCGACTCGGGAGCAAATGGCTTCCTCATGAAGCCTCACAGGTGAACGAGGATCGCCATAACTCCGCTCGGGAACTCACCAATCCACAGGGATCGGGTGAGATCGGCGCAGCTCCTCTTGTCTCATCTTCACGCGCCGCCCGACACCCCCGGCACGACGACAAGACGGAGGCGTCAACACCATCTCCGCCGCAGCCATGATGAACGGGAGTGAAGGATGGAGACCGCCATGCGACAGACGGCTGCCACGGTGACGAGCGTGGCATTGACTCCGGCGCTACCAATCAAGACCGACCGTGCGCCGCACGCCCGAAGCGGCCCGCATGCGAGCAGGGTAATGCACGGCGGCCCCGACTCCCGCTTGGGACGACATGTAGTAACTCCGACCCCACCCGTAAGTGGCCCGGCCCTTGGACTATAAAAGGGACCCACGCACACGCGAGAAGGAGGGACGGACACCACGGATCGAGCTAATCGAACTCATCCGACACACCTCTAGAGCACATTGCAAACGGAGGCTTGGAGCAACCCTCCTCCCTCGCCTCCTTTGTAGCTCTTTTCACAAGGCGAAACACGAACAATCCTCGAACCGGACGTAGGGCTTCAAGTGCCCGAACCAGTATAAACCACGCTCTCCTAAATCATCCAAGGCCCATCCGAGTAGTAGCGTCGATCCCCTCCAAACACAAATTTACTTGTCGGCCGGTTTCACAACACCGACGGCTGGCGCGCCGGTAGGGGACCTCGACGCGTTCGACGATCTTGAAGATGGCGAGCTACACCGTCGATCGGACTCGGGCGCCCTCGTGAACTTCGGGAGCCCGGAGTTCATCGTGACCGGAGCCGGAGCCCGTCGCGCGTTCTCTCGCCGACCTCCCGGCCACTACACCACTTTCCCGCCGTGTCCGCCGCCGGGGAGCTCGCGGGCATGACGGACTCCGGCAGCGGGTCCGATACCGGCAGCCACCACCCTCGCGGGAGTGCATGATGATGGAGGCCGGGGACACCAGCGACACCGACGGCGTCAACGACATGGGCCGCGCGGCCCCGGCAGCCGCCGGGCTCCCGGCCGGGGCAGCGCCGCCGTCCGCGGTGGTAAACACCGGCGGTGTCGGGAACGCACAGCTGCCGCATGCCGCGGTGCCACAACAGCAAACCCCTCCGGGAAGCCCCGAGCCCCGGGAGGAGGACGACCTAGAGCAGCCTGCTCCGACGCCGACGCGAGGTCGCGGAGACCGAGCGGCGCTGAAGGAGGAGCGCGAACGCCTCGAGTGCGAGGTGGCGCGGCGCCGAGCGCAGCGCGAACTCGCTCGCCGGCATGGGCGCGAAGCCCAAAGAAAGATCCCGGACGAGGCGAACCACCTCGTTCCCGGTACGAGAGGCCCAGCCGGAACGTGGCCGCGGCCGCGACACCGATGCGTGCGCTTCCGCAACCGGTCAACGAGGACCAGCGGAGGATCCAAGAGGAGGTCGAAACCTCCCGGACTTAGCGGCCGTCCAACAGAGCCGAGCGTGAGCAGAGCTCCGCCGCACGGCGGAAAGAGGCCGGTGCCTCCTACCACACGCCAAGCCGGCCCCGGGACCGAAGGATTCGGCCCACCCAACCGCCGAGCAAAGCGGAACCGGAACTCGCCGTCGGTCCGGCGGCGGATGGGCGAGTCGCGCGACGCACGCGATACTCCGACCGCCCGTCGCCGGAACAAAACCGCGCTCCAAGGCGCGAGCCGAGGACCACGGGTACGCCCCGGCGCGGAGGGCGATTCGATCCGGAGGAGGACAAACCCCGGTTATGACGGGGCCCAAGGCCTTTGGGCCTGCCATTCGGCGGGCTCCGGTGCCCCAGCCGATTCCGGCCCCCAGACAGCATCACCAAATACAATGGGGAGACGAACCCCGCATTATGGCCGGAGGATTACCGCCCGGCATGCCAAGCCGGCGGCGCCACCGACGAGCGGTTCATCATCCGCAACTTACCACTCTTCTTGGCCGATTCGGCCGAATGTGGCTCGAGCACCTCCCGGAGGGCTCGATCCACGATTGGTGGGACCCGGAGGAGGCCTTCATCGGCAACTTCCAGGGCACGTACACGCGCCCCGGAACCCGTGGGACCTCGGGACCCGCCGGCAGCGGGCGTACGAGTCCTTGAGGGACTACGTCAAACGCTTCTCCCGCAAGTGCAACACGCTCCCCAACCTCGCCGACGCAGAGGTGATCTCGGCGTTCATCGCCGGCACCAACAACGAGGGGCCGGTGCACGAGCTCGGCCGCAACAACCCGCGCACCGTCAAGGAGCTACTCGACGTGGCAACCAGCCACGCCTCCGGAGAAGACGCCGTGGATGCCCTCCTTCATCGAGCCAAGGGCAAGGCGAAGCGGAACGAGAGTTCCGGAGCGGGCCCATCCACCCCGCACGACAAGAAGCGAAACAGAGGAAGAGCGGCGACCGCACCGCCGCGACACCAACCTCGCCGCCGCCGCCGAGCGCAAGCCGAAGAAGCCGACCGCCGACGACGGCAAGAAGGGCCAGCACTTCGAGAAGATGCCGGAGGCGCCGTGTCCCAACCACGGCCGACCCGTCAACCACGCCCTCAAGGACCGCGGGCCGATGCTCAAGTTCCCGGGCACGAAGGCAAGGAAGTTCGACCCCAAGAGCCCCGGCCCCAAGAACGACGACGGCGACGACAAGGACGCGGACGGCGGTTTCCCGCAAACCACCGGCTGCCTCATGATCTTCGGGGCGGCGGGACCGGCTCTTCCAGTGCGGCACCGGAAGCGGGAGCGGCGCGAGGTCTACGCCGCCGAACCTCGCGACCCCGGCCTACCTCAAGTGGTCCGAGGCGGCAATCACGTTCGACCGCCGCGACCACCCCGAGCGCGTTCCCGACCCGGACGCTACCCGCTCGTCGTCGACCCCATCGTCTCCGACAAACGACCGACCAAGGTACCGATGGATGGGGGTAGTGGTCCGAATGTTTTGTATGCGGAGACTCTTGATGCCATGGGGATCGCCCGCTCTCGGATCCGGCCATCGGGCGAGCCCTTCCACGGGGTTGTGCTCCGGAAAGACGGCCATGCCACTTGGGCAAATCGACTTGCCCGTCACCTTCGGCACGCCGATCAACTACCGCACCGAGACCCTCACCTTCGACGTGGTGGACTTCCCGGCGCATACCACGCCATCCTCGGGCGACCATGTTACGCGAAGTTCATGGCCGTCCCCAACTACATCTACCTCAAGCTCAAGATGCCAGGTCCGAAGGGGATCATCACCGTGAGCACGTCGGCTCAGCCGTGCTTACGAGTGCGACGTGGAGTGCCGCGAGTCGGCAGCGGCGCTCACCAACAAGTCCGACTTCCCACAGGTCGCGACTCGGAGCCTGAGGACACGCCGACCCAAAAGAAGGCGCCGGCTCTTTCGAGCCGGCCAAAGACACCAAGATGGTGCCCTCGACCCCGCCGACCCCGAGGGGAAGAAGGTCATCATCGGGTCCGCGCTCTCCGACAAATAGGAAAGCGCGCTCGTCGAGTTCCTGCGCGCCAACAAGGACATCTTCGCGTGGAAGCCTTCGGATATGCCGGAATCCCAAGGAACATCGCCGAGCACTCTCTCAACATCAAGCCGGGATCGAAACCGGTCAAGCAACGACTCCGCCGCTTCGACGAGGAGAAACGCCGGCAATTGGTGAGGAGTTAGCAAAGCTCCTTGCCGCCGGCTTCATCAAAGAGGTGTACCATCCCGAATGGGTCGCCAACCCCGTACTTGTAAAAAAGAAAACGGGGAAATGGAGGATGTGTGTTGACTACACGAGTCTCAATAAGGCGTGCCCGAAGGATCCGTTTCCCTTGCCACGCATAGACCGAGATAGTTGATCGGACCGCGGGGTGCGAAACCCCGTGTTTCCTAGATGCCTATTCGGGTTATCATCAAATTCCGCTAAGGATTGGTGATCAAGAGGCCACCGCGTTCATCACACCCTTCGGCACGTATCGTTACATCACTATGCCGTTCGGGTTAAAAAATGCGGGAGCCACATACCAACGCTGCATGATCAAATGCTTCGGTGACCTCATCGGACGCATTGTGCGGCATATGTGGACGACATCGTAGTCAAGTCCACTCGGACCGACGATCTAGTCGCCGACCTCGAGCCGTGTTCCAGCGGCCGAGAGCCAACGGAGTCAAGCTCAACCCCGAGAAATGTGTCTTTGGGGTCCCGAAGGGGATGCTCTTGGGATACAGACGTCTCGCAACGTGGCATCGAAGCCAATCCCGAGAAAATCGAAGCCATCGCGAACATGGGGCCGATAAAAACGTAAAGGGCGTACAAAGACTCACCGGCTGCCTCGCGGCGCTAAGCCGTTTCATCTCCCGACTCGGAGAAAAGGGGCTGCCACTTTATCGTCTCGCTCAAGAAGTCGGACAACTTCGTCCGGACAGCCGAGGCGCAAGAGGCCCTCGACCACCTCAAAGCCAAACTTTCAAGCGCGCCGATTTTGACTCCGCCGGTCGAGAAGGAGCCCTTGCTGCTCTACATAGCGGCAACAAATCGGTGGTGAGTACGGCGCCGGTGGTGGAGCGTGACGAGCCGGGAAAGGCGCTCAAGGTGCAACGGCCGGTCTACTACGTCGCCGAAGTCCTCTCCGACCGCAAGACAAGGTGGCCGAAGATCCGGTAAGGTGTTGTACGCGCCGACCGTCACTCGGCGCAAGCTTCGGCACTATTTCGACTCTCATCCGGTAACAATCGTCTCCTCCTTCCCGCTTGCTGAAATCTTGGGTAATCCGGAGGTAGCGATAAAGATCTCGAAGTGGGCGCTAGAATTAATGGACCAGGGTATAGAGTACACGCACCCATCTCGCTATAAAATCACACACTCGGTAGATTTCATAGCCGAGTGGACAGAGACCCGGCTTGCATGTGGTTCCGGCGAAACGGATCATTGGCGGCTGCACTTTGACGGCTCCCTCACGAAGAGGGGTGCCGGCAGCGGATGGCAGCTCATCTCGCCGAGAGGTGCATGCATGCAATACGTCATCCGACTCAACTTTCCAGCCTCTCACAATGTGGCCGAGTACGAAGCCCCGCTTAACGGCATGAAGGCAGCGATTGACCCGGGGATCCGTAGGCTCGAAGCCTTCGGCGATTCCCGGCTCGTCGTGGATCGTGTGATGAACGAGTCAACTTGCACCAACCCGAAGATGGC
Organism: Chloris gayana; assembly: GCA_031894775.1. NCBI lineage: Eukaryota > Viridiplantae > Streptophyta > Magnoliopsida > Poales > Poaceae > Chloris > Chloris gayana. The sequence continues at coordinate 125,069 of JAUNZO010004083.1, read as the reverse complement.
GGCTTATCGCAGTGAGATCCGCCGTCTTGAAGAAAAGTTCGATGGATTCCAAGTCAAACATGTCCTTCGGCGGGACAATGAAACGGCCGACTCATTAGCCAAGATGGGATCCAATCGGCTGCCAACGCCGAAGGCGTTTTTGCTTGCGACCAGGATGAGCCGTCTATCAAGGAGCCAACGGCGGCCGACCCCGCAAAGGGAGAACAAGAGCCAGCTCCGATCGAGGCCGCGGAGGTCCCGGTCGCCGAGCTTGGCGCCAACGACGACACAGCGGGTCCGGTCGATCCGACTCCCGACCCCGAAGGGGACTCGGGGCTGCGCCCGAGTCCGCAGATGACCGGCGGCAGCCCTACCTCGACTATTTGTTGCGGCAAAAATTGCCCCCGACGTCATGGAAGCGCGCCGCCTCGCCCGACGCGCCAAAACCTTTGTCGTGATCGGCGATGAGTTATACAAAAAGGGCACACCGGCGTCCTCCAACGCTGCATCCCTCTCGACGAGGGTAAGCGGCTGCTTCAGGACATCCATGGTGGAACGTGTGGACATCACGCCGCACCACGAAGTCTCGTTGGCAACGCTTTCCGACATGGCTTCTATTGGCCGACCGCGATCGCCGACGCCGAACAAGTCGTGCGCACCTGCGAAGGGTGTCAGCATTACGCACGTAAAACACACCAGCCGGCCCGGGCCCCGCAAACCATCCCCATAACATGGCCGTTTGCCGTGTGGCGCTGCCGATGGGGACGGCGCGAGGGTTCCCGGCCGCGTCCTTCTTCGTCACCAACCGGCAATCGAAGAAGTGTTTGAATAGCCTCGAAATGGGGGCGATCCCCGGAAGCCCTCGCACGGCGCCACGAAGGCGGCGAGGTGCCTGGATGGAGTTGGGGTTGAGGTGCTGCAGCTCCAGCCCGTAATGGTGGAGGATGCCGCGGAAGAAAGGGTGAGGCGGCATTCCCAAGCCGCGCTCGTGGAAGTGGCGGAAGGAGACGACGTAGCCGTCCCGGCGGCGCCGGCAGGCCTCATTCCCCGGCACCAGCCCACTCCATGGCGTCGGTGCGCGGCATCGGAGTCCGCGCGCGACAAGGGCCTCGAGGGACCCGACGGTGCAGCGGGACGGAATCCAATCCGCCATGGCAGGGCTTGGATCGGATGCGCGACGGTGGATTAGGGAGAAGTGAAGAAGGCGGCGAGCGGCGGACGCGGCGAAGAAAGGTGAACCGACGGAGCACGCGAGAGCAAAGGAAAGGGACGGGTTTGTTGCGAGCGCGAGGTGAGAGAGAGGTAACCGGATGCGTCTCCCTTTCCCTTTAAATAGCGGTCATGTCAACCGCCCCGCGGCGCTTCGACTCCCGCACCTCTACTGTTCCGCGATTTAACCGGGTGCGGGAACCGAAGAGGCCGCCGCACGCGCCCGACGCGGAGCCATAATGCGAACGCAAGTTTCGCATCCACGACGAACCGCCGCGAGATGCGCGCCATCATGGAAGGCGAACCGTTGCGCTTCGACGGCGCCCGATGACGGGCCGATTGGGCTTGGAATCCCATGAGGCCCGCAGTAGATAAGGCTAGGGGATGAAAACGCCCCGACGCCCGCTTCCGACCCAGGGGTTCGAAGGGCGGCCCTGCGAAAGGGTTCGGACGCCCGCCCTTGGATAAAATTAAGTGAGGGGTTGTCGAGAGGGATCCTTGGCGATCAACACCCGTGCACCGTAGCACAATGGGCCTCTACCGATAGCGTCCGAGTCCGAGTTGAAAAAGCCGTGGTCTTGAATCCCGCGAAGGGAGGGCAACGAGCCCGCCGACCCCGATCGAAAGGGGTCGGAAATCACAAAAGACGAGCACTCGGATATGAATGAGGCCGACTCCCGCTAGTCTCCATCGGATCCCCGCTAAGGGCAAGCCGAGGCCATCACTCGGACATTCCCGTTTGGAGCTTAAACGAGCACCACGCATCGAACCATCGAGGAATGACGTGGCCGCTCACCGCACGCCTCATCTTATCACAAAGATGCGTGGGTGTGAACGAAATAAAAAGACGAAACAGCCCTCGGACGGATCCGAGCAACGAGCGAAGACTCGGGGCTCGCTTTCGCAAATAAACGATAAAACCGCTCAAAATCGCTAACCCTCGGCGCAAGTATTCTACTTGCCCCGAGGCTCGGAGCTACACCGGCGGATGCGCCGCGCGCACCCACCGGAAAAACAAATACACGGGAAAATCCGAGGATTTGTCAGAAAAGCCTCGACGGCGACCATTTGCCCCCGGCCACCGCCAAGGCTCGGGGCTACCGTCGGGTACCTAGATTAGGGAACCCTAATCAGGGTACTTAATCACCGTCATAGCCGGCTAACAGCCTCCGCCTTGTACGCATAAAGGATACGTAAGTGGGGCCCGAAACCTCCGCCTCGCCCGACTCCCGAGCTCGGGCGAGGTCCACAACTTCCGCCTCGCCCGACCCCGAGCTCGGGCAAGGTCCACGACTTCCGCCTCGCCCGACCCTGGGTCGGGCGGGCCCACGATCTCCGCCTCGCCCGACTCGGCGTCGAGTGGGACCGCAATCCCTGCCGCGTTTGCCTTTGCTTCGCGGAGAAGCGACCTCACCCACCGGATGGGGAAGGAGTTACGACGGGCCGGTAGGTGCAATTACAGCGCACTGGGAACTCGTCTCACCAACAGGACGTGATGTGACCGGCGCAGTACCCTCCTCGTCCCGTTCCGCAGCGCCGCGCACTAGTGCTAGCTTAGCTGCAGAGCAGCGTGATCATTACCAAGCCCATGATGGCCGGTGACCGGACGGAGGCCGGGCGATTGACGGGACAATAGCCTATGATCCGTCCCGTGGCCGACCAACGCCGTCCGCCTAGGCCTCGTGAAGGCTACGAAAGCCGGGCCCGCGGCCTCCGCCTCGCCCGACTCCGGGTCGGGCAGGTGCACCACTTCCGCCTCGCCCGACTCAGGATTCGGGCGGGCCCGGCGGTCCTCTCCTCTCCCGTCCGGGACTCGGGCGGGCTCGGCGGTCCCCGCCTCGCCCGACTCGGGAGCAAATGGCTTCCTCATGAAGCCTCACAGGTGAACAGGGATCGCCATAACTCCGCTCGGGAACTCACCAATCCACAGGGATCGGGTGAGATCGGCGCAGCTCCTCTTGTCTCATCTTCACGCGTCGCTCGACACCCCCGGCACGACGACAAGACGGAGGCGTCAACACCATCTCCGCCGCAGCCATGATGAACGGGAGTGAAGGATGGAGACCGCCATGCGACAGACGGCTGCCACGGTGACGAGCGTGGCATTGACTCCGGCGCTACCAATCAAGACCGACCGTGCGCCGCACGCCCGAAGCGGCCCGCATGCGAGCAGGGTAATGCACGGCGGCCCCGACCCCGCTTGGGACGACATGTAGTAACTCCGACCCCACCCGTAAGTGGCCCGGCCCTTGGACTATAAAAGGGACCCACGCACACGCGAGAAGGAGGGACGGACACCACGTATCGAGCTAATCGAACTCATCCGACACACCTCTAGAGCACATTGCAAACGGAGGCTTGGAGCAACCCTCCTCCCTCGCCTCCTTTGTAGCTCTTTTCACAAGGCGAAACACGAACAATCCTCGAACCGGACGTAGGGCTTCAAGTGCCCGAACCAAGTATAAACCACGCTCTCCTAAATCATCCAAGGCCCATCCGAGTAGTAGCGTCGATCCCCTCCAAACACAAATTTACTTGTCGGCCGGTTTCACAACACCGACGGTTCGATGCGAATCCGGTTAAGCGTAAGCTCCGGAGGTTTGCTCAAGACCGCAAGGAGGCCATTAAGAAGGAGTTAACTAGATTGTTAGCAGCTAAATTCATTAGGGATGTGTACCATCCAGATTGGCTTGCCAATCCCGTCCTTGTACAAAAAAAGAATACTAAAGAATTAAGAATGTGTGTCGATTATACTGATCTCAACAAAGCTTGCCCCAAAGACCCTTTCGCGCTGCCTCGGATTGACCAAGTTGTTGATTCGACCGCTGGCTGCGAGCGTCTTTGCTTCCTTGATGCTTATTCGGGGTACCATCAAATCACCACTGAAGGTTGAGGATCAAATAAAGACCGCGTTTATCACCCCCTTTGGAGCGTATTGCTATATGACAATGCCGTTCGGATTAAAGAATGCAGGTGCTACATATCAGCGCGGCATGCAGCGTTGTCCGGATTCGCAATCGGGAAGGAACGCAGAAGCTTATGTCGATGACATAGTGGTGAAATCTCGAAAACCGAGGATCTTCCCTCCGACCCGGCAGAGACCTTCGATATCTGCGGAGTTTTTCCATGAAACTTAATCCTAGAAACGGCGTGTTTGGGTTTCGATCCGGAAAATTGCTAGGATATCCGGTATCGTGGCGAGGTATTGAAGCTAACCCGGAAAAGATTCGGACGATTGTTAATATGAAACCTTCAAGTTGTTTGAAGGATGTTCAAAAGTTGACCGGCGGTATGGCTGCGCTTAGCCGATTTATTTCAAGACCGGGGGTCGGGGGCCTTCCATTCTTCAAGTTGCTCAAGAAACAGGATAAGTTCGAATGGACAGATGAGGCACGGGACGCATTTGACCAGCTCAAGGAATACCTTAGTAACCCTCCGGTATTAGTACATCCGAACCCGATGAGACCATTCAGTTATATATCTCTCGCAACTACTCATGTGGTGAGTACGGTATCGGCGGTCGATCGGAAGGAAGAAGGACATCTGCAATTGGTACAACATCCGGTATACTTTATAAGTGAAGTCCTTACCGAGTCTTGGATGCGATATCTCTAGTTACGAGAAATTAATATATGCTATAGTGATAACCTCTCGAAAGTTGAAACATTATTTTCAAGCGCATCCCATTGAAGTCAAGACTGGGTTTGCTATTGGGGATATTGTACGTAATCGAGAGGCGGTTGGCCAAGTTGCCAAATGGGCTATAGAACTTGGACGATATGAGATTACTCTTTCTTCGCGAACAGCTATTAAAGGACAGGCCTTCGCTGATTTCATTACTCGAATGGCTAGAGACGCAAGTCCCGCAAGCGATTCGGACTCTAGAGTATTGGGAAATGTTTTTTGATGGGTCCCTGCAGCTTTCAGGCGTGGGGGCTGGGGTTGTACTTCTTACCCCGCAAAAGGAGCAACTAAGATATGTGTTGCAAATGCATTTCAGCACTTCGAATAATACTGCAGATCGTGAAGCTCTGCTTCACGGACTTCGGTAGCTGTTTCATTGGGAGTCGGACAATTAGACATATATGGTGATTCGATGCTTGTAATCAGTCAAGTTAACAAGGTATGGGATGCTCATGATGATCATATGATAGCTTATCGTCAAGAAGTCGGGAAGCTTGAAGACAAATTTGATGGCCTGCAGTTTTCTCATATACTGCGCGGAAATAATTCTGCTGCGGACGAGTTAGCCGGACTGGGATCATCGAGACAAGCGATTCCGCTCGGTGTTTTCCTTCAAGTACTGAATAAGCCATCCATTAAGATGGAGCGCAAAGCCACTATTACGGAAATAGCGGTAGAAGCAATCTTGGAAGCTAAGGCCGAGGAAGCGGTCTTACGACAAGACACTCGATCGCTTGAGGTTATGATTATTGATTTCGATTGGCGTACCCCGTACCTCGAGTATTTACAATCTGGTAAAACTCCGGAAGATAAGGTCGAGAAGCAAAGAGCGGAGGTCCGGGCACGAAGTTACTTGATTCTTGAAGGAGAGCTGTACCGGCGTGGGGTTAATATTTTGATGAAGTGTGCATCGGTCTCCGATGGTGTCCAATTGCTTGAAGATGTTCAAAGACATTAGTCATGGCCCACGACTTCTTCGAAGACATTAGTGGCAATCATGCTTCTTCGAAGACATTAGTCGGGAAGGTATTCGGACAAGGGTTTTATTGGCCCACAGTTGTTGATGATGCGCATAAGGTGGTGAAAAATGGCCAAGGATGTCAATTTTTTGCCCGACGACCACATACTCCAGCTCATGAATTGCAGATAATTCCGATGACTTGGCCTTTTTCGACTTGGGGGCTAGACATTGTTGGTCCATTCAAAGAGGCGCTAGGAGGATTTACACACATTTTTGTGGCAGTTGATAAGTTCTCCAAGTGGATTGAAGCTGAAGCCGTCACCAGTACGACCACTGCTCGAGCGATTAAGTTTTTACATAATATCTTTGTGCATTTTGGAGTCCCGCACGAGTATCATTACCGACAATGGGCCTCAATTCACTTCGGAGTTTTTCAAGGATTATGCTGATAGTTTGGGAATTAAGATACAATATGCTTCGGTTTCGCATCCACGAGTAATGGACAAGTGGAGCGAGCCAATGGAATGATTTTAACCTGTCGTAGACCCAGAATTTTTGACCGTTTGAAGCCATATGCGGGAAAGTAGGTTAAGGAATTGCCCTGGGTGCTTTGGAGATTACGTACCAATGTTAGTCGGGCTATAGGATAATCTCCTTTTTCTCGGTATATGGATCCGAAGCCAAGTTACCTACGAAGTGAATATGGTATCAGCTCGAGTGCGATATTATGATGAAGAGAAGTATGAAGACCAGCGTCGAGGTTGAGCTGATTGCTGCGAAAGAATTACGAGATCAAGCCTTGATTCAAGCAGCTAAATATCATCGGGGACTGCGTCGATATCATGATCGCAATGTGCGCACGCGGGAATTTCAAGTAGGAGACTTGGTTCTTCGGAAGATTCAGTCCAACAAGAATAGGCATAAGTTGTCACCGGTGCAGGAAGGATCTTTTACGGTTAAATCGGTTTCCGGACCAGGGGCTTATAGGCTTACGACCGTAGAGGAGGAAGAAATTCCAAATTCTTGGAATATTGAGCAGCTTCATCGTTTTTACACTTAAAGAATTTCCTGTAAATTTTTTCATATTATAATAAAGTAATCTTAATGTCCGATATGAATGTGTTTGTGTTTCTTGTGTCTCGATATTTTAATTTTGAATTAACTTATCGAGTCGGGGGCTGCTGTGCTAAGAGCGATCTGTGATATTATGACATTCCTGAATATTAGAACCAGTCATGTAGTCGGAGGACTGCTGCATTGAGAGCGAGTGTGTTAATTTCAGTTTCGACTGGCATGTTTAGAAAGGGAAATTTTAAGTATTTTCCTTTTGAATACTGGTTTGTAGGCTGCTATTTTAAGAGCGATCTGTGATATTACGTGATCTTAAACCTTAAAGACTGGTTATTTTTCTATGTCGCATGATCTTGTTAAAGTAAGCTACTGCTATGTATTACGATCTGTGCTGATTAAAGCCGGTATTCAATTATAGTAAGTTCAAGCTGAAAAAACCATCATTGCTCGGATATAGAATTCAACTAGTAAGGAATAAGATAGTGAATTTTTGGTACCGGTATTCAAAAGGATAGGAGAAGACGTTAAAACTTCATGGCGATTAAAGGGATAATAATTTAAATTACAAAGTACAATGATAAAACAGCTTGTTCAGATCGGTCTTATGATAGACCACTCTCGAGCGGGACCGTTGGAATCACCGATATCGCCGGTCTTAGGATTTTCTACCAGTCTATCATCAATCGTGCCTTCGAGTCGGAAGATGAAAGCGGTAAATCTACATCTAGATCTTCGAAATCATCTTCTACTTGTTTTCCTACAGGCGGCCGCTGCATTTTGAGCATCTTGATCCAGAGCGGGGCTGCCGCGGCTTCATTTAAGGGGACACCCGTTGGATCCGAGAGGAACATCCTCGATCGGTTCAGAAACGGTACCAATGAGTGAATTTCTCAGCTCATTAGTTCCGAAGATCAAGTCGAAGAACTTCCGAAGAAAGTTCGTTTTCCATCAACCATTCATCGCTCATAATTGCTGTCAACTTCCGAACAGTTTTTACGAGAAGAGATTTTTCAATAGGTTCGGGGTTGGTGCAGGGAGTGCTGGTTTCTTTTGATAGGAGTAGTTCAAGGTGTTTCCAAAATCTTCAAAAATTTCTTCCTTGAACTCAAATGGGAAATCAAGAGGTTCATCTTCCTCTATCATTATTCTTGTGTTAGATGAGGACTCGAGTGCTAGGTGCTCCATCATGGGCACCAAGTGTTGTGTCTCTTGCACAACGAGTTCCTCATCTTCCGACTCCGGCTCTACGAGTAAGTCAGCGGAAAAAGGTGTGTTTTCCACAATTCGATCCAAAAGTTCGTGTGCTTCCGCTATGGTCTTATGACAAAAAGATCCACCCGCGGCCGTGTCAAGATAAAGTGCGGTATCGTTGCTCAATCCCGAATAAAAGTGTTGTAATAAAACGGGTTCGGGAGCAATAATTCTGGTCCGGAGTCCGTTAGAGAACAGAACCGAATCCATGACGCACTTAAGGTTTCCTTTTCTTCTTGTCGAAAGCCTATTATTTCCGCTCGTAGAGAAGTGATACGAGATACGGGGAAGAATGCTAGACAAAATTTGTCTCGCAATTCTTTCCAATCACCGTTCACTCTCTTAGCGGTGTAAGTGTACCATTGCTTCGCCTTCTTATTGAGAGAGAAGGGAAACAACTTCCACTTCAATGTTTCTTGTGTCATGCCATGGATCAATCGGCATGAACACAAATGTTCAAACTCTCGCAAGTGTTCATAAGGATTTTCATGTTTAAAACCCGAAAAGGATAAACCTCTAATCATCGAAATGTAATCGGGGAGAACTCATAGCCGAGAAATAGGTTGTGATGATGATGGTGGCTCTAAGAGTTCACCCCGTGGAGTGGAGAAAGATTGGATGGTTGGGTGTGACTCCATGATATGTTTTTGTGAAATTTTGAATGTAGGGAAAAAAATAAAAACAGAACGGTAAGTAAGATAGATTACGAGGGCAAACCTGATTTGTTACAGAGATAACAACCGTTCCCGACAACGGCGCCGGAAATGCTTGTTGGTATTTCTTACGTCACGAATGAATCCGCAAGCGCACGGAATACCGTTGTAGCACTTCACCCGGGAGTATTCCAAGGTATCGTATTTATATCCGCGAGGGAACGGAGTATTTCTGCAACAAGGTTAGTTTACCCAAGGACAACCAAGACAACGTAGCAAAATAGGGTCGAGAGGGTGACTCTTATCTATTTATCCTTTAAAGGTAGACGAACGCAAGCTAGACTTGTTTACTTCGGGCACCGTCTTAGGCTTGGTCCGCCAAGCCACTCCGGTCTACGAAAGCTCTACTATGTACCCGAACGTGGAGGGTTCCTTTGGATGACGAGGCTGTCACTTCCTGCCACCTACCTCTACAAACCGTGGGGCACACAGCAAACAAAGGCGATCTCCAGCCTAGACACCACGTCTATGCTATTGACCACTACTCTAGCCTCGGCCTAGAACCGAGTTCGGAAAGCTAGAGTACTTCTTGCGAAGCGATGATCCCGTAAACAAGTATAACAAGAATTACGTCTAACACAAAGATATGTCACGATAGATAAGTAGATCACCACGTATAAATCACCAAAAAGAGTGTTTATACGCCAAGGTAAAAGAAAAGGAAATATTACTCCACTTTACAAAAGGGAGGAACACTCCTTCCTCTTCCTTGCCCTCTCTCCTATTCTACTAAAATACAAGAGGCCCTTGGCCTAAGGATGAGAGTTTTGTCTTGTATCTTGATGTTGGTGGTGTGTTGAGAGAGGGGGTGTACCCCTTTATTTATAGCCTTGGAAGGTCGGCAACTTGGAGGCGGTTCCGGACGTCGGTGGCATTAATTGCAGGTGGAACCGACCTCCGGACGTCGGTGACAAACCGCCGAGAGAAAGATGGGCCGGGGGGCCCACCTATCGGTTCGGCCGAACCCACTAGGGTGGTTCGGCCGAGCCGGCCTGGACTCCCCGGGCTTGATTCTTCTCTCGGTGCCTTCCCTTGGCTGTGTACTGGCCCAATCCACTTGCTTGGTTTGATGTTGAGGCTCTGTTTTGTGGTTTTGGGCTTTTGGACTATATTCTTTAGTCCGGGGAAAATCCGTCGATTGCAAAGTCCATGTTTCGTGCATGTTTTCCCCTGTTTTCATATGAATTGCACCTGCATTCATAATTTCACCAAGACTAGTGGAATTTGTTAGAAATAATCCCTATGTCTATACTTGGTGATGGTGTTTGATTCAAAAAGATGCAACATGTTGACGGTAAAATTGGACCATAAGGACCGTCAACAAGACCCCCACACTTAGCTCTTTGCTCGTCCTCGAGTAAAGGTGGGAGCGTAAGTTGAGAGATCTCTCCCCTTAGAGACCTGCACACATGTTATTACAAGCCACACCTTTTTACTTGTGAACATGACGGTGGCTAACATGCATTGTTGGATGATTGATAAGTGGAACAGCTCATGACTCAAGTCACTATACTTTTGCTCACTAAGCACCTTGGGTTTTTGAAAGTTTTGAAAATAAACAACATGACTCCCGCTCCTCTTCGATTCTCTTGAATCGCTCACAAAGTGTTTTCCTCACCAAGGCATTGTGTTGCCTCTCTTTTTCCTACTTCTTAGGCTTGTATGTGGAGCTCGGTAGGGAATGAGAGAGGCATACTTGTATCACAAATATTGCTAAGCCAAAAGAAAGGATCCATGGAGAAGCCAAGTCATGTAACCTTGATCAAGAAGTGCGTGTGTGTATGGATATGAAAAAGTGACAACTCCTATTGCAATTGGCCTCTCTTTATTTTTGCATTTTCGAGACATGGCTATCTTTTTATTTTCTTTCTTTTCTTTTCTTGCTCTATGCTTGAGCATCTCTTTTCTTCTCTCTTTTTCATTGCTCATCTTTGTGAGCTTTCTTTTCATTGCTCATCCGTGTGAGTTTTTACATAGCCATGTCTCGTTTATGCGTGATTGAGAGAGAGGGAGAGGTAAAAAGAGGTGCAAACGAGGAGTGTCTTTATTTTGGTGGGGTGCTAGCTCCTAGTGTAGGAGTTTAGCCCTGGTGGAGTGTACGTGATCTTGATCAAGAGAGCATGACAAGTTTCTCTCTAGGGTCACTCAATTTTGGTAAAGCTCATTGCAATCACAAGCAGCATATGTATGTAAGTTTTGCAAGGTATGATCATCATATGGCATTGGTAGGAATTTTTGTATCAAGAGAGGAGCATGAAGCCATGGTATTTTTGTTTTGTGAAATAAAATTCCCAAGGACTCGGTAAGCTAAGCATAAGATCATTTCGTCGAGCCATATCACACTTGCCAATAATCTAGAAAATCATGGGTCCTATGGATTTGATTATTTGTTCACGGGCAAGTGGTGATGAAGCGAGTAATAAAAAGTGTGCAAGATCATCATGAGAGCATTAGGGAGAGACTTGGGAAAAGGTATTCAAAAGAAATCTTCCCAAGTTTTAGTTGGTCAAGTTTTGGTAATTGTTTTTCGCGTCTCGGAATGAACTTGACAAATAAAGTAGGCGAAAAGGAAGTGTGGGAAACAAACTCAAGTGCCACGAGGAAGCGAGGGCTGAGTGGGACCCACCGAGGTTCGGCCGAACCACCCTTGTGGGTTCGGCCGAACCGGCTGGGCCCCACTGGTGCTCTGTTTCGTAGTTTGTGCTTGTGTTGTTTTCCTCGTGATGTTTCTGCGCGCTACGCGTGTGTTTGTCTTTGCTTTCCGCGATGTCCCCCCCACACTTGCCTTTTTGCCTGTTTTCTTCAAAATAGACAAAGATATTTCGAAACAAAACTTGCTCTACCGGTAAGGGAAGACCAGGGAGCACTAATATGATTAAAAATTTAAAAGAGCAGGCGTATTGCAATCTTGCGGAATTGAAAAAAAATGATTGAAAAAAGGAAATTAAACTAAATGCGCTCGCGAGAAATGATGAACGCGGGAAGGTTCATTTTAAACGTCGTATTCGTCCTCCTTCCCCGCGTCCTTGAAGAGACGCTTGATCTTGGAGTTGGTGCTGCGGCGATGGCTCGCCTCGGGCATCCTTCAAGTCTTCAATAGCGTCTTTGATCTCCGCGACATTGTCACGTAGGCGTTCATGGGCTTCGCGGAGATCAACGTGTTTAGCGAGGAGGATTTGGTAGGGGCTTTTTTTTAGGAGTTTTCTCCTCCTCGCTTTCATACATTCCCCCTGCCCTCTTGATGGGAGAGGGAGAGAGACGCCTCCTTATCCTCTTAGGAGGAGTGTCGCCCACGGATTCGCGGGCGTCTCTCTTTTCCGCCGAGGTGAGCGGCGGGATGAGCTGCTTTCCGCCACCGCGGATTCCCTTGATCTTGAACCTCTCGCCGGGCTTCTTGATGGGGCTAGGCAGGTTGCGCCCTCATATTGATGGTGCACCACCTGCCCGCTCTTGGTAGCGAGGGTGCCGACGTACTTCTCTCTAGGAAGGAGAGCGTTGTCGGCGGCGTCGGCGCTCTTCTTCTTGGGGGTAGATTTCCCTTTCTTTTGGCGAGGTGCCACGGCAGCGGGAGAGCTCTTGGAGGGTGTTCTTGCTGCTGTGGGTGGAGGTTCAATAGCGAGCGGTAGATCATGGATCATCAAGGCTTGCTCGCTGGGAATGGAGGCATGATCAAGGATGTCTTCGAGGCCGACTTGGCGGCAAAGCTCGCTGGTGGTGACGGAGATGTCGAGGCTTGGGATGCTGCTGTCCATGGTGCTGGGCAAAAGCTTTTTTTTTTTTTGTGCGAAATGGACAAGGTGGGAGAAAGGTGCAAGGGAAAAATGAAGGAAAACACCTTCATTTATAGATAAAAGCATGGAAAGAATTAATTTGATTTTTCCCGCAGCATGGAAGGCACTAAGCGGGGAGATTTGATCTTGTGACCGTTGGAGACAAAAGATGAAAGAAAAAAGTGACCGTTTGGGGTCTCGTATTGGTTCGGCCGAACCAGCAAGGGGGTTCGGCCGAGCTGTAGTGGGCCCCTCCGGTCCCCTTCCTTTTACGGTTGATTGATTGCTAAAATTATTTCGGGGAAAGAGCTACTACGGGATATAGATAAGAAAAAGCTATCATGAGAGAAGATTTAAATTAATCAAGTGCATGACATCGAATTCTTTATCTTTATCGGGCTCGAAATAAATTTTAAGGCGCTGACCATTTACCTTAAATATTTTACCTTCGTCGTCTTGAAGTGTGATCGCTCCATGTGACGAGGTGTCAATAACCGTGTATGGTCCGTCCCATTTACTTCTTAATTTTCCATGCCCGAAGAGTTTCACCCGTGAATTGAATAGCAAGACCTTATCTCCAACCTTAAATACCTTTATCTTTATCTTTTTGTCGTGCCACCTTTTTGTCCTTTCTTTGTATATAGCTGAGTTGTGGTAAGCTTTGTCTCTCCATTCTTCTAACTCAGCTATCTCCATTTTTCTTTTGCGTCCGGCACCATTAAAGTCCATGTTCCATTTCCGGATGGCCCAATACGCTCGGTGTTCCATCTCGACGGGTAAATGACATGTTTTCCCGTACACGAGCTGGTATGGGGACATGCCTATGGGTGTCTTGTATGCTGTACGGTATGCCCATAGTGCATCGGGTAGCTTGTCCTTCCATCCCTTCCCCATTTCTGTTACGGTCTTTTGCGGGATCCGCTTGATTTGCTTGTTTGAGGTCTCGGCCTGCCCATTGGTTTGAGGGTGGTATGGAGTAGCGATATTATGCCTTGATCCAAGTTCTCTTAGGAAGCTTCGGAAGGTCTTATCAATGAAGTGAGACCCTCCGTCGCTTATCACTAGCTTCGGTGTTCCAAACCTTGGGAAGATAATTTCGTGGAACATCCGGCGAGCATGCTTGGCATTTGCGGCCCTGCAAGGCATTGCTTCCACCCACTTAGACACGTAGTCTACCGCCACCAAGATGTATTCGCAGTCATGTGACTTGGTGAACGGTCCCATGAAGTCAATGCCCCATACGTCGAAGAGCTCGACTTGTAAATTGTAGTTGAGGGGCATTGCATCTCTTGCCGTGATGCCTCCAACTTTTTGACATTACGGGCATCGCACGACAAATTCCTTTGTGTCTTCGTACATGGCTGGCCAAAAGAAGCCACTTTGCCATATCTTGGCCTGTGTACGAAACACGACGTAGTGTCCCCCGTATGGCGATGCATGTCACTTCTCAATGATTCGTGTGCTCTCGGGTATGGGCACACATCGCCTTAGCAATCCATCGGCGCAGACACGGTAAAGGAAGGGCTCTTCTCATAAGTGACGGCGACTCTCATAGATGAGTCGTTTCTTGCTCTTTCCGGGTGGTACGTACCCGTTGTCATGAAGTTCACAATGTCGGCGTACCATGGATGTGAGTCCCTCACTAGGAGCAGCATGTCATCGCGTAGGAAATCATTGATGGGTAATTCCTGCAGGTTAGTGAATTGTATACGCGACAAATGATCTGCCACGGAATTTTCTACTCCTTTCTTATCACGGATTTCTACATCAAACTCTTGGAGTAGAAGAACCCATCGTATCAAACGAGGTTTAGCATCCTTCTTATTGAGTAAAAACTTTAAAGCAGCATGATCGGTGTAAACAATGACTTTTGCTCCAGTCAAGTAGGATCTAAACTTATCAAAAGCAAAAACAACAGCAAGGAGCTCTTTTTCGGTGGTAGTGTAATTTAGCCGAGCTCCAGTCAAGGTTTTGCTTGCATGAATGATAGGAAGAGAAAAAGTTTTCTTGCCGAGGGTGAAGTCTAAGGTTCTGAAGGTGATATCCCTAAGAAAAGCTTTTCTATGGGATGACCGACCAAAACATCGAAATCCAGGATTCGAAAACGTGAAAGTCCAAGGAAACCTCTCGCTTCATTACGCTTAATGCAAACATCTCTAATGATCCCCAAACTCTCAAAAAATTGCCCCGGTGGGGCTTTAAGGAGTTTGTCGGAAGGTGTCCATGTCTCGTTTCCAAATAAAGTTGAAGCAAAAGATTCGGACATGATGTTGGCACCTACTAGAGGATTATAGAGAACATCTACCATTACTCCCCGAATTGAGCCACGAATGGTTGATCTAGGATGATCAAGTCGAAGAACTTCGAAGAAAGTTCGTTTTCCATCAACCATTCATCGCTCATAATTGCTTGTCAACTTCCGAACAGTTTTTACGAGAAGAGATTTTTCAATAGGTTCGGGGTTGGTGCGAGGAGTGCTTGGTTTCTTTTGATAGGAGTAGTTCAAGGTGTTTCCAAAATCTTCAAAAATTTCTTCCTTGAACTCAAATGGGAAATCAAGAGGTTCATCTTCCTCTATCATTATTCTTGTGTTAGATGAGGACTCGAGTGCTAGGTGCTCCATCATGGGCACCAAGTGTTGTGTCTCTTGCACAACGAGTTCCTCATCTTCGACTCCGGCTCTACGAGTAAGTCAGCGGAAAAAGGTGTGTTTTCCACAATTCGATCCAAAAGTTCGTGTGCTTCCGCTATGGTCTTATGACAAAAAGATCCACCCGCGGCCGTGTCAAGATAAAGTGCGGTATCGTTGCTCAATCCCGAATAAAAGTGTTGTAATAAAACGGGTTCGGGGAGCAATAATTCTGGTCCGGAGTCCGTTAGAGAACAGAACCGAATCCATGACGCACTTAAGGTTTCCTTTTCTTCTTGTCGAAAGCCTATTATTTCCGCTCGTAGAGAAGTGATACGAGATACGGGGAAGAATGCTAGACAAAATTTGTCTCGCAATTCTTTCCAATCACCGTTCACTCTCTTAGCGGTGTAAGTGTACCATTGCTTCGCCTTCTTATTGAGAGAGAAGGGAAACAACTTCCACTTCAATGTTTCTTGTGTCATGCCATGGATCAATCGGCATGAACACAAATGTTCAAACTCTCGCAAGTGTTCATAAGGATTTTCATGTTTAAAACCCGAAAAGGATAAACCTCTAATCATCGAAATGTAATCGGGGAGAACTCATAGCCGAGAAATAGGTTGTGATGATGATGGTGGCTCTAAGAGTTCACCCCGTGGAGTGGAGAAAGATTGGATGGTTGGGTGTGACTCCATGATATGTTTTTGTGAAATTTTGAATGTAGGGAAAAAAATAAAAACAGAACGGTAAGTAAGATAGATTACGAGGGCAAACCTGATTTGTTACAGAGATAACAACCGTTCCCGGCAACGGCGCCAGAAATGCTTGTTGGTATTTCTTACGTCACGAATGAATCCGCAAGCGCACGGAATACCGTTGTAGCACTTCACCCGGGAGTATTCCAAGGTATCGTATTTATATCCGCGAGGAACGGAGTATTTCTGCAACAAGGTTAGTTTACCCAAGGACAACCAAGACAACGTAGCAAAATAGGGTCGAGAGGGTGACTCTTATCTATTTATCCTTTAAAGGTAGACAAACGCAAGCTAGACTTGTTTACTTCGGGCACCGTCTTAGGCTTGGTCCGCCAAGCCACTCCGGTCTACGAAAGCTCTACTATGTACCCGAACGTGGAGGGTTCCTTTGGATGACAGGGCTGTCACTTCCTGCCACCTACCTCTACAAACCGTGGGGCACACAGCAAACAAAGGCGATCTCCGGCCCTAGACACCACGTCTATGCTATTGACCACTACTCTAGCCTCGGCCTAGAGCCGAGTTCGAGAAAGCTAGAGTACTTCTTGCGAAGCGATGATCCCGTAAACAAGTATAACAAGAATTACGTCTAACACAAAGATATGTCACGATAGATAAGTAGATCACCACGTATAAATCACCAAAAAGAGTGTTTATACGCCAAGGTAAAAGAAAAGGAAATATTACTCCACTTTACAAAAGGGAGGAACACTCCTTCCTCTTCCTTGCCCTCTCTCCTATTCTACTAAAATACAAGAGGCCCTTGGCCTAAGGATGAGAGTTTTGTCTTGTATCTTGATGTTGGTGGTGTGTTGAGAGAGGGGGTGTACCCCTTTATTTATAGCCTTGGAAGGTCGGCAACTTGGAGGCGGTTCCGGACGTCGGTGGCATTAATTGCAGGTGGAACCGACCTCCGGACGTCGGTGACAAACCGCCGAGAGAAAGATGGGCCGGGGGGCCCACTGTCGGTTCGGCCGAACCCACTAGGGTGGTTCGGCCGAAGCGGCCTGGACTCCCCGGGCTTGATTCTTCTCTCGGTGCCTTCCCTTGGCTGTGTACTGGCCCAATCCACTTGCTTGGTTTGATGTTGAGGCTCTGTTTTGTGGTTTTGGGCTTTTGGACTATATTCTTTAGTCCGGGGAAAATCCGTCGATTGCAAAGTCCATGTTTCGTGCATGTTTTCCCCTGTTTTCATATGAATTGCACCTGCATTCATAATTTCACCAAGACTAGTGGAATTTGTTAGAAATAATCCCTATGTCTATACTTGGTGATGGTGTTTGATTCAAAAAGATGCAACATGTTGACGGTAAAATTGGACCATAAGGACCGTCAACACCTCGCTGCGGCAACCATCTTGCGAGTGTTCTCTAATCCTTCTTGGGACGGTCCAGGATAGCTGTTTCAAGATGTAATTCATTTTGGTCGATAGGTTGACCGCCGTTTAGATACTCGAGCGCTCGAATAGTGCCTGCAGCGAGCTCGAAGAAGGCAAAAATATAAGAAAAGGTTATCGGTGCAGATCGGTATCAAATAGGAGTTTATTCAATGGAAATGGAAAAGAAGCAACTTACGCCTATGCCTGACTTCTGCAGCTCTAAATCTGCCTTTGATGTTGACATTGGACTCCCTCGACTTGGTCTCAACTTTTAGCAGACGCTGGATTTCATGCTCTTTTGCTTTGAGAGCAAGCTAGGCAGATTCATGGGCAGTCCTCGGAGCGCTTTCTTTCTCTGTCTGCGCCGTTTTGACTACCTCCGGAGCTTCGACTAGTTCGGCCTTCAGGCGGGCATTGTCAGCTTCTAGCATCTTGTTGGAACGCAGAGTTTGCGCAAGGATGTTATCCTTGGCGGTGAGCTCGCCTTCCAGCCCTCCAATTCGAGCTGCTCGCTGTTCTTCGACTTGCGAGCCTTCGAAAAGAGCTTTTTCTTGAGCAGCTGTTTTCTCTCGAAAGAATTTCTTCTGCCTTTTTATGAGCGGCAACAAGATTTTCAAGTGCTGGAACAAAACATGACCGGTCGAAAGAGAAGAAGTTAATTACAGAATTTTATGATAAGATTAAAAACTTACCTTGGATTTCTTTACGAAGTTTGATGATCTCCTGCCGACGTTCCTCCATCATTCGATGGATGTTCAACAGATTGGCTTCCCTCTTCAACAGGTCGATTTCTTTGGACTTCGGACTAGCGGTCCGAGATTCAAGTTCGACCAACCGCTCTTGATTCCGATACGGTTCTTCCTCCGGACGAGCGATAATTGCATTCTTGGCCTTGGAGTTTTTGAGAAGAACCTAGAAGGAAGAGGGAACAAAGAGTCGAGTATAATGTGAAGAAATTAAGAAAGGATTAAGCGAGGCGGAAGGACATACCTGGCCGGACTTGGAAAAGTTCTTTAGAGCCTCCTCTTCTTGAAGGGAATCCTACCGAGCCGTTGCCGTGAATTTACCGGCTCCGGTTGTACTATCGACTTTCACATCTCCTACGACCATCTTGGCCGATCCGGGTCCTCCTGGAGCTTTACGTGTGGTCCTAGCTCGGCGGGGAATCTCCTCGATCCGGACCGGTCCTAGTAGGAGTTCGGGGGAGCTTGGAACAGAGTAGCCCGAGGAGGGAAATCACTTGCGGGTGCGACATCGACATCGATAACCACTCGCTCTTCAACAGCTCGGGAGGATGGTTCCGGGGAAGAGGCAGCAGGGATTTCCTTTGCGGATACTGCATCGGTGACTTCGGACGCCTTTTCGATGGCGGGGACTAGAGAAGCGATGGACTGGAGGAGCAACGACCGGAGAAGCGCTACTAGTTGAGGACGGGGTAGAAGGTTTATTTCTCAACAAGCTAGCTATACTAGCTTGGAGATTGGAAGGAATTCTGCGGAAGAATTGCATATAATATAAGACTTGGATGAAAGTAACTAAGAATATATTAGTGGTGCAGATTACCTACGAAGTGGCTTTTTTAAAGCCAAAGGAGGTCTTGCTCTTCTTTGGGGGTCCTTGAGTCTCCCCGCTTGAGCCCTCTCGCACTCTTTTATGCCGCTGGTTGGACTTGCGGCGTTGGGACTGGTTCTCCTGTAGCACTTATCGAAGAACCGGTCGGAGTGCCATACCGGGATTTCTTGGGAATATTAGCAAGAGAATCCGTTAACCGAGAGGCTTCCTAAGACCTCCCGGTAGCAGCTTCAAATGCAGCAAGAGCAGCTTGGCGATCCCTCTCGACTGACCTCCTCCTCCTTTCGCCGGTCTTCAAGTTTACGTGCTTACGTACGGGTATCGCCTGGTATGGAAGCCGGAGTTGCGGTAGATTTGCCTATGGTCGGAGAAGTGGTACGTTTCCTCGTACTTGGAGCTTGGACCACTTTTCCGGACTTGGAAAATTTTGGAGCTACCCCGGTCGGTAGCGGGAATGACCGGTCCGAAGTCCCGTATGTCGGACCGGGGTGAGGCGGACCGGCTTGAACAGCAAGAGGGGCGGTATTGGCTTCATAATCTTCTCCCCAAGTATCATTGGGAGAGAGTGGGGGATGACTTTTGTAGTTGTCCATTTTCTGCATTGAACAGCCATATGTGAATACTTGGAATGATGACCAAAGATATTGAAATTCGAGAAGAAGAAGAATACTTACAGGGTCTCGAGGATTTGATATACTCGAATGCCGGATCCACTCTCCGGCATCCTGTTAAGTCCTGCTTTGGCTGGAGCATCCGCTTTATGCGTTTCTCTAATCGACTTACCTCGGGAAGAGGTGTTCCATCCATCGGATTAGCGACATCTTCATTGAAGGACCATGCCGGATGCTCCTGCCTTTTCGATGGTTGAACCCCTCGAACGATGAAACTCCAAAGAACTGTCTCAGCGGTAACACCTTTGACTTCCTTCGAGTGTTTGATACTTGCCAAGAGAGCGAGGATTTCTTCATCTTCTTTGAGTTTGTCCCTGCTATCTTGGGAAGAAAAATTTTTGGCTACTTTGGCACTGAAAGGGGGAGTGCAGGTTGGGGATTGTCACGGAAAAACCATCTATTTTCCCGAGTGAGACAAGCTTTTATTC
The DNA here is from genome assembly GCA_031894775.1 of Chloris gayana. Classification (NCBI taxonomy): domain Eukaryota; kingdom Viridiplantae; phylum Streptophyta; class Magnoliopsida; order Poales; family Poaceae; genus Chloris; species Chloris gayana. Next base: position 104,995 of record JAUNZO010004083.1, on the reverse strand, counting down.
AAAGACAGAGAGAAGTATTCATCGGTGCTCCGAGCATTGAATTCCTACTCCACCAAGCTGCAGCTCGGCGGTTGGATGAAGGAAGCGGGCGGATTTGGAAAAGATATTGAAAAAGCTTAAAATGGGGACAGATTCCTAAAAAAGCTTCGCAAAGATGGATTAAAAAAGCGATCCGAAGGATGGAATTTGGGTTTAGATTTACTAACTCCCATCCGTAGAAGAAGAGCAGCCCTCTAAAAAAGGAACAACAGGGAAGATCAAGGCCACGAAGGAAGAAAGATTTGAAGACCAATTGTTGGGAATCTTCTATTCCCCATGGAATTTGCCCAGGAGTGGGGGCGCTCCGGTTCGGGATTGGTTGCGGGGAAGATATCCATCAAGAACCGCTTCTTTGAGAGATGACTCGATAATCGGACTACTGCCCAAATCCCGTATGCCAAAGGGGAGCTGACTGCGAGGAACAGAAGATGATGAAGAAGGATTGGAGGTAGATTTCTTCTTGCCCATCTTAAGGGATGGAAAAGGGAAATCGAGAGATTGGTTTATGCAGAAAGAAAGAGATATGATCACGATGTCCGAAGAACAAGGATATATGGTGGGCGCGTACGGAGTTTCGGGAATGGGTTTGACCTAGGTCGACCTTTCGGTTTCTTTTATAGGCACCCGAGTTGGGCTCGGGGGCAGGAAAGTTATTGGGCCATTTTTTACGGCCCAATGAAGTTGGCATTAAATGACTTATGTCATGATCGTGCAATTATGACCTAACGGTCATAAGAATAAAGCGGCATGATTATTCCGATCATGAGACATTTTTGTGAATAAAAAACGGTCCGAAATATGAGATTTTTAGATGCTAAATTAATATAGTGCCAAATTTAATTATTTGGCGGTATGAAAGAGTTAGATCGAAGATGATTTGGATCTTGCCTAACTCGGTTTTAAAGGATGCCTTAGGCTATGGGTGTTAATCATCCGGCTGATTATAGGCCTTGGAGACTCGAGTCGATATGAGAGTATAGGGAATAAACTGGTCCGATCAACCAGAATTTTGCTTCTTAGTTAAAATTAACTAAGAAAATTAAAGTTAAGACCGACTTAAGCGGTCCAGTTACATATGGCAAGACTGTTTCGACTGATCCGGAAAATATGTTCTTGGCAGAAATTGCTGAGATGAATGTGATTTCATGAAAAATAATAAAGCATAGTCTCTCAAGAAAGACTCTTGCATTATTTACGATCCTCAAATGATACAAGTGTCGGGGGCTATACCTAATTAGGTGCACCTGACCGGTGCACCGTGTTCAAGAGCGGTCTGCGGAGACCTTGGGAAGCGGAAAATAATGGAAATTGAGAGGAGCGATCCGAAGAATTGCGTATTGAAGGAAATAATGAAGAATCAACTAGTGGACTCTTGTATTATTTGAAAAATGTTCAAATGATCCAAGAGTCGGGGCTATACCCAATTGGGTGCACCTAATCGGCGCACCGATCAAAAGGAAAATACTTTTTGCATATCTAATTAGGTGGTATGGAGGCTAAAATCGCATTTTTTTGGCTTTTTGAAGCGTCTTGAAGAAAGAAAAAGTATTACGAGAAGATTGGAGTTCTTTTTAATTTTACCATAGAATCGGACCAACATGCGGAAGGTTGGTCGGTCTTATTCAAGGGCAAATCAAAAATTACTTGGGAGCTGCTTGTCGTATACTTACCTTACGGGTATACGAGATGATAAAGGAATGGATAATTAGATACACGGTGACGAATCAATGAAGATTGGACTGGTGAAGAGGGCCCACGAGTGGTTCCGACCAGTATGGAATATCAAAAGATTCCATATGCCGGTATGGAAATAAGGCGGGCGTCAAGACCGACGTATGATGACTTAAGCAACAAGTAAAAGAGCAGTTTGTAATTTGTTATGACTCTGAATCAATAAGAAAAGCTTAGAGATAGAGTCTTCGCACATATAATCCATGTAATCGACTAGGACTCTACATGTAACCCTAGCTCCTCCGGGTATATAAGGCGTAGCAGGGACCCCCGAAAAGGCTCGACATCTTGCAATTAGCACTCTGCTAAAGGCAATACATAACACACAGGACGTAGGGTATTACTCTCTTTCGAGAGGCCCGAACCTGTCTAAAATCGTGTGTTCTTGTGTGTTTCGTGTGTTGCACCATCGAATTCCACGCTCGTAAGGGACTGGGTAGTACTAGTGCCGAGTTTAAGACTCGACACGAAGGACAAAGCTACTGTAGCGAAGGACAAAGTAACAGCAGTGAGGGCCCAAGTAACGGTGTATGGATAAGATCGAGGACGTGGAAGGATAAGCACGGTGACGTGGAACACCGTCCTCCAATAAATCCGACACGTAACCTTGTCGGCATTGGATTCCCCCTGCCACATAAGCATGGACATAGCCTATAAAAGGGGAGCAAGGCCTCTCGCCTTTAAACCTCACAACATTATTCTCCAGACTTTCTAAACACTAGCAAGATGCAGAGTTGGGCCTTTCGGTTTGCGATAAGAGGAAGTCCGAAGGACAGAGTTCCATAGCCTTCGCGCTTCACCAATCGACTTCAAAGGGTGCACAACGCGCTTTACCAAACGACTTCACCGAGGTCACGTGTCCGCTGCGCTTCCTAAGGCGAGTGGTACGCGGGGCCTCGTATTCAGCGAAGCTCGATGGTAAAGCGCCGGCGTAGCTTCAGTTCTTCCTCGACGGCTATACCTTCGTATAGTCACGCCGAGAAGGAACTGTCTAGCTCGGTGACCGATAGGATAGGTCTACTAACAGATCTTGAGGGTTTATTGTCACACCTTGAAAATCTTAGGACCAGAATCGGAGACTCGATGGCTGAAGCCGTCAAGGTCGTCACAGTAGCTAGACAAAGCCAAGGCTGGCCTCCGTCTAAGCAAGACCATTTGGTCGGCGAAGGGTCTACCCCGATGACAGTGACTAAGTCCCCAGGAACCATGACCCAGGAGGGTCACCGGTATCCTTCGAAGGCGGACAGGTAGTCGCATTCCTTCAGGTCAAGGGAACCCTTTTGGTTGGCCTAGCTGTGGCTTTCGAGGCTGGTCTCCGGACCAATGTGCGTCACCCCTTACTCTTTCTTTTTCTCTTTTTGGTAGCGTCCTTCAGTCCAAGTGTAATCGGCTTCACTGGTAATAATAAAAAAGTGCCTTCGTTTTTGTATGTGCATGAGTGTTATGTGTCTCCTTCGTTGTTTCTCTTCGTTATTTCAAGCAATGCAGGTCGAAGAACTTGTGAAGAGGAGGCGCCTCCGGGCAGTCCCGAAAAGGGGGGGGTAAGGTGGAGATCCTTCGGGATCACGGTTTCGGTCCTACCGAAGGCGGAGCTCACCCGAGAGGGGCTACCGTTAGGGGAAGATCACCACGTTACCCCAATGGGCCGGCCCCGAAGGAAATAGGCCCAACAAGGCCATGGAATAAGCGCCTCACATGCCCTGGCGGCCCGAAGGAGAAGCACTTGGAGAGGAGGACTTGGCACAGCCAAGGCCCAAGAAGGTCATGAAAAAGGAATTCGGCCCAAGAGTAGATAGAATAGAGAGAGGGCATAAGTGTAATTTGTAGGGGCTGATAGTGACTATTAGGGTTGAGAGAGTATGAGGCTATAAATACTCTCTCAGCCCATCACATCAGCCAGATTTGGACTCTCCTCGTAATATCACTGTAATAGAAATGAGAGCCTTTGTATGGGGTCCTTTGTGACTCCCCGACCACTTAGTCCCTTCGTAGTCCCTTCTTAGTTTTCCTGTTCCTCTCCAATAGGCCTAGCCCAAGGGCCTTGGTAGTCCTGCAGCCCATCCACATCTCCGGGACACCTTGGGCTGGCTCATCCCTTGTTGATTGTGCCCTTCGTAACCACAACAATTACAGTCATGTGGATGAAGCGGGCATGAGTTTTTTTTTTCATGGGTAGAAGTGGGCATTAGTTGAACTATGTACTACAAGCCTAAACCATTTAACTGAAATGTATGTACTTTGCCTTGAAACAACAAATATTACGCAAAGAAACGTGATGTCCAGGCTGCGAAAGCGATGGCTTTAATTTCCGCGAGTTTAGTTGAGACTAGTTCTTTTTCCCTTAATATGGAGGCATCGCTCGACAATAAAATACCAATCATGTCCGTGACTGAACAGATGTTATAATGCTTTGATTTGTTTTTTTTTCGAATGTGCGTTTGATTGTTAATACCCACTGGATGACCGGAGAGAAGGTGCGCAATCATTCTGATTTTGCCCCTACGTGATTGTACATCATACTTTGTGCTTCATTGTCGGCATTAAAATGCAACCATTGCCTCATATGCGCTTCAGAAATCATTGTACCAGTCACAAGCATTCACAACTTAGAAACACAGCTTAGCCATGCATCAATGTTTTAATCATTTAATCACACAACATATATCCATCCACTAGGTTATTATTATTATTATTATCTCTGACGGATCAGCAGAATTAGAAACTTCTGAATGAGAAAGGATTGTAACATGAAGTGATTATTAATTTGTTCTAGAATTTCGGTCAAAGTCCAAGTCGTTCCAACTAATCTAATTCACTGAAATATCATGGACAAAGATCGTTCAGTCTTGTTGCACAGTTTCTAGTTATTATTATTACAAGACAAATAATGATTGAGACATATCGCTAAACTGACAAACTACACACATGTGTCCTTGTACAGATCGAAGACCTTGACTTTAGTACAGAAAGTTCTCCGTGGTCATTAATTAATGAGAGAGGGCCCCGTGAACACTTGTATTTTGTCGCTTATTGAAAACAAGAACGCGTAGTACTATGTAGTGAGTCTTTGAGAGCTACAACGTCGGTAATAACATGCACATACGGGTCAGTCTACCTGCTTGTGTTCCCACACGAAAGCTACTATTGAGAAAGTTGCCAAATGGAAGGAAAATACTTTTTGATACCTAATTAGGTGGTATGGAGGCTAAAATCGTAATTTTTTGGCTTTTTGAAGCGTCTTGAAGAAGGAAAAAGTATTATAGAAGATTGGAGTTCTTTTTAATTTTACCATGAAATCAGACCAACATGCGGAAGGCTGGTCGGTCTTATTCAAGGTCAAATCAAAAATTACTCGGGAGCTGCTTGTCGTATTATTACCTTACGGGTATACGAGATGATAAAGGAATGGATAATTAGATATACGGTGACGAATCAATGAAGATTGGACTGGTGGAGAGGGCCCACGAGTGGTTCCGACCAGTATGGAATATCGGAAGATTCCATATACCGGTATGAAAATAAGGCGGGCGTCAAGACCGACGTATGATGACTTGAGCAACAAGTAAAAGAGCAGTTTATAATTTGTTAGCACTCTGAATCAATAAGAAAAGCTTAGAGATAGAGCCTTCGCACATATAATCCATGTAATCGACTAGGACTCTAAATGTAACCCTAGCTCCTCCGGATATATAAGGCGGAGCAGGGACCCCCGAAAAGGCTCGACATCTTGCAATTAGCACTCTGCTAAAGCCAATACATAACACACAGGACGTAGGGTATTACTCTCTTTCGAGAGGCCCGAACCTGTCTAAAATCGTGTGTTCTTGTGTGTTTCGTGTGTTGCACCATCGAATTCCACGCTCGTAAGGGACCGGGTAGTACTAGTGCCGAGTTTAAGACTCGACACGAAGGACAAAGCTACTGTAGCGAAGACAAAGTAACAGCAGTGAGGGCCCAAGTAACGGTGTATGGATAAGATCGAGGACGTGGAAGGATAAGCACGGTGACGTGGCACACCGTTCTCCAATAAATCGACACGTAACCTTGTCGATACTTGGATTTCCCTGCCACATAAGCATGGACATAGCCTATAAAAGGGGAGCAAGGCCTCTCGCCTTTAAACCTCACAACATTATTCTCCGAGCTTTCTAAACACTAGCAAGATGGAGAGTTGGGCCTTTCGGTTTGCGATAAGAGGAACTCCGAAGGACAGAGTTCCATAGCCTTCGCGCTTCACCAATCGACTTTAAAGGGTGCACAACGCGCTTTACCAAGCGACTTCACCGAGGTCACGTGTCCGCTGCGCTTCCTAAGGCAGTGGTACGTGGGGGCTGTATTCAGCGAAGCTCGATGGTAAAGCGTCGGCGTACCTTCGGTTCTTCCTCGAAGGCTATACCTTAGTATAGTCACGCCGAGAAGGAACTGTCCGGCTCTATGACCGATAGGGTAGGTCTACTAACAGATCTTGAGGGTTTATTGTCACACCTTGAAAATCTTAGGACCAGAATCGGAGGCTCGATGGCTGAAGCCGTCAAGGTCGTCACGATAGGCTGGACAAAGCCAAGGCTAGCCTCCGTCTAAGCAAGATCATTTGGTCGGCAAAGGGTCTACCCCGATGACGAGTGACTAAGTCCCCACGAACCATGACCCAGGAGGGTCACCGGTATCCTTCGAAGGCGGACAGGTAGTCGCATTCCTTCAGGTCAAGGGAACCCTTTTGGTTGGCCTAGCTGTGGCTTTCGAGGCTGGTCTCCGGACCAATGTACGTTACCCCTTACTCTTTCTTTTTCTCTTTTTGGTAGCGTCCTTCAGTCCAAGTGTAATCGGCTTCGCTGGTAATAATAAAAAAGTGCTTCGTTTTTGTATGTGCATGAGTGTTATGTGTCTCCTTCGTTGTTTCTCTTCATTATTTCAAGCAATGCAGGTCGAAGAACTTGTGAAGAGGAGGCGCCTCCGGGCAGTCCCGAAAAGGGGGCGCGGTGTAATGTGGAGATCCTTCGGGATCACGGTTTCGGTCCTACCGAAGGCGCAGCTCACCCGTGAGGGGCTACTGTTGGTGGGAAGATCACCACCTTACCCCAATGGGCCGGCCCGGAAGGAAATAGGTCCAACAAGGTCATAGAATAAGCGCCTCACATGCCTAGCGGCCCAAAGGAGAAGCACTTGGAGAGGAGGACTTGACACGGCCAAGGCCCAAGAAGGTCATGAAAAGGGAATTCGGCCCAAGAGTAGATAGAATAGAGAGAGGGCATAAGTGTAATTTGTGGGGGCTGATAGTGACTATTAGGGTTGAGAGAGTATGAGGCTATAAATACTATCTCAGCCCATCACATCAGCCAGATTTGGACTCTCCCTGTAATATCACCGTAATAGAAATGAGAGCCTTTGTATGGGGTCCTTCGCGACTCCCCAACCACTTAGTCCCTTCGTAGTCCCTTCTTAGTTTTCCTGTTCCTCTCCAGTAGGCCTAGCCCAAGGGCCTTGGTAGTCCTGCAGCCCATCCACATCTCCGGGACACCTTAGGCTGGCTCATCCCTTGTTGATTGTGGCCTTCGTAACCACAACAATTACAGTCATGTGGATGAAGCGGGCATGAGTTTTTTTTTTCATGGGTAGAAGTGGGCATTAGTTGAACTATGTACTACAAGCCTATACCATTTAACTGAAATGTATGTACTTTGTCTTGAAACAACAAATATTACGCTAAGAAACGCGATGTCCAGGCTGCGAAAGCGATGGCTTTAATTTCCGCGAGTTTAGTTGAGACTAGTTCTTTTTCCGTTAATATGGAGGCATCGCTCGACAATAAAATACCAATCATGCCCGTGACTGAACAGATGTTTTTTTTTTTTTTTTTTTTTTTGCGAATGTGCGTTTGATTGTTAATACCCACTGGATGACCGGAGAGAAGGTGCGCAATCATTCTGATTTTGCCCCTACGTGATTGTACATCATACTTTGTGCTTCATTGTCGGCATTAAAATGCAACCATTGCCTCATATGCGCTTCAGAAATCATTGTACCAGTCACAAGCATTCACAACTTAGAAACACAGCTTAGCCATGCATCAATGTTTTAATCATTTAATCACACAACATATATCCATCCACTAGGTTATTATTATTATTATTATCTCTGACGGATCAGCAGAATTAGAAACTTCTGAATGAGAAAGGATTGTAACATGAAGTGATTATTAATTTGTTCTAGAATTTCGGTCAAAGTCCAAGTCGTTCCAACTAATCTAATTCACTGAAATATCATGGACAAAGATCGTTCAGTCTTGTTGCACAGTTTCTAGTTATTATTATTACAAGACAAATAATGATTGAGACATATCGCTAAACTGACAAACTACACACATGTGTCCTTGTACAGATCGAAGACCTTGACTTTAGTACAGAAAGATCTCCGTGGTCATTAATTAATGAGAGAGGGCCCCGTGAACACTTGTATTTTGTCGCTTATTGAAAACAAGAACGCGTAGTACTATGTAGTGAGTCTTTGAGAGCTACAAGGTCGGTAATAACATGCATATACGGGTCAGTCTACCTGCTTGTGTTCCCACACGAAAGCTACTATTGAGAAAGTTGCCAAATGGAAGGAACGGAACGGTCAGTCCACGCATCATCGTTCGAGTTCTTCCGCGACAAAGAAAAATCTGCCACACTAGTTGACTTGCTCCGTATTTAAAGCAAACGTCCTCTCTACTCTGCAACTTGAGCGGCCTTTATTTGGTTCAGGGAAAAACACACTGCACCCAAAGACATCGAGCATGGAGTGTGCTCGGCTGCTTCTTCTTCTTCTGCCTCTGCTCTTGTATCCGGGCGCACAGGTGCAGCTTGCCGGCGGTGCAGATGCTTCAGTTCCAGCGGTGGGACTGAGCCCCGGGTGTGCGACGTGGTGCGGCGACATCGACGTGCCGTTCCCGTTCGGGCGGGACCCGCAGTGCGCCATCCACAGCAACTTCGTGCTCAGCTGCACCTCCGTGAACGGCGCCACGAAGCTGTTCCACGGTGATCTAGAGGTGATCAAGGTCTCGGTGCAGGACGGCAAGTCCTGGCTCAAGACCCGGACCGCTCAGTTGTGCTACGACCGGGCCAATCACAGGCTGGATTACAACAACGTGTATTTGGACCTGGGGGACCTGCCCTACGTCTTGTCTGCGAACGATAACAAGGTCATTGTCCTCGGCTGCGACAGCCTTGCCTACATGCGCAGCGACTCTGTAAGTTCAGTTCTCTTCAACTGCATCCTCTGTTATCAAAGAAAAACTGCATCCTTGTATACCCAGAATAATTGGCACGCAATTATCGGCAGTACATCATCGGCTGCTCTACGACGTGCGATGATGGAGCACAGCCATCAAAGAACGGTTCGTGCTCCAGCACAGCCGGGTGCTGCCAGGTTGACCTCCCGAGAGGCGTGAACTACTATTACACCTACTTCAACGAACTCTACAACAACAGCAGCCCGAGCTTGAGGACGACCCCCTGCAACTACGTCTACGTGATGGAAACAGCAGCCTTCAGCTTCAGCACCACCTACCTCACCACAACCCAGTTCTGGGACGCCGACCAGTCGAGGGCCCCCGTGGTGATGCAGTGGGGGATCTCGAGGAACACCTGTGAAGAAGCCAGGGTCGATAAGGAGACGCCCTACGCTTGTGTTAGCAGCAACAGCGACTGCGTCGTGAACGACTTCGGGTACCTATGCAACTGTTCCACAGGATACAGAGGCAATCCGTATGTGGTTGGCGGATGCACAGGTTTTCCTCTTCATTCTCCAGCACTGTATTTCATTTCTCCTGCATACTCGCACAGAAATTGACACCGCGTTCTGTATATGATTTTCAGATATTGATGAATGTCATGAGAGACTTAACCCATGTGACGGAATATGCACAAATACACCAGGATTTTTCCATTGTTCATGCCCCAAGGGAAAAACTATGATCAATGACCTTTGTGTCAAAAACCACAGATCAGTCCTTATTGATTCAGTTCTTGGTACGTTGCTAATTATACACCTACATTCCCTTATTTATTCCCATGTCTCGATTCTTATATATGTTATTATGCTTCCTCTGGTTTTTTTTTAGGTACGTTGTTTGGTACAAAGTAGAACAATTCAGTGTCTGATAAATAAATAAAAAAATCAGATTGCTAGTTCTTGAGATGTATGCATATAAGTGATTTGTAAACTGAAACTAGTCAGCTTGCCATTTATTATAATCATGCAGGTGTATCCATATGACTGATTTGTATACTGAAACTAATCAGCTTGCCATTTATTATAATCATATGCAGGAGTAAGTGTTGGGCTAGTTGTTCTTGTGATTGCCACCACTTGCGCATACTCGATCCGAGAAAGGCGAAACCTTGACCGTATAAAAAAGAAGAATTTTCAACAATATGGTGGTATGATTCTATTCGAGGAGATGAAATCGCAACAAGGCCTTGCATTCAAGATATTCCCAGAAGAAGACCTGCAGCATGCCACAAGCATGTTCGATGAAAAGAATGTCATTGGCCATGGAGGCCATGGAAAAGTCTACAAGGGAGCTTTGAAGAATGATGCACAAGTAGCTGTGAAAAGGTGCATGATCATCGATGAGCAACAGAAGAAAGAATTTGGCAGGGAGATGCTCATCCTGTCACAAGTCAATCACAAGAACATCGTCAAGCTCCTTGGTTGTTGCCTTGAAGTTGAAGTACCCATGTTAGTGTACGAGTTCATCCCAAATGGAACCCTGTTCCAGCTTATTCATGGTGGACGACACATCTCATTGGCCACTCGCTTGAGAATTGTGCACGAGTCTGCTGAGGCATTGTCCTACCTCCATTCTTGTGCATCCCCACCCATCCTCCACGGTGATGTCAAGTCTACTAATATTCTCATTGATGGTGATTACACAGCAAAAGTTTCTGATTTCGGTGCATCCATCCATGCACCGACAGATAAGTCACAATTTGTCACAATTGTCCAAGGAACTTGTGGATACCTTGACCCAGAGTACATGCAGACATGCCAATTAACAGATAAGAGTGATGTGTACAGCTTCGGAGTCGTTCTCCTAGAATTGCTCACACGCAAGGAGGCATTCAACCTCAATGGACCTGAGAACGAGAAGAGCCTTTCGATGGTGTTTCTGTCTGCGATGAACAACAACAGGCTCATGGACATCTTAGACGATCAAATCAAAAAGGATGAAAATGCAGAGATTCTTGAAGAGATTGCAGATTTGGCAAAACAGTGCTTGGAGATTAGTGGCGTGAATAGGCCATCAATGAAGGAAGTTGCGGATAGGCTTGATATATTGAGGAAGGTCATGCAGCACCCATGGACACCAGTGAATCCTGAAGAGCTGTACAGTTTACTTGGGGAGTCATCTACCGCCAACACAGCGGTTGTTACAACAGAAGGATTCACCACTGCTACTGCTAAGAAAGCTGCATTGAGCTTAGAAACAGGACGCTAGTAGGTCATCGTGTGTATATGTAATCACTTGTATTAAAACACTGATAGATATTGTTGAATATAAGGGTTATTTGAGTATATTTGTTTTCTAGGGAATGGACACTTCTCGATAAAGGTGCAAAGAATAAGAAATGATGGAAACCATGTACTATGAATGAAAATAATTGTGGATACTGCAATGGAGCATCGGTGTCCATCCATCGGTCCATCCTAAAATGCTCTTTTGATGGCTTCCAAATAGCACATAACAAACCTCTGCACCCACACATATTATAAGTTCCGATTGGGTTTCTCGGCAGTAGCAGCCAATCAAAATACTGCTTATTTGTAGTGTTTTCTGTACAACTGTTACTGTAGCACGTGATCCGGTTCATAGGACTCAGATTGGAGGGCTGAAATGCAGAGGATCTGAATCCGATTGGTTCACTGGGCATATAAGTGCTAACAGTAATGTACCCACTTCTATAAAATCTTTGAGTAAAAGACCCAACCCTTCATTATTCAAGATCCTTGATTTACCTGCTTTCTTCCCCTTGGCATTGTGGTTGTTGCTGTTCTGGGATGGACAAAATGAGTATGATGCATCGACTAAAAAAAGGATTCAGTTCGATCAAGCATTCCTAATCAAACACACCAGGTACACCACTGCGTCACATACCAGCGGATCTACGCCTTGAACGCGTCCATGCAGTCCGGGTGAAGTGACACGGATAGCTGCACCTCGTCATCTCCCTTCCCGGCTAGGAGCACTTCGGTGCATCTCCCCTTCCCTGACCAAGGACACCTGCTCCACCCGGGCAGGCATCCCGATCCCCAAGTTCGCGGCTTCGTACAGTCGACCTTCACCTTAGCTGAAAGTCCAACAAAAAGCTGATGCACCCATTGTCTTTTTAATTTTTAACCCACTTTGTACAACCATGAATCAAACATATGAGTAATGCAATGAGAAGGATGAAAACCAAGAATGAAACGAACCAAACGCCAAGGAATTTAGCATAATGACAATCGATCAATAAAAAGATGTTGGACAGTCTTATTATTGCAACAAAAGCTACACAACTTGCTACAATTCCAATTTCGTCTTGCTAAATTGTCAGACTACTCCTTAGTGTAAGTACCACATAAAAATCTTGATTTTGAGAGGAATTTTCAACTTCCAAAGCACTTTATTTTGTATCACATTTCCATTATTGAGATAGGCTTTATACAGACTGAACAGTAAATACTCCTGTATTAGTGAGATTCCCTCTAAACAGATCCTTATTCTCATTCAGTTGCACATGGGCAACATGAGCAACAAGATCATACCATAACAATAAGTTATAATCATGCAAAGCCCTTCTATAATAGATATTAAGTGGGACACTCTTAAAACAGAGGTGACTAACACACAAAGTTACGAGAGACTCGATATACTCTTCAGGACTCTCCTCCGTGTCGCCAACCCACGTGGGACACGGGCGAAACCCTAGACCCGGCCGCCGCCACCCCCCCCCGCCCCCTCGCTTCTCTCCCCTCTCCCACGCCTTGCCGCTGCCGAAGCACCGTGCCGCGCAACTTAACGCGGACGGGTGTGAGGATGGCGGCGGGTGGCGAGGCGTTGTGTCGGCACAAACCGCGGGGAGCCCCGGCGAGATCCACGCGGTGGTCGGCCTCCTCGCCGGCCATGGGCGGTAGATCCGTGCTTGGGGAGGTCGGAATAGGTCATTTCGCGAGGCAGATCCGGAGGCTCCCTAAGTGGAGACGCCGCGCTCGTTATGCGGTGGCGCTCGGTGATGACGGTGTGCGATGTGCGGCTGCGTCGGCTTTTCCGGCGTGGGGGCACGGCCCCTTGGCGCGGTGGCGTCGGCAACCTCCATCGTGGGGGTTGCGACGCGCCTCGCAGGTCGGCGTTGAGGTCACCTTTGACAGGTCGTGGGGTTGGTGTGCGTGGCGGATCTAGCCTTCATGGCGGAGCGTGCAAAGGCCCGATGTGCTCCATAAGTGGTAGGGGGCACGAAGGTTCACGAGGTTGACGATGGCAGTTTGTGGATGATGGTCGCGGTGGGCTTCGGCGGCATGTTGTCGCGGCTAGGCGGTGGTGCTTCCACATTCGACGGGTGTCGGAAGATTGGTCGCTCGGTAGTAAGCTGAGTTGGGTGGTGCTCATCATCTTCATGTCGGGTCTCGGTGCTTCCCTGTTCAGGTCATGTTCTAGTGTCTTAGGTGGTGGTATGTGTCGTATACTTGCCTTATGGGTATACAATTATCAAAGGAATGGATAATCGGAGACATAGTGGCATGATAATGAAGATAAGACTGGTGGAGAGGGCCTACGAGTGGTGCACGACCGGTATGGAATATTATAAGGTTCCATACACCGGTATGGAAACAAGGCGGATGTGAAGACCGATATGATAGAGCTTGATCAACAAGTAAAGAAGCAATTCTAGTCTATTAGGATTCTCAATAAACAAGGAAAGAGTAGATAGAACTTTCGAGTATGTAATTTTTGTAACCGACTAGGACTCTTCATGTAACCCTATCTCCCTGGATATATAAGACGGAGAGGAGACCCCTCGAAAACTCTTTGACAAAAATTAGCAATTAGCAATCTGCTAAAGGCAATACACAACATACGGGACGTAGGGTATTACTCTCAATCGAGGGGCCCGAACCTGTCTAAAATCTCGTGTTCTTGTGTGTTTTGTGTGTTGCACCATCGAATTCCGTACTCGTGAGGGACCGGGTAGTTCTATTGCCGAGATTAAGACTCGACATTATGTATCGGCCATGTGAGCTTCATGTTCTGCCTATTGTTTTTCTATTTTCTGGTCAATGTTGTATCAAATTCTGCTTCTATCTTAATATGAAACGTGCAATGCGCGATTTTGAAAACAAAAACAAAGATGACCATTATATAATTCCTTCTAGTAATGTTATGCAAGGTTGGTTATCTTGCTTTGAGGGTGTCTTGATGACTTGTTATTTAATTTTAAAGTTCCTAGAGTAAAAAACAATCCTTTACTTTCATTAGGACATTCTTAATGCAAGTTTCATTTGCATTAAACAATATGACATGTAGGCAAAACCGACGTCTGTGACATAAAATTTATTAGGAAAGAGAATAATTGAGTGTCGTATACTTACCTTATGGGTATACAATTGTCAAAGGAGTGATTAGTCAAGAGATATGGTGGCATACTTGCTAAAGATAAGGCTGGTGGAGGGTCCATAGAGTGGTGCCCTCGATATGGAATAACGAGAAGATTATGTATACCTGTATGGAAGCAAGACAGACTGCAATACCGGCGTATGATGATTGGATTGACAAGTAAAGACACAATATTACTACGATAGGACTCTGTTTCAATAAGGAAAGCTTAGAGATAGAGCTTCCGAGTTTGTAATCTTTGTAACCGACTAGGACGCTGCATGTAATCATGTCTCCCCGGATATATAAAGCGGAGAAGGGACCCCTCAAAAACGGCTCGACAACTCGCAATTAGCAAACTACTAAAGGCAATACACAACATATAGGACGTAGGGTATTACTCTCAATCGAGGGGCACTGAGCCTATCTAAAATCTCGTGTTCTTGTGTGTTTTTTGTGTTGCACCATCGAATTTCGTACTCGTGAGGGGTCGGGTAGTTCTAGTGCCGAGATTAAGACTCGACATTTGGTGCACTAGGAAGGGGTCACGGCGAGTTCGATGGTCCTTCGTTCAACGTCGAGTTCGCACCCGGCTTCGCAATCTGCTTCGGGTCTTTGGACTTTGAGGCTGATTCCGCCGGTAAGCTTCACTCGATGAATCCTTCTCGCAATCTGGCGCTGCTGTTGAAGTGCGATAACCGGATGCGATCTTGATTTCTACTTCGGATTCCAACCGATCGACGTCTGTCAATCTTGTGGCACGACCAATCGGACCGGTCGAGTTTTCCTTTGGTCCGGCCAATCGAGGCCAAGATCTTGGCCGCTACCCGGTCCGTAGCGATGATTGGCTCTTATGACCCTGGAAGCGACTTTGAGGAAGGTCCCCAAACCTTCTTCCAAGTCTTCACGCTTGGATCGATCGTTGTCCGGCTAAATCCCGCTGAAGCTGCGACCGAAGCCGAGAGATTAGCTAAGCAAGCGGAGGATCAACGATCGCTCGAGGAAGCCGCGATGAACGCGGATAACGATGATGATCAACCGCCTCCGCCGAGGAACAACTCGACGCCCTCCCCTAGATACTAACGCTCCGGAACTAGTCGGATCGGAGCCCTTGGAACGGGAGTCCCGGCTGGTAGAGCGATTGGGGCAACCGACCAGCCAGCTATTGCACCAAAAAGTTTGCCTTCATACAACGATCACCACGGCAACCGTGGGAGAAATCGTTACCGCTCGAATAGGGCCCTCGACTTGGATGCTCTAGAAGTTCAATTGAACGGCGAGCTGGTTTTCACTTCACCGCTCCACAATATCGTGGGGGTTAAGCAACTCTTGGAGATATCCCCGAGGAAGTGTTTAATCAAACACCCGGATTAAGGCGACCTCGGAATCTGGTTGACGCGGCTGCTCCGCAAACCAATCAGCTCGTTCGGGATCGTGGCGAATCTTCTAGCAGATCACATTCCCGCTCGGAGAGGTATGGCCGAACTCGGTCCGAGGAGGCTTCATCCGGCAAGACATCTAGGATCAAACAAACTCGATTGTAGATCAACATGAACGAGCTCCCGATCGAGACCTGCGGGGCCCGATTAACGCGAACCGTGATGCAAGGAACAATTTGATAGACCGCCATGCTTAGCGAGCTGAAGAGCGATGGAGATAGGAAGAAAATGAATGTTGCATGATCGGTCATGTGGACGACCATCCGACCGCTCCAATGCCACCACGGGCGTTGGCTGGTCGGGAAATTCCTAGGCAGAGCTGCTCCAGCGTCGCCACCGGTCGGCAATCGGTAGGGAAATAATAATCGTGGATATGATAACCATCCGACACGACGTAGTGACCAGTCAAAGAGAGATGACCGTTACGACGGATATGATGATCGGTATTTTGATCAAAACGGAAGAGATCGACAAGGGCGGGATCGTGACGATAGAAACAAAGAGCCGGGGTGAGGCGACAATGATGTACAAGCCTCCGCCTCCGGCCTCCGCCTCCGTCGCAGCCACCTCGGGCAAACAATGACCGCCAAGCCAGCCTTAATGCTGGACAAAGGAATAGACATCACGATGATGATTCGAGAAGATGACCGTGATCGGAATTACCGTCATCGCGATCGCCGCTCGCCATCACCGGTTTGGACCGGCTTTGAGGATGATGAGTATTCCGTTATCCCGAGCATTCACGCGGGATTTACACATATGCAAATATCCCAAAGGTTTTAAACCTGGGAACATTTATAAGTATGATGACAAAGCCCTCTTGCTGAATGGCTCCACATGTACATGACTCGCTGTCCGGTCTGCGAGGAGGCGATACTTTTGTTATGGCTAATTATCTTCCCATGTGCATGGAGTAGGCTGGTCGCTTATGGTTACATTTTCTTCCCCGGGAATGTATTTCATCTTGGGGCAATCTAACCAAAAAGTTCGTTAAGAATTTTCAGGCAACTTGTGAAAAGCCAGGAAACTTCTTCGATCTCAATAGGATCGGGCATAAGCCCGATGAGTCGCTCACGATTACATCGGGAGATTCTCGCAGCAAGAAAGCCTTAATCCCTAATGCTCTTGATCAGCAAGTGATTGCTGTGTTTCAAGCTGGCGTTCGAAGTGAAGCATTGGTACATAAGATTGGACGTAAAAACCAAAATCTTACCATGACGGTGTCGGTGTGCTTTAAGATAGCGGGGCCAACAACCTCGTTGCTGCAGTAGGACAGTCACATGGCGGGGACCGCCTAGCACCTCCTAAAAGAGGACCGAGGGAATGAGTTTTGGTTGAAGACCTGCTCGAAGGGCCTCGCATGATTCACAATGGGAATCATAAGAACAAGGGTGTTTTCTGTTAAGGCACTTTGTCTCGTACACTTTGAAAGTGGCTCCTCGATCCGGGCCACATAACCATAAAGATGATAAGGGCAAAGACATGAAGCGGGATGATGGCAAGGATGATGATGACGAAGGATTTCAAGAACCGAGAGAGAGAAGTGAACTTTATCTATGGTGGCCCCGATGCTTACGAGTCTATGCATAAGAAAAAGCTCTCAATAAGAAAGATCAATGTTGTTGCTCCTGCCACTCCCGAATATCTGCAGTGGTCCGAAGTCCCTATTACTTTAGTCGAGCCAATCATCCGGAAGTTTTGCCTAAGACCGGTCGGTACCCGCTCATTTTGGCACCAATCGTCCATAAAGCTCATTTGAAGAAGACCTTTATCGATGGTGGAAGTTGTTCGGACAAGCTTTTTCTAAGACTCATCCGGAGCTCGGTCTCTCTGTTGCAGACTTGGAGCATAGCGTTTCGCCGTTTCATGGCATTGTGCTCGGTCGGAATAGCTATCCTTTGGGGCAGGTCACTCTTCCAGTGATGTTTGGCACTAAGGAAAATTACGGAATGGAGCTCATCACGTTCTAGGTGGCTGATATTGATTCTGCATATCATGCGATCCTATGAAGACCGGTGCTTGCCAAGTTCATGGCAATTCTAAATTACCGAGTATCTCGATGTTGAAGATGCCGGGGCCTAAGGGAGTCTTGTCGTTCTGGTCTGATATTAAGACCGCTTATGCTTGTGAAGTACATAGTACTGAATTGGCGGTTCAAGTCAATTCGGGGAAGAGCGTCGGGAGATCCGGCGAGCAGCTGTTGCCCTTGTGGTGAAAGCGCCGCTTGAAGAAGAAGGACCGTCCAAGAAGGTTGCGAAGTAGAAGATCAAGGCCAATGCAATCGCTTCTAAGAAGGTCTAGCTTGATGAGACAGACCCCTCCAAGGTTACCCATATTGGGCGGACCTTGGGGATAAATAGGAAAGTGCGCTCACTCTTTTCCTTTACGAAAACGAGGGACATCTTTGTGTGGTAGCCTTCGACATGACAGGAGTTCCTAGGGAGAAGACCGAGCACACACTGTTGGTGCATCCCGATGCGAAGCCCATTAAGCAAAAACTCAAGAGGTTTGCTCAAGACCGCAAGGAGGCTATCAAGAAGAAAGTTACTAGGTTGTTAGCTGCTAGGTTCATTAGGGAGGTGTATCATCCAGATTGGCTTGCCAATCCAGTTCTTGTACCTAAGAAAAATACTAACGAATTAAGAATGTGCGTTGATTATACTGATCTCAATAAGGCTTGTCCCAAATACCCTTTCACGCTACCTCGGATTGACCAAGTTGTTGATTCAACCGCTAGCTGCGAGCGTCTTTGCTTTCTTGATGCTTATTCTGGTTATCATCGGATTCCTCCGAATGTTGAAGACCAGATAAAAGCTGCTTTTATCATCCCCTTTGGGCCTCACTGTTATACAACCATGTTGTTCGGTCCGAAGAATGCTGGCGCGACTTACAATCACGGTATGCAACGCCGCCTTAATTCACAAATCAGTCGGAACGCTGAAGCATATGTGGATGATATACTCGGTTAAGTCCTGGAAGGCTGAAGATCTTCTCTTTGACCTAGCAGAGACCTTTAGTAATCTGCGGAACTTTTCTATGAAGCTTAACCCGAACTAGTGTGTGTTTGGGGTACGGTCCGGAAAATTGCTTGGATACTTGGTATCATGGCACGGTATTGAGCGAATCCGGAAAAGATTTAGACAATTATCAACATGAAGCCCCAGCTGTTTGAAGGATGTGCAGAAACTTACCAGCTTGTATGGCTGCACTAAGTCGCTTCATCTCAAGACTGGGAATCGGGGGACTTCCGTTCTTCAAACTGCTAAAAAGCGAGGATAGGTCCGAGTGGACGAGATGAAGCTCGAGCTGCGTTTGATCAGCTCAAGGAATATTTGAGTAATCCACTGGTCTTGGTACCCCGGAGCTCCGACGAAACTATCCAGATTGTATATTTCAGCAACTACACATGTGGTCGATACGGTTTTGGTGGTTGATCGACGAGAAGAAGGTCATCTCCAATTAGTGCAGCATCGGGTGTTGTATACTTACATTACGGGTATACGAGATGATAAAGGAATAAATAATTAGAGACACGGTGGTTAATCAATGAAGATTGGATCGGCGGAGAGGGCCCACGAGTGGTTCTTGACTAGTATGGAATATCGGAAGATTCCATATACCGGTATGGAAATAAGGTCGACGTCAAGACCGACGTATGGTGACTTGAACAACAAGTGAAAGAGCAGTTTGTAATTTGTTAGGACTCGAATCAATAAGAAAAGTGTAGAGATAGAGTCTCCGCATATGTAATCCATGTAATCGACTAGGACTCGTATGTAACCCTAGCTCCTCCGGATATATAAGGCGGAGTAGGGATCCTCCGAAAAAGCTCGACATCTTGCAATTAGCGCTCTGCTAAAGGCAATACATAACATACAGGACATAGGGTATTACTCTCTTTCAAGAGGCCTGAACTCGTCTAAAATCGTGTGTTCTTGTGTGTTCCGTGTGTTGCACCATCGAATTCCACGCTCGTGAGGGACCGGATAGTTCTAGTGCCGAGTTTAAGACTCGACATTTGGCGCGCCGGGTAGGGGTCCCGGAGAGTTCCCAGCGAGTTCGATAGCTTCTTCGTTCGACGTCGACTTCGCACCCGGCTACAAGATCCGCTTCGGGTCCCTCGGCTTCGAAGCTGATTCCGCCGGAAAGCTACACTTGATGAATTCGATTCGTGATCAGGCCGCAGCTTCGAAGCGCGATCCCCGACGCGGTTGAGATCTCATACGTGAAAGCCGGTGGGACCGACGCAGCTTTAGCGCGAATCATCGGACCGCTTACGCCTCGGACCGGTACCGGTCTGCGACAACGAGCAGCTCTTCCGAGCTTGACGGCGACTTCGAGGAAGGTTCTCCAGCCTTCTTCCAAGTATTCATGACGGGTCCAATTCTTCGAGAACTCACTCCCGAGGAAGCCGCTGCTGAAGAGGCTAGGATGGCGAGAGACGAAGCAAACCGCCGCCGGAGCGAAGCAAACGGAGCGGACGCGGAAGATCTACCCCCGCGACCTTTAGCTACGAACCCTCACGCAAACATCGTTGGCACTAGTCAAGATGGAGGAAGTATTCCCGCTACCGCCGCGCCCGCTATCGGGCCGCTGCCCGAGCGGTCCGGAGACCCGACCGAAACATCACCGGGTTATAACAGCCGACGTGGATGCCGCAGCGGGAGACGCCATCGTTCTTCGAGCAGGGCATTAGATCCGAGCTCCATGGAGGTTGAATTGAATTGCGCCCGAGTTTTCACGTCGCCGGTCCACAACATCGTGGGGATAAAACAAATTCTTGAGACAATACCGGAGGAAGTGTTCAACTCAACGCCGGGTCTTCAACGCGCTTTGAGTTTGGTGGACGCGGCTGCTTTACAAACAAATCAGCTCGTCCATGATAGAGCTGAATCTTCCGATCGTTCGCGTTCTCACTCGGAGTGGCCCGCAAGAGCCCGGTCCGAAGGATCTTCTTCCGGAGGAAGGCTTGGGCCTCGACATAATCCGATTGCGGACGAGCATGAACGAGCTCCGGACCAAGATCTATGCGTACCGCTCAACGGCAATCGTGATGCTCGTAATGTGCTTATCGACCGTCATGCGAGAGAGGGCGGAGGAACGTAGGAGACAAGAAGAAGATGAGCGGCGACGGACCGGTCATGTTGATGATCGTCCGCGGGATCCTGCCCCACCCCGCCCACGCGTAACAAATTCGCCTAGGCATGGGTCGGCTGCTTTAGCGCCGCCCTAGGCGGAAATCCTCCGCGCAATGACCACCGAGGACATGGCGGTCGACATGCTCACCGTGACGACTGGTCAAGAAGAGATGATCGGCGTGATAGCGAGAGATCGACGGGGACGAGATAACGAGAGATAGGGACGGGAGCCTCGGCGAAATGATAACGACCGTCGGCGACGCCTCCGCCTCCTCCTCCACCCCTCCTACACAACCTTCGGAGCAAGACAACAACGATCGCCGGGATGATTCAGGAAACGGACATCGGGACGATCGCTACTATGATTACTCGATGATGACGGGGATCGCAACTACCGACATTACCCCCGTCGACGCTCACCGTCACCGGTCCGGACCGGTCTAGAAGACGATGAGTACTCTGTAATCCCTGCTTTTACGCGAGATCTGCGCATTTGCAAATACCCCGGGGATTTAAGCCTCGGGGCCATTGACAAATATGATGGCAAAGCGCCCCTGCCGAGTGGCTTTGTATGTATACTACCGCCATCCGATCAGCAGGAGGGGATACTTTTGCGCTAGCTAATTATCTCCCCATGTGCATGGAGCAGGCTGGACGCTTGTGGCTACACTCTTTACCCGAGAGATCTATCTCTGCTTGGGGCGACCTCACCAAAAAGTTCGTGGAAAATTTTTAGGCGACTTGTGAGAAGCCAGGAAACTACTTCGACCTCAACGAGTCGAAGCGAAGCCCGATGAGACCCTTACGGAGTTCATCAAGCGTTTACGTAACAAGAAAGCCTTAATCTCCAATGTTCTCGATCAGCGAGATAATTGCGGCGTTTCAAGTTGGCGTCCGGAGTGAAGCATTAGTTCACAAGATTGGAAGGCGCAATCGCAACCTTACCATGACGGCGTCGAGTGCTTCAAGATAGCAGATGATTATGCTGCTGGGGAATCAAACGTGGTCAATTTGCGCGGGAACAGAGGGAAGGAGCCGAAGCACGACCAAGGCAACCGGTCTGGATCCAAGAACAACAAGCGCAAGGTTGATAACCTTGTTGCAGGCTGTCGACCAATCTCATGGAGGGGATCGGCCGGCA
This sequence comes from Chloris gayana, assembly GCA_031894775.1. Lineage (NCBI taxonomy): Eukaryota > Viridiplantae > Streptophyta > Magnoliopsida > Poales > Poaceae > Chloris > Chloris gayana. The sequence continues at coordinate 82,894 of JAUNZO010004083.1, read as the reverse complement.
CCTCCTAAGAGAGGTACGAGAGAACGACTTTTGTTCGAAACGCTATCTGGAAGGCCCTTGCATGATTCATAATGGGAATCACAAAGCCAAGGAGTGCTTCCTGTTAAGACCATTCGCTCAATTCTCTTTAAAGGTAGCACCCTAGTCCGGACAACGGAACCAGCAGAAAGACAAGGGCAACGACAAGGAGCGTGATGATAACGAAGATGATGAAGGCTTCCAGGAGCCGGCGAGGGAGGTGAACTTCATCCACGGAGGCCCGGACGCGTACGAGTCGAAGCGAAAGCGAAGTTGGCGCTCGGAGAAGTTAATGCCATTGCTCCCGCTACCTCCGAATATCTACGATGGTCGGAGGTGCCGATCACGTTCAGCAGGGCTGATCATCCGGAGGTACTTCCTAAAGCTGGTAGATATCCGCTTATTCCGGCTCCCATTGTTCGGAAGGTACGATTGAAGAGAACTTTCATTGATGGGGAAAGTTGCTTGGACATCCTTTTACTAAAACTCGCGCGAGCTTGGCCTCTCTCGTGGCAGACTTGGATCGCAGCGTTTCACCGTTTCATGATATAATACCCGGTCAAAACAGCTATCCTTTGGGGCAGATTTCTCTGCCGGTGACTTTTGGGACAAAGGAGAATTACGGAAGGGAGAATATTATCTTCCGGGTAGGTGACATCGATTCAGCGAATCACGCAATACTTGGAAGACCGGCTCGGCGAAGTTTATGGCTATCCCTAATTATCAATATTTGATGCTTGAAGATGCCAGGACCAAATGGGGTCCTATCGTTCCGGTCCGACATCAAGACCGTTTACGTCTGTGAAGTACATAGCACCGAACCGGCTTCTCGGGTCAATTCGGAGGAAGAACGGCGAGAAATCGGAGAAGCAGCTGAAACTCTAGAAGTGCGAGCAAGGTTGGAAGATGAAGTTCCGGCCAAGAAGATTGCCAAGGAGAAGGTCGAAGACCGATGCGGTTGTCTCCAAGACTATTCAGCTTGATAAGTCGGCCCCCTCCAAGGTCACCCATATAGGGGCTGACTTGGGAGACAAATAGGAAAGCGTGCTCATTCTTTTCCTCCGGAAAAATAGGGATATCTTTGCATGGCAGCCTTCGACATGCCGGATGTTCCTAGGAAGAAGATTGAGCACGCATTGCTAGTGCGTTCGATGCGAAGCTAGTTAAGCGAAGCTCCGGAGGTTTGCTCAAGACCGCAAGGAGGCCATTAAGAAGGAGTTAAGTAGATTGTTAGCAGCTAAGTTCATTAGTGAGGTGTACCATCCAGATTGGCTTACCAATCCCGTCCTTGTACCAAAAAAGAATACTAAAGAATTAAGAATGTGTGTCGATTATACCGATCTCAACAAAGCTTGCCCCCAAGACCCTTTCGCTGCCTCGGATTGACCAAGTTGTTGATTCGAGCGCTGGCTGCGAGCATCTTTGCTTCCTTGATGCTTATTCGGGGTACCATCAAATCCTCCCGAAAGTTGAGGATCAAATAAAGACCGCGTTTATCACCCCCTTTGGAGCGTACAGCTATACGACAATACCGTTCGGATTAAAGAATGCAGGTGCTACATATCAACGCGGCATACGAGCGTTGTCCGGATTCGCAAGCGGGAAGGAACGCAGAGGCTTATGTCGATGACATAGTGGTGAAATCTCGAAAAGCGACGATCTTCTCTCCGACCTGGCAGAGACCTTCGATGATCTGCGGAATTTTTCCATGAAGCTTAATCTGGAAAATGCGTGTTTGGAGTTCGATCCGGAAAATTACTGGGATATCCGGTATCGTGGCGAGGTATTGAAGCTAATCTAGGAAAGATTCGGACAATTGTTAATATGAAACCTCCAAGCTGTTTGAAGGATGTTCGGAAGTTGGTGGCGGTATGGCTGCGCTTAGCCGATTTATTTTAAGGCTGGGGGTCGGGGGCCTTCCATTCTTCAAGTTGCTCAAGAAACAGGATAAGTTCGAATGGACGGATGAGGCACGAGCCGCATTTGACCAGCTCAAGGGGTACCTTAGTAACCCTCCGGTATTAGTACCTCCGAACCCGATGAGACCATTCGGTTATATATCTCCGCAACTACTCATGTGGTGAGTACGGCACCGGCGGTCGACCGGAAGCAAGAAGGACATCTGCAATTGGTACAACATCCGGTATACTTTGTAAGTAAAGTCCTTACTGAGTCTCGGATGCGATATCTCCGATTACAGAAATTAATATATGCTGTAGTGATAACCTTTCGAAAGCTGAAACATTATTTTCAAGCGCATCCCATTGAAGTCAAGACTGGGTTTGCTATTGGGGATATTGTACGTAATCGAGAGGCGGTTGGCCAAGTTGCCAAATGGGCTATAGAACTTGGACAATATGAGATTACCTTTTCTTCGCGAACAGCTATTAAGGGACAGGCTTTAGCTGATTTCATTACTAAATGGCTAGAGACGCAAGTCCCGCAAGCAATTCAGACTTTGGAGTATTGGGAAATGTTTTTTGATGGGTCCCTACAGCTTTCAGGCGCGGGGCTGGGGTCATTGTGGCATCCCCTCCGGGATAACCAGGACTCGGTACAGGGGAACACTCGACGCAGCGAGTTACAATAGTTCATCATCTCATACAAGCCAGAATATATACATCATGGTATAATACAACCAGGTTTTCGAAATACAAACATCCGACAGCGGAAGCATAAACATTATTGTAGTTTAACAACCTACGAGTCTTTCAGCGGAAACTTGTACTTTATACAACAGACTACTACGAAACGTTCATTGTGATGTACTGAGCCCGTCGTACACCACGGTCCTTCCTCTTCACGGCATGGGGATACGTTCCCATTGGAGGGAACCACCCTCGGGCACCTTGCTCCTCTTCCGGAAAGCTACCGTACAAGTCGTGGAAATATGACTCGGATCCCGAAAATATAACGAGCAAACCACTGAGTATTCTAATACTCGAGCAAGACTGACCCGTGAGCGAGGCACGCTAAGGCCGACGCCTAGTATGCAAAGGCTCTCTGGTCGTGGGGTTGACTCTCTTGCGAAAACAGCTCTAATGGTTGATCCTTACTTTCAAGTTTTAGCTCAGAGTTAAGTTCAATAGAGAACAAGGGTTTGCAGTTTACAACTACTGCAATCAAGTTTGCAAGAAAAGATCATTTACGACCAACAATTCTTTCATCTCTCATCCTCATCTTTCATTTGATTACTACGATGCGACGAGCTAAACAAGTAGTACTCATTATCTGCGAGGGACAGCGATTCGAATCGATTTATACCAGCTGGCAAAACCCGACTACACGACGTATACGCACCGCACTGGTCGTATACGACAACTTTCCCCGCTAGCACTGACAGCAGACTAGCCATTTCCAACTCCCTCGGGAATATGGCGACCCCACGACTTCATCCGTGGGCGACCCATTTCCCTCCCGTGAGACTAACCTCTCACTAACAGCCGGCAAAAGAGAGTTGGCTACGCTACATCTCCGGGGCGATAGGGTACATCAGCTTGCTGGGCCCATTACACCGAGCATGTAGTACGGTACCTTCAAACTTGTTCAACTAGGCCGACAACGGTACGGTCCTTGACCGACTCGGACGGGGCTACCACCTTGCAAGACCTCACCCCGTCTTGCCCTTTCTCCTACGGGGCCCGTCCGGTCTCAATTTCATTTTTCAAACTTCACCTTCAATTTCAACTTTCTCTTATCAATCCACTTAGCATATCCGAACCAATCATTGTCCTATATCTCGCGAGTAGTGTTGCCACCACTCGACTTCTACCGTTTCCTTATGACATAAGCTTAGCGATTATCGAGTTATCCGTACCAGTATAAGGGTAACACTCTCATAGGAGTTCTACTCATGCATCTAGGGTGTCAAGCAACTCCTATAACCTAGTGCACAAAACATGACTCATTAACCGTAATAAAGAAAAGACTTTAAAAGCATAGGTGGGATGCACCGGGGCTTCCCTTGATTCGAGTCGGGGTTAGCTTCCTCGGTGTCTTGGTCGACTTCGAGATTCCCGTCTCCTGCCTCGGCCTCGGACGGAACCTCGATTACGCCAGGACCTAAGTCGACCAACAATACGTTGCGAATCAACGATCATGCATGCATGAATGTATATGACATGATGTGCAAAGATTGTATTAATCATGTTCATTAATTAACAATTAATCATGTTCATTAATTAACAATTAATCATGTTCATTAATTAACAATTAATCATGTCCATTACTTAACAATTAATCATGTTCATTAATTAATACGTAATCATTAATCAATGATATGCAATAACACATAGAGTACTAAATTGGGATCACATGAAATGACGGTGTTTATGTTGAATTTTGGAAAACAAACTTAACAAAAACTTTCGTCTGCAGTATCTCTATTATTTAAAGAAATTCATTTCGCAAAATTAAATAATAATTAGCATAAAATAATAGATTATCTTAATTAAAGAAAGGTAATTAATTAAACTATGAAATTATAATTCCTCAAAATAGGCATTTGAATACATAACTAGATAGGAAATAATTTTATGAGTCTAACGAACTTTGTTTGGCATTTTTTCGATTTTTGTGGAATTTTCTACGAATTTTAGAAAATTAACATAAGGTCTGCGCCACACCAGGGGGCACGGGTTTGGGCCGCACCGGATCCCGTGTGGCCACACGGGATCCTGGCCGTGTGGCCTGCGGTGTGGCTCGAGCCATGGCGGGTGGCGGCCGGAGCGGGGCGGCGCCACGCCGGAGTGGCGCGGGAGGCGGTGGGCTGGGTTGCGGCCTTCTCCGGAGGTTCGGTGGGACACGGGGAAGTAGAGGGTGGGTCCATGGCGGCAGGGAGGCTCACTAGGCCGGGCCGGCGGCCAGGTGCTACACCAACGGAGGTTCGGCGGGGCATCGGCGGTGTGGTAGTGGACTAAATGGAGGACCGTCTCCTCCGGTAGCTTCTGGATCGAAGGAGAACACCGGCATGGGTGTTGCCGATGCCAACTCGCACCGGAGATAGGTGCTCGTCGGCTGGAGCAGAGGCGGCGGCACGTAGAGCTCATGAAACATGGGTAAATTCATGAAAGTCGGTGAGGAGAACTTGAGGGTGAGTTGTTGGCATGACTAAGAGAAAGATGACGCACCTATGGAAGGACGAATCGCACGAATTGGCTCACCACCGGAGACAAATTGGAGATAAGCGCGACGGCCAACGGTGGTGGCATCCCGGACAAAAATTGGCGTCGATCTCTCGTGCTACGCCCGACGGTTGCGATTGGGCGGTATGGTGAGGTGTCTGGGGTGAGCCACGGAGCTCTAGGGGGTGACAGCTCGAGCGGGGACAGCCGGAGGCGGCCGGACGGCGGAGGACAGGGAAGGGGCGGCGGTGTGCACCGCTCGAGGCGAGAGTGAGGAAGAGAGGAAAAGATGAGGCGGCACGGCTTTATCTTGATGGGGCGAGAGGGTTGAGGTGGCGGGGGGGGCAGCTGCGTGGCGTCGGGAGGACGAGGCGCGCGGCCGAGAGCTGCCGCGGTGGCTCGGCGATATGGCGGTCTTTGGAAGGGAGAGGAAGAAGAGAGATTGGCAAGCTGGGCCCTGTTCGAGCATTTTTACATAAAACCCCCTCGGCTTTGATTTAATTGAAAAACATATTTCTAGCACTCAAAAAATTCTGCGAAAATTTAGGGATGGAAATGAAAACATTTAAATATTTTTCCTTATTGGCCGAAGTTCAAATTCTAAATAAATTTTGGATTAAAAATTTAGGTTTAAATTAAAAAGAGAAGTTTTCATTATTTCTTGTAGGCATTTTTACAAAGTCAAATAATTTCAAAGCAACTTTATAAATCTTTTATTTGTATGTTTAATCAGTAGAAAATGTTAAACACCATACTTTACTTTTATTTAAATTCTTTTTAAGAATTTAATTTAGCTTAAGTTAAATTGGTATTTTATGTGCACTTCTTAACGCAAAATTAAATATTTTAACAAATGCACATGATGACATGCTCATGAATGACATGAAATGCATATTTATTATTTGAGGGTTGTTACAATCATACTTCTTACTCCGCAAAAGGAACCACTCGAGATATGTGTTGCAAATGCATTTCGGCGCTTCGAATAATACTGCGAGTATGAGGCTACGCTTTATGGACTTCGGGTAGTTGTTTCATTGGGAGTCGGACGATTAGACATATATGGTGATTCGATGCTTGTAATTAGTCAAGTTAACAAGGTATGGGACGCTCATGATGATCATATGATTGCTTATCGTCAAGAAGTCGGGAAGCTTGAAGACAAATTTGATGGCCTGCGATTTTCTCATATACTGCGCGGAAATAATTCTGCTGCGAATGAGTTAGCCGGACTCGGGATCATCGAGACAAGCGGTTCCGCTCGGTGTTTTCCTTCAAGTACTGAATAAGCCATCCATTAAGATGGAGCGCAAAGCCACTATTACGGAAATAGCGGCGAAGCGGTCTTGGAAGCCAAGGTCGAGGAAGCGGTCTTAGAAGCGAGGCTGAGGAAGCGATCTTACGACAAGACACTCGATCGCTTGAGGTTATGATTATTGATTCGATTGGCGTACCCCGTGCCTCGAGTATTTACAATCTGGTAAAACTCCGGAAGATAAGGTCGAGAAGCAAAGACCGGAGGTCCAGACACGAAGTTACTTGATTCTTGAAGGAGAGCTGTACTGGCGTGGGGTTGATATTTTAATTTTGAATTAACTTATTGAGTCGGTGGGCTGCTTGTGTTAAGAGCGATCTGTGATATTATGATATTCCTGAATATTAGAACCAGTCATTTAGTCGGAGGACTCGCTGCATTGAGAGCGATCTGTTAATTTCGATTTTGACTGGCATGTTTAGGAAGGGTAATTTTAAGTATTTTCCTTATGAATACTGGTTTGTAGGCTGCTATTTTAAGAGCGATCAGTGATATTACGTAGTCTTAAACCTTGAAGATCGGCTATTTTCTATGTCGCATGATTTTGTTGAAGTAAGCCACGGCTATGTATTGCGATCAATGTTGATTAGAGCCGGTATTCAATCATAGTTAGTTCGAGCTGAAACAACCATCATTGCTCGGATATAGAATTCAACTGGTAAGGAATAAGATGGTGAATTTTTGGTACCGGTATTCAAAAGGAAAGGAGAAGACATTAAAACTCCATGGCGATTAAAGGGATAATAAATTAAATTACAAGAGTACAATGATAAAATTGTTTGTTCGAGACCGGTCTTATGATAGACCACTACTTGGCGAGACCGCTGGAATCACCGATATCGCCGGCCTTAGGGTTTTCTTCCGATCTGTCATCAACGAGTGCCTTCGGAATCGGAAGATGAAAGCGGTAAATCTACATCTAGATCTTCGAAGTCATCTTCTACTTGTTTGCCTAGAGGCGGCGCTGCATCTTGAGCATCTTGGTCCGGAGCGGGGGCTACCGCAGCTTCATTTAAGGGGACACCCGTTGGATCCGAGAGAAACATCCTCGATCGGTTCAAAAACGGTACCAATGAGTGAATTTCTCAGCTCATTGAACCGGTCTTCGATCGTGTTTGGGTGAGCGCCGTCTCCGATGAAGTCGAAATCGCGGTCTTCGACCGGAGTCCAAGACTCGGATTATAGCAGCAATGTGTCGTCCCCTGCTGCGGCGACCATCTTGGAGTGCTCTCCGATCCTTCTTGGGAAGGTCCGGATAGCTGTTTCGAGATCTAATTCGTTTTGGTCAATAGGCTGACCGCCGTTTAGATACTCGAGTGTCCGCATAGTGACTGCAGCGAGTTACGAAGAAGGCAAAAATATAAGAAGGGGTTATCGGTGCAGTCGGTATCAAAAAGGAATTTATTCAATGGAAATGGGACTTCTACGGCTCCGAATCTGCCTTTGATGTTGACATTGGACTCCCTCGGCTTGGTCTCAACTTTTAGCGGACGCTGGATTTCATGCTCTTTTGCTTTGAGAGCAAGTCGGGCAGATTCATGAGCGATCCTCGGAGCGCTTTCTTTCTCTGTCTGCGCCGTTTTGACTGCCTCCGGAGCTTCAGCTAATTCGGCCTTCGAGGCGGGCATTGTCAGCTTTCAGCATCTTGTTGGAACGCAGAGTTTGCGCAAGGATGCTATCCTTGGCAATGAGCTCGCCTTCCAGCTCTCCAATTCGAGCTGCTGCTGTTCTTCAACTTGCGAGCCTTCCAAAAGAGCCTTTTCTTGAGCAGCGGCTTTCTCTGAAAGAATTTCTTCCGCCTTTTTATGGGCGGCGACGAGATTTTCAAGTACTGGAGCAGAACAAGACCGGTCGGAAAGAGAAGAAGTTAATTGCAGAATTGGCGATAAGATTAAAAACTTGCCTTGGATTTCTTTACGGAGTTTGATGATCTCCTGCCGGCGTTCCTCCATCATTCGATGGATGCTCAATAGATTGGCCTCCCTCTTCGACAGGTCGATTTCCTTGGACTTCGGATCGGCGGTCCGAGATTCAAATTCGACCAACCGTTCTTGATTTTGATACGGTTCTTCCTCCAGACGAGCGATAATTGCATTCTTGGCCTCGGAGTTTTTGAGAAGAACCTAAAAGGAAGAAGGAACAAAGAATCAGATTATAATGTGAAGAAATTAAGAAAGGATTAAGCGAGGCGGAAGGACATACCTAGCCGGACTCGGAAAAGTTCTTTAGAGCCTCCTCTTCTTGAAGGGAATCCCACCGAGCTGTTGCTTGTGAATTTCCTGGCTCCGCTTGTACTATCGACTTCCACATCTCCTACGACCATCTTGGCCGATCCGGGTCCTCCCGAAGCTTTACGTGTGGTCCTAGCTCGGCGGGGAATCTCCTCGGTCCGGACCGGTCCTAGCGGGACTTCGGGGGAGCTTGAAATAGAGTAGCCCGAGGAGGAAAAGCACTTGCGGGAGCAACATCAACATCGATAACGACTCGCTCTTCAACAGCTTGAGAAGATGGTTACGGGGAAGAGGCAGCAGGGATTTCCTTTGCGGATGCTGCACTCTTGGCTCGGACGCCTTTTCGGTGGCGAGGGACTGGAGAAGCGATGGCTGGAGGAGTAACGATTGAAGAAGCGCTACTGGTTGAGGACGGGGTAGAAGGTTTATTTTTCAACAAGCTAGCTAAGCTTGGAGATTGGAAGGAATTATGCGGAAGAATTGCATATAATATAAGACTTAGATGAAAGTAACTAAGAATGCATTAGTGCTGCAGAGGACTTACGAAGTGGCTTTTTTAAAGCCAAAGGAGGTCTTGCTCTTCTTTGGGGGTCCTTGAGTCTCCCCGCTTGAGCCCTATGCACTCCTTTTTGCCGCTGGTTGGACTTGCGGCATGGGGACTGGATCTCTGTAGCACTTGCTGAAGAACCGGTCCGAGTGCCATATCGGGATTTCTTGGGAATATTAGCAAGAGAATCTGTTAACCGAGAGGCTTCCCGAGACCTCCCGGTAGCAGCTTCAAATGCAGCAAGAGCAGCTTGGCGGTCCCTCTCGACGACTTCCTCCTCCTTTCGCCGGTTTTCAAGCTACGTAGCTTCCGTACGGGTATCGCCCAGTACGGAAGCCGGAGTTGTGGTGGATTTGCCTATGGTCGGAGACGTGGTACGTTTCCTTGTACTTGGAGCTTGTACCACTTGTCCGGACTTTGAAATTTTTGGAGCTACCCCGGTCGGTAGAGGGAATGACCGGTCCGAAGTCCCGTATGTCGGACCGGGGTGAGGCGGACCGGCTTGAACAGCAAGAGAGGCGGTATTGGCTTCATAATCCTCTCCCCAAGTATTATTTGGGGGAGTGGGGAGTGGCTTCTGTAGTTGTCCATTTTCTATATTGAACAACTGTATGTGAATACTAGAATGATGATCAAAGATATCGAAATTCGAGAAGAAGAAGAATACTTACGGGGTCTTGAGGATTTGATACACTGAATGCCGGACCCACTCTCGGCATCTCGTTAAGTCCGGCTTCGACTGGAGCATCCGCTTTATGCGTTTCGTAATCGATTTACTTCAGGAAGAGGTGTTCCATCCAATGGATTAGCGATATCTTCATTGAAGGACCATGCCGGATGCTCCTGCCTTTTCAACTGTTGGACCCCTCGAACGATGAAACTCCAAAGAAGCTGTCTCAGCGGTAACACCTTTGACTTCCTTCGGGTGTTTGATACTTGCCAAGAGAGCGAGGATTTCTTCATCTTCTTTAAGCTTGTCCCTGCTATCTTGGGAAGGAAAATTTTTGGCTACTTTGGCACTGAAAGGGGGAGTGTAGGTTGGGGATTGTCACGGAAAAACCATCCATTTTTCCGAGTGAGACAAGCTTTTATTCAAAGACAGAGAGAAGTATTCATCGGTGCTCCAGACATCGAATTCCTACTCCACCAAGCTGCAGCTCTGGCGGTCGGATGAAGGAAGCGGGCGGATTTGGAAAAGATATTGAAAAAGCTTGAAATGAGGACGGATTCCTAAAAAAGCTTCGCAAAGATGGATGAAAAAAGCGATCCGAAGGATGGAATTTGGGTTTAGGTTTACTAACTCCCATCCGTAGAAGAAGAGCAGATCCTCTAAAAAGGAACAACGAGGGAAGATCAAGGCCACGAAGGAAGAAAGATTTGAAAACCAATTGTTGGGAGTCTTCTATTCCCCATGGAATTTGCCCGGGAGTGGGGGCGCTCCGGTTCAGGATTGCTTGCGGAGGAAGATATCCATCAAGAACCGCTTCTTTGAGAGATGATTCGGTAATCAAACTACTGCCCAAATCCTGTATGCCAAAGGGGAGTTGACTGCGAGGAACGAGAAGATGATGAAGAAGGATTGGAGGCGGATTTCTTCTTGCCCATCTTAAGGGATGGAAAAGGGAAATCGAGAGATTGGTTTTGCGGAAAGAAAGAAATATGATCACGATGTCCGAAGAACAAGGATATATGGTGAGCGCGTACGGAGTTTCGGGAATGGGTTTGACCTAGGTCGACCTTTCGGTTTCTTTTATAGACACCCGAGTTGGGCTCGGGGCTGGAAAGTTATTGGACCGTTTTTTACGGCCCGGTGAAGTTGGCATTAAATGACTTATGTCGTGATTGTGCAATTATGACCTAATGGTCATAAGAATAAAGCGGCATGATTATTCGATCATGAGATATTTTTGTAAATAAAAAGCGATCCGAGATGTGAGATCTTCGGACATTGAATTAATATAGTGCCAAATTTGATTAATTGGCGGTATGAAAGAGTTAGATCAAAGATACTTTAGATCTTGCCTAACTCGGTTTTAAAGGATGCCTTAGGCTATGGGTGTTAATCATCCGGCTGATTATAGGCCTTGGAGACTCGAGTCGATGTGAGAATATAGGGAATAAACTGGTCCGATCAACCAGAATTTTGCTTCTTAGTTAAAATTAACTAAGAAAATTAAAGTTAAGACCGACTTAAGTGGTCCGTTACATATGGCAAGACTGGTTCGACCGGTCGGGAAAATATGTTCTTGGCAGAATTGCTTGAGAGGAATGTGATTTGATGGAAAATAATAAAGCATAGTCTCTCAAGAAAGACTCTTGCATTATTTGCGATCTTCAAATGATACAAGAGTCGGGGGCTATACCTAATTAGGTGCACCTGACCGGTGCACCGTGTTCAAGAGCGGTCTGCAGAGACCTCGGGAAGTGGAAAATAATGGAAATTGAAAGGAGCGGTCTGTAGATATTGCATATTGAAGGAAATAATGAAGAATCAACTAGTGGACTCTTACATTATTTGAAAGGAGTTCAAATGATCCAAGAGTCGGGGGCTATACTCAATTGGGTGCACCTAATCGGCGCACCAATCAAAAGGAATATACTTCTTGCATACCTAATTAGGTATATGGCGGCTAAAATCCTAATTTTTTGGCTTTTTGAAGCATCTTAAAGAAAGAAAAAATATTGCAGAAGATTGGAGTTCTTTTTAATTTTACCATGGAATCGGACCAACATGCGGAAGACTGGTCGGTCTTATTCAAGGTCAAATCAAAAATTACTCGAGCGCTATCTGTCGTATACTTACATTACGGGTATACGAGTTGATAAAGGAATGAATAATTAGAGACACGGTGGTTAATCAATGAAAATTAGGCGGCGGAGAGGGCTCACGAGTGGTTCTTGACTAGTATGGAATATCAGAAGATTCCATATACCGGTGTGGAAATAAGGCGGACGTCAAGACCGACGTATGGTGACTTGAACAACAAGTAAAAGAGCAGTTTGTAATTTGTTAGGACTCTGAATCAATAAGGAAAGTGTAGAGATAGAGTCTCCGCATATGTAATCCATGTAATCGACTAGGACTCGCATGTAACCCTAGCTCCTCCGGATATATAAGGCGGAGCGAGGATCCCCGAAAATGCTCGACATCTTGCAATTAGCGCTCTGCTAAAGCCAATACATAACACACATGACGTAGGGTATTACTCTTTTTCGAGAGGCTCGAACCTGTCTAAAATCGTGTGTTCTTGTGTGTTTCGTGTGTTGCACCATCGAATTCCACGCTCGTGAGGGACCGGGTAGTTCTAGTGCCGAGTTTAAGACTCGACATCGGGTATATTTTGTTAGTGAGGTCTTGACTAAATCCCGGACGCGGTATCTCCGGATGCAAAAGCTGATATATGCTATTGTGATAACTTCAAGGAAGTTAAAGCACTATTTACGAGCGCATCCGATTGAGGTCAAGACCGGTTTTTCGATTGGGGAGGTAGTGCGAGAATCGTGAGGCGGTCGGGCGAGGTTGCCAAATAGGCAATTGAGCTTGGCCAATATGAGATTACCTTTTCATCACGGACGGCAATTAAGGGTCAAGCATTGGCTGACTTTATCATTGAATGGCTTGAGACTCGGATTCCGCTTGCTATTCAGAATATGGAGTATTGGAAGATGTATTTTGATGGGTCTTTCCAACTCTCGAGTGCGAGGGCTGGAGTTTTGCTTTCGACTCCGCAGAAGCATCCATTGAGATACGTACTTCAGAAGCATTTTAGAGCGTCAAACAATGCCACGGAGTATGAGGCTTTGCTTCATGGACTTCGTGTTGCAATTTCGCTAGGCGTTAAACGCCCAGTTGTTTATGGAGATTCGATGCTCGTCATCGGTCGGATTAACAAGGCAGATTGTTAGGCCTCGCTGCACGAAAGAACGATCCTGAATAACGAATATACGTGAAGAAGGTGTCGCTTTCGTCGAATAGTAGAAAGATTAGGCTAATATAATCAAAGTGTTAATAAGCGAGAGGTCGCTATCCGTGAATAATACTTGAAATCATTTCTCCCACCAAACCTATCGGTTAGTGGGGCAGCATCTGTAGAAATTCGAATTTGAATAGTACCCGAATTTGAATAGTGAATCTACGCGTTGCATCTGTCGAATATCTGCGAATTTTTATATCTTTGCCGAATAATTATCAATATAAATATATATATATATATATACCCGTGTGAATAGTGGTATCGAGCCTCGTTACAATTGAGAAGTTAAAGTATTTGAATTTTGAAGTAAATACTGGAAAGGTTATCAATACAAAAGATAATATTAATATAAGGTGCAGACTTAATTCTTGAGAAGATCATGCTTGGCATAGTTCACAAGGACAGTTAAACTTGCTAGTAGACTTAATACATAATCTTTACATTACTTGGGGTAAAAGGCAAGACGAATTAGACATAAGACTTGACAAACTTTATAAAAACCATAAGGAGACTGAAGAAAATCTCTCTTTAATACAGAATAAAATAAATCTTGCGTTACAAAAATTAGAAGAAGGAAAAATAGAACAAAATAAATACTGCCATAATAGTGATTATATCAAAGAAGAAGTCTCTTTGATCTATAAGAAGTTAGAATCTAAAAGAGTTATAGTAGAACAACAAGATATTAAGTTACAAGAAGACGATTCAAAAATACTAATAGAGCGAGAATAAGACCATAGTCGAGTTGTTAGCTTAAATTATCGTCTATGGTCTTATTCTGCTCTATTAGTATTTTTGAATCGTCTTCTTGTAACTTAATATCTTGTTGTTCTACTATAACTCTTTTAGATTCTAACTTCTTATAGATCAAAGAGACTTCTTCTTTGATATAATCACTATTATGGCAGTATTTATTTTGTTCTATTTTTCCTTCTTCTAATTTTTATAACGCAAGATTTATTTTATTCTGTATTAAAGAGAGATTTTCTTCAGTCTCCTTATGGTTTTTATAAAGTTTGTCAAGTCTTATGTCTAATTGGTCTTGCCTTTTACCCCAAGTAATGTAAAGATTATGTATTAAGTCTACTAGCAAGTTTAACTGTCCTTGTGAACTATGCCAAGTATGATCTTCGAAGAATTAAGTCTGCACCTTATATTAATATTATCTTTTGTATTGATAACCTTTCCAGTATTTACTTCAAAATTCAAATACTTTAACTTCTCAATTGTAACGAGGCTCCGGTACCACTATTCACACGGGTATATATATATATTTATATTGATAATTATTCTGGCAAAGATATAAAAATTCGCAGATATTCGACAGCGCAACGCGTAGATTCACTATTCAAATTCGAGGTACTATTCAAATTGCTCGTACTATTCAAATTCGAATTTCTACAGTGCTGCCCCACTAACCGATAGGTTTGGTGGGAGAAATGATTTCAGTACTATTCACGGATAGCGACCTCTCGCTTATTAACACTTTGATTATATTAGCCTAATCTTGATACTATTCGACGAAAGCGACACCTTCTTCACGTATATTCGTTATTCAGGATCGTTCTTTCGGCTGGCGAGGCCTAACAATCTGTCGGGCGGTGTAAGTTTTCAGTCGTAAAAATCCTACTCGGTACTCACCATATTTCTCGCTAATTTGTTTCAGAAGTAACGAAGTCTTTCCCTAGATTAGATAGTCACAAGCATATGCAAAAAGTTTTTATCGTCTCCCCGGGCAGTTCCACCCGAAGGGAACACTTCTCTACGGCCGCACAGGGTCCCCTCTAACGCCACGACTGCGGGCTAAAACGAGGACTATACCGTAGAGGTCTCTCCTATAGGGTCCCTAGCATAAAAACTTAATCCATATGCAAGAACTATACCATATCAAGGGATTTTCAAAGACAACACTACTTCATTTCCACAAATATAGCTTACATATGGTTTTCCCTTTCGGGAAACCCCCAAACACTTAAACACACAAAGGAAAAATTACCTTGCAGGCGGTATCTTACGAGTGGATTACACTCTCTATTTTACAAGTGGGGTACTACTGCTACTTGGTGGTGGAGGCGGAAGAGCGCTCCGGAGGATGGCCGGGTGACTCTTGATCGGCTAATGCCTTCTTCCGAAGCCGGGGTCCTCCTTTTATAGTCGAGCGAGCGGCACTCCCTTCCTGTTTATTTAGCGCACGTAATGTCCTTTAATCCTGTGTCAAAGGACATGAGCTGGCGTCCTTCACTTCGTGGCAAAGGACATGAGCTGGTGTGTAAAAGGACAAGAGCTGTCGTCCTTGTGTCTTCTTTTATGATAGGCTCCTTTGCTTGAGTCTTCGAAACGTGCACCGATCATGCAAGCCATAATCTTGCTTTAGCATATGCAGCCACAACCTTACTTAGCACATGCAGGATATGCGAGCGGCTCTTTGTGCTGCGCTTCAGTATTTATTCTGAATTTTCACATAAGGATAGCGACATATATATATGAATAAAAAAATATTTATACATATAAACACATATATATAAGATATATATAAATAAATAAGTAAACACATAATATTTATATAAGATATATGTACATAATAAATAAAAGTTATATATCATATATTACATGTATATATATACATACATATACATATGTAGGTAATTTCTTCAAATTTGTGAAAGCCAAAGCCGGAAAAAACACCTCCACACCGCTTTCGGAAATGAACTAGCAAAAAGCTGCTTTTGGCTTTGGCTTTTGTTGGCGATCAACCCCTTTGGTTGGGCTATTGGCTTTTTGGAAAAGCCAAAGCCGGAAAAAGTCTAACCAAACACACCCTTAAGTGCCTCTTCAAGTTCGGCCTTAAGCCGAGCATTTTCATCTTCAAGAAGCTTAGTGGATCGGAGGGTGCCGCTCGAGGATGGTATCCTTGGCGGTGAGGTCTCCCTCCAGTTCAGCGATGCGGGCGGCTTGCATCTCTTCCAGGGCCTGTTCTTGATACAATGCTTTTTCGAGTGAGCTTTTCCTCCATCTTTTTGTGCACTTCAATTAGTTCTTCGGCAAGCTGTAAGTTTAAAGACCGGTCAAGATTGGTCAGAATTATTACAAGATAAGTATCTTTTGAAGAATAAGGATTGAAGCATACCTCGAACTTGTTGCTTGAGGTTGATAATTTCTTTCTGGTGGTCTTCCATGATTTGATGAGTGTTTCCTAGATTCAATTCTCGCCGTAGGAGATCTTTTTCATGGGATATCGGACTAGTGGTCTAAGTCCCTAGCTCGGTGAGTTATTGTTGAGTCCGGCGAGCAATAATAGCACTCTTGGCCTCGGAATTCTTCAATAGAGTCCGGAAGGATGAGAAATAGATAAGAAACAACATTTGAAATTTTGTGACATAGAATATGTAAAGTAAAGAGTAAGGCATACCTGGCGGACTCGGTAAAATTCTTCGGGGCCTCCTCCTCTTGGATAAAGTCCCATTTAGCGGTCATCACGAACTTTCGGGCTCTATCGATTCTTCAGTTGTGCTACCTTTTACACCGGTTTGAGAAGCATACCGGGATCGTCGAGGAACATTGGCAAGGGAATTAGTGAATTGTGGGACACCTTGGGATCCCCTACTTGTAGCTTCTTGAGCTGTTGCCCAAGCGGCCCTGCGATCCCTCTCAAGCGTCTCTTGCTCTAAGCGCCTGTCTTTAGCCTTTTGAGCCTCAATGCGAGTATCTCCTGGTAGAGGAGTGGATACTCTAGCACTATCATCGGCTCCTAGAGTTACCTTCCATTTCTTCGTGCTAGGGGCTTGAATTGCTTTCCCGGACCGTGGGATCTTTTTCGATGAACCGGTCTGTGATGGACCGGTCCCGATGCCGGGACAGCTTGTGTGACACCGGTCTTCGATAGACCGTGCTGGAACAGGATTGGGGCAAGCATTTGTCTCGTAATCTTCACCCCATGAGTCGTTTGCAGGAAGCGGAGGATGACTCTTGAACCTATCCAAGGCCTGCCTTAAGACAAATATAGTGAGGTAGATAAAATATAAGATCATGAAACCCCGGGATACCGGTATTGAATAGGAAGGATAGAACTTATAGGATCGGAAGGGTTGGAGGAGCTATAAGCCGGGTTAACTTTCTAGTAACCGGAGTCATCGAAGCCTGGCTGCAGCATCTTCTTCAAACGCTTGGTTAGGCGTTCAAGGTCAGAACGGTCCAAGCCATCACCGGTTTTATTGTCCTCTTTGAACATCTATCCGGGTTCGGATTGCCTTTTGATTGGCTGAACTCCCCGCACTATGAAGCTCCATAGGATGGTCTCTACAGGTGACTCCTTTACTTCCTTCGATTCTTCATCATGGCAAGTAAGGTGATATACTCTTGTTGAGTGGGATGGAGAAGTATTCGTCGGCATCCTAGCTTTGGATGCCAACTCCGCTAACTACGTAGCGCTTGTTGATGGATTGGAGGGGTGAATTTGGAATAAATAACAAAAATAGTGAAATGAGGGCGGGTGCCTAAGAAGGCTTCGCGAGAGATGAATAAAGAAAGCTATGTGGAGGATGGAATTGGGATTCGGGCTCACCAATTCCCATCCATAGTAAGAGAGAAGGCCGCAAAAGAAAGAGCAGCAAGGAAGATCAAAGCCGAGGAGGAAGAAAGATCAAAGAACTACCTGTTGAGAATCATCTAGTCCCCATGGAACGTCACCAGGTGCGGGGGCAGCCTAGTTGAGCATTGGTTTAAGAGGAAGGATTCCGTCAAGGACCATTTCGTCAAGATTGGCCTCGGAGATGCAAGCTGTCCCCGAGTTCTTGAGCGCCATAAGGTAGTTGATCACGAGGGATGGCGAGAGGAGGATGAAGGCTAGACGGAAGCCTTCTTCTTACCCATCGGGGAGATTGAGATGGGAAAGTTGAAGATTGGTTTTTAGGAATGTAATGGAACCGGAGCTCGGATCGCGAAATACGAAAAACTCGAGAATGGTTGTGGGCGCGCTACGATGGATTTGGGAATGGGTTGGACCTAGGTCGCCCCTTGGTGTCCTTTTTATAGGTTCCCAAGTTGGGCTCGTGGATCGAGAGTTATTGGGCTGTTTTTACGACCCAATACGTTTTTACCTGAGTAATTTAATTACTCGGGCCCATTTATGTGTTTGTGACCTAACGGTTACAAAGAAACAGATCTTCCGTGATTCTAATAATCGTGGGGGCTCTTCTGCAAAAGTACGAGCGAGTGTGAAATTCGAAGCTTTCGATCGTCGGACATGGTATGAGCCAAGATAATATGCTTGTATGTAAAGAACACTTAGATTGAAGATAATTAGATCTTGCCGGACTGAAATTTTATGAAATGAATGCCTTAGGCCATGGATGTTAATCATTCGGCTGATTATAGGCCTTGGAGACTCGAGTCGAAGTAAGATAATGGAAAAAACAACCTTTACTCTATGGACTCGAGAGGGTCCATAGAGTGGTGCCCGACCGATATGGAATAACAGAAGATCCTGTATACCGGTATGGAAGCAAGACGGACTGCAATACCGACGTATGATGACTTGATTGATAAGTAAAGGCGCAATATTAGTCCGACTCTGTTTCAATAAGAAAAGCTTAGAGATAGAGCTTACGAGTAGGACTCGCATGTAATCCTATCTCCCCGAATATATAAGGCGGAGAAGGGACCCCTTGAAAAAGGCTCGACAACTCGCAATTAGCAAACTGCTAAAGGCAATACATAACATACATGACGTAGGGTATTACTCTCAATTGAGGGGCCCGAACCTGTCTAAAATCTCGTGTTCTTGTGTGTTTTGTGTATTGCAACATCGAATTCCGTACTCGTGGGGGACCGGATAGTTCTAGTGCCGAGATTAAGACTCGACATTGAGTTTCATAGGGATGAAACTTGGTGTATACTGGTTACCAAAACTTTGAAATTCAAATGAAAATCCATGGACGGGGTTTGAGTTTCATCTCTACATATTTAACAATTCCTATTGGTCACTTGGAAGCAACATTTAAGTGATGCACAAGCATATGGAATCGTGAAATGAAACTTAGCATTAAGAGACCTAGTTTCATTTAGCTATTTCAAAATTATAGAATGACATGACACTCTCGGAAACCACGCATTGAAACTTTACACTAAGAATGGCCTTAGGCCATTCTCAATGCAAGTTTCATTTGCATTAAATAGTATGCCATGTAGGCAAAACCGATGATGTGGCATAGAATTTATTAGGAAAGAGAAGAATTGGGTTTCATATGGATGAAACTTGGTTTACACGGTTACCAAAACTTTGAAACTAAAATAAAACTCCATTGAGAGGGTTTGGGTTTCATCTCTACACATTAAGCAATTCCTATTGGTCACTTAGAAGAAATATTTAAGTGATAACTAAGCATATGAAACCGTGAAATGAAACTTAGCATTGAGAGACCTTATTTCATTTATCTATTCAAATACAATGGAATGACATAGCACTCTTGGAAACAACGCAATGAAACTTTGCACCGAGAATGGCCTTAGATCTGCTTTTCACATAGTGAATGTTTATTTCATAACTACTTATTATGTAGTAAATTTTGCCATAAATCATCATCATTAATTAGTTTCAATAACCATTTACTAAGAAGACATTGATTTTGTATATAATCAAGGTTCTGAATTGCTAGACCCCTAAAGTCCTTAGAGCATCTCCAACAGCTCCTAATAATTTTACTCCCAAAAGACTGGTTTTAGAGAGTTGCTATATCTATTGGGAGTAAAAAGAAGACATGCACTCCAACCGTTCCCAATAATCATTTTCTAAATAGTTCAAATATCCTTTAGGGAGTAAGAATTAGGTGGCTAAATGTAGCAACCTTTAGGCCATGGGTTGGGAGTTGTAAATTTCAACCTCATATAGGGAACAGTTGAAGAATGGTTTTTATTAATGACATCCTAAATTTTTATTTAGAAGCCTCATTTAGAGAACGGTTGAAGATGCTCTTAAGTTGACATAATATGGACTAGCTAATAATTCATTTATTTCCCTATAAGAAGAGTGTCAGCTGGTTCATCTCATGTCATAGGCGCGAGCGGCGAGTCAAGTCGCTTCCAGCAGCCGTTGATCTGTCACCAATGCAACCGTGACATGCCGCCCTGAACACGTCCATCGCCGCCGGGTGGAGGCACACGGTGAGCTGCACCTCGCCGTCCTGCCTCCCGCCGAAGAGCGCCATCTCGCCGTCGTGGTTCATGGACACGGGCTCCACACGCAGCGGCCTCCCGAACCCCAAGTCCGTGGCGTCGTACACGCGGTAGTGCGGGCTGGACGCCACGTTGGCGCGGCGGGAGGCCGGCAGCCGCGCGACCCGGTCGATCCACGTGTCCATCCCGGCCAGCGGCGCCACCTCCATCTCCCGCACCGCCGCCTGGATCGCTCGCGCGGCGCGCAGGAGGCCCGCGCCTTCGCCCTCGCCGGCCAGGAGGTCGCCGGCGTCCGCGCTCGCCACGCACACCTTGAGGCAGTTGCCCAGGTAACCCGGGTCCACGGGTGGGTCCAGGCGCGCGCGCAGGTCGGCCATGAAGACCAAGTGCGTGTCGTCGCCGGCGGCGAGGCCCTTGGACCGGACGAACGCGGTCCAGCCGAGCGCCGACAGTGCAACGTACGTGGACACCGGCTTGTTGAAGCCACCGGCCGAGGCGATGAGACGGGTCAGGGATCGGACCTCCTGGCCGCTCAGGTAGAGCGTCTCACGTGCCAGCTCAAACCGTCGCGTGTCGTAGTTCGTCGCCTTGGCCTGCGCGATAGCACCCAAATCAGTTGCCACACACAACACATGGACTAGAAAAATGGTTTGATCCTTTTCAGATTTAAATCAAATTAACATAAACAAATACTTAACCACGGGCAAATTTGGTGCGAGCTTGTTGAGCAGCTGGCGTGCCAGCTCGTCTCCCCGTGGGTGGACGATGGCATCGCGGCCGTAGCACGGAGGACGACGCGATTTGGTCACTGGCGAGCCGTGGCGGGAGGCGGACACCCACGCGTCCACGAAGCGCCACAGCGCGTGCCCGTCGGCGGCGGCGTGGTGCACGGAGATGCCGAGCGCCATGCAGCCGCCGAGGCGTGTGGCCTGCACGGACAGCACGGGCGCCGGGAGCACCCGCGCGTCCAGCTCCGGCACCAGGCTGAGCAACGCCTGAACGTCCTGTGTCTCGTCGCCGGCGAGCCGGAGCACGTCCATGTGGCCACCCTCGGCCGAAAATCGGCTGGTCCGACCGCCCTCTCGTACAACCCCTCTGTATTCACCGTAGATTCGTCATCGTAGCGTCAGTTTTGTAGGACGTCTATGCCTGTATTTAACAACTAATTGTCTCACAGATTGGAATAACTTTATGTCATGGAACAAGTTTCAAGGCCTTGGAACCGCTTAGCGACAGACTTGGAACAGCTTTACTGACAACCAAGTTTCAATGCGTTGTGTTCACACTCTCTTTGGAAGCTCATATTCCTATGGGCGCTTTGGCCTATTGCTTATCCTTTCTTTACTCAATTTGATTGTTGATTTGATTATTTTATTTCTCATTATTTTGATTGTATTTGCGTTTTATGTAGCTAAATATTTTTGTTTAAGTTTCAATGACTATGATGAATATGTTTTTTATTATTCTGTTTGCACAGTCAACTTTGTTGTGTCGTACACCTAAGCACATTTAGGTATCTGATGAAAATGACATGCTTTTAATGATCATGCTAAGATATGTAACTTTAATGGTTAGAACATTTTATTTGACAGGTTTATCGAGTCGTTAAAGCTTCGATTATACTGTTGCTGTCTTTGAACTTTATTTCTTTTTATATTTACGCCGCTTTGCGGTGCATGATAATCCAGATATATGTTATAGTCAGTGCCCACTTACATATTATATAAGTTGTGGTGTCCTTGTTTTTTTCTTTCGTATTTTTCCGCTTTGTGACGATCGTCTCAACAAAATTAATTGCTAGTTTTGTATTCTACTAAATTTTTAATATTTTAATTTTTGAAACAACTTATCATTTGTCACTTTTGTTTCACATATGTGTTTTTAAATTAGAATAGCATACTCCCTCCCTTACGATATTGTTGTCGCTGGCAGTTCAAATGAAAAGATGCACAAATTGTTGTCGTCGGTAGTGCCAAGAATTTCCCTCTTCCGTGTCTGCCCCTGTGCCCTGCTCACCCGAGCCAGGCGCGCGCCGCCGAGACTTGACCAGCTACGCGCCGCCGAGACCCGAACCCGACCCGGCGATTGACGGCCAGCTCGCGCAGATCGTCCGGCTTCAACGCCTCCTCCGCCGAGATTCGACCAGCTCACGCACCTCCTCCGGCTTCAACACCTCCTCGACCAACTCGCGTAGATCGAGGTCGGTGGCCCGAGAGCGGCGCGCTTGAGCGGTTACGACGGCGGGCTAGCCCGAGCGTGGCGGGCGCACGAAGAGCTCGCATCGATGGAAGATAGCGGCGGCGTTGCCGAAGATGAAGTCGTCGGTGCCGGCAGCTGCGGTAGAACTTGTGGTGGTCCTGGTTGCCCTCGATGTGGCAGTTGAAGAAGATGATCTTGTCCGCCTTCACGCCCAAGGCCACATTGGCTTCCAGATTGATTTGAAGAAAATTGCTTTTTTTGTTCTTGTATCATCTGTGTTGTAATCTGTAGTTTCAATGTGACCAGAGCAAAGAGATTCATGTTCTTGTGGCCAGAGCAAATTATTTATTCTAGTTTAAGCTGACATTCAGCATCAAATTATTTCATCTTGAGTTTCAGAGCAGTTCCTGGGTTAAAACAGGTTCGTTCTTGTGATTTCATCTTGAGTTTCGGGTACTATTTCATCTTGTGATTCAGAGCAAAGAAATTATTTCATCTTGATTATTTACATCTTGAGTCAATGTGACAAGATTTGGCCAACCATGGATGCGGTCAGATTGATGACAGTTTCCAATGCTATCTGTAGATAGAAGTGAATCCATTCTCCGATTGCATCATGCATTCATGCTACCTTCTCCCATTGCATTAGCACCAGTGCACCAAACTTCCTGTACATAGCCAACCTACAGATAGAAGTCAATCCGACTGTCGCAAATTATGGGGAGCACATAAAAATGTCAGGTGGACAATCTCCTGAGCACATAAGAATGTCATGTGGACAATCTCCTGAGCACATAAGAAACACTACTACTCCATCAAAAGATACTAGATTCAGTCCTTGGACAAAACAACACATGGACAATGCACTAAAAATGAAACAACAGCAGATCAGTTACCGATTCAACTATGCAGGCATGTACAAAGATGGAAGATCAGTAACTGACAGTACAATGTCAGGTGGTAACATTCTCTTCACATAAAAAAAAAAGATAACGATCAGGCATCATCATTGCTTCAAAAACGGGTTCAATCCATCAAAATCACTTTTCAGGACAACATGACACACATGCATCAATCTGACAAAAAGATGTTATATCAACAAATAAATTGAGCCTATGTCAATCTCAAGCTAATAAAGTGTTCTCACCATCAATACACCACCCTCAATACACAAGTGTTCTGACCATCAATACATCAGTGTTCTCACAATCAACTTCACCGTCAATACACAAGTGTTCTCACCATCAATACTCAAAATTACAGACGTATTTATTCGGCTAATTGAGCCTTTGCCTGATCCACCAATGCTCCATCACAGCGGAGTTGAAGTGGTAGACGACCTTGTCGTTCAAGCATCCTTTTTCTTATGTGTGGCACATCATAGTTATTTCCACCACCAACTCTTATTACTTCCTGCATGCACCCTTGGAGGGTTAAGAAAATTCTATTGCCTTTACCTGGTGGATATTCATCAAAGGCCTGATTCAAAATATCAAAGCATCAGACATCATTAGTATCTTGTGCACCTCGTAAAAGATTAAAAAAAATCAGTTGCAAAAGAAAAAGTCAGAGTTTACCTTGTGAACTGCTGCTACAAGTTCCTCTGTCGTTTTTGCACCAGCCTTGTACTGGATGGACTGTATAGCATTGAAGAAACCAAGATCCAATATGTTTAGATCAGGAGAATTCGGTGGTTGCAAAATGAGTCTGATATCAAAGCCATCTTTCTTGGCAGCTTCACAAAATACTTTATCATTTGGAGAAACATGTGATGGTGTATTATCTTGTTGTATGTAGATAGGCTTACTCACATCTTCACGTGGCCACTTAGCACGAATCGCTGGCAGTACTTTGTCAATTAAGAACTCTCGGCTTTCTTTCGTTTTGATTGAATCCATGGGTTTCATCTCCACTGTTCCTGCCCTTCTATTTTTACTTGACCTTTTGGCTGCTTCATAAGTAACAAATGGAAAGCAGCCAATTTTTCCATCGAATATGCAGTTTCCCGAGAGTCAAATCTTGGACGAGCATAGGCACACAAGATCATTATCTTCTTGATATAGTTCTTGTTCTTGCATGTTCTTGTTGGTTGTTCTTCATCTGGAAGCTTGTAGTACCTTTGTGTCTTCCGAGTAATATAGAACCACTTTTCATCAATGAAGACAAAATCAAATAGGCATTTGAAGACGGGGTCGGAGGGTGCGCTCCTTGGATCTTCTAGCATAGAGATGCACCACTTAAGACGCTCCTTCTTATTCACTTCTGTCAATAGCGGCTTTATTGAATTGGAGACGCGTTGAATGACACCTTCACGCTTCATGTAGTGAAGCTTTCTTGTACTGACTCCTAATTCTTTGGGCACGTCTTCCATGGTACTGCGACTCGTAATAGGTAATCCACGAAGCTTGGATAGGTCCACTTCCTTCTTCTTGCGGCCCCGCTTCGACTTCCCACTCGGAAAGTCAACTTCAATTCCTTGTTCTAGGCGGTGTTTTCCATCTCTCCGGATACGCTGCACTGTTCTAATATTCACCGAGAATTTTGCCGATGCTTCTCCTGTTTCATGCCCTTCTAGTTCACCATTCTTGGATTTTGCTAGCAAGAAATCAAATACAGCTTTCTTTGTGCTCTTGGGAACCTCTTTGCGGCGTGCATTCACTTGTTCTGTGAGCTGAATTTGATTCATCAGATGCACTTCTTCCTCAGATTCACTGCATATTGGAACATTCAGATCAAACACTGCTAACCCTCTTCGATTTGTACTGATTGTAGCTGAACTTGATGCCTGTTGACTTGATGAAGGGGACCTGACCCATAGCCTTGGTGATGATAGCACCATCCTACTGGAAGGAGAAGATCTGAACCTAGGAGAAGAGCCATATGGTGTTCCTGGCCTTGGAGACAATATCATCTTGCTCAACGGCGATCTGAACATGATATTGTTTGAATAAGGTGACTTTCTCTTCTTAGACCTTTGTCCTTCTTGCATAGCCCTGAGGAGCATTATAATAGTAAAAAATGTAAGAATAAACCAAACCGTTGTGCTAGATCTTAAATAAACATCGATGTTTGGAAAAAAATCATTGTACAATAGACTCAACTGCAGCAGCTCTGAACAAGCTTTGAGCACACTAAGCTCTTTATCAACCAAGTTATGTAGACCGACAGAAGCCAACTTCAAGTTAAAACTATGCTATCTGTTCCGACTTATTTGTTCATGTAAAGTTATGCACAAGGTGTAATTTCAAGAAATATACACTAGGTGGACTAGACAATCCGTCAAACAGAAACCAACCTGGGAGAACATATAGATGATGTTCTTGGCATGTCTGAGGGTGCTTCCCTGTTGCTCAAGGGAGACCAGGCCGGAGCAAGCACGGGTCTGGAGTTACTAGCGCTCGATTCTAGTTCTGCTCATTCTTCAATCATGCGTGTCAGGAGATGGCCGAATGGGGAAATTATAGATGACAACTGCATTGAGTATTTAGTGTACTCAAACGACGAGCTCTGGTGGCAATCTCTGCTGGAGTAATCAAGGTACGATCAACAAGTAGAAGAGTTGATAGTAATCATTATAGGAGAAAGTTTTTGACATAAAGATTGAACAAGAAAATATGAGATCCAATCCACTGTGTATAGCAGATAGTAATCTAACATGACATAAGATGCGGATCACTTGCAATAATGTGGAATGCAAAACTGAACCTTGGTGAAGATGCAGCCCTTGGAGAGAGCATCATCCTACTCAATGGAGATTTGAACAAGACATTGTTTGAACAAGGTGATTTTCTCTTCTTAGACCTTTGTTCTCCCTGCATAGCCCTGATAAGAATTGCAATAGTAAAAATGTAAGAAAATCAAATTAGGAAAGCATAAAAGGATATCAGGTAAAATCTTCAATTCTGTGTACTCAACAAAAACGAAAGCATAATGAACACAAGTAGTGTGGAACAATACATGTATCCAACTGCATCTAAACCCATACTAGTGCTAGATAGCATGATCCAGAAACAGAGAGAACAAACAAACTGAGCGAGATTTAAACATCATCCTGCTCAACCAATATCTCTGCTACTTTGCCTGTGTGAGGTTTGCTTCTTTTGCACATAGCAGCACACACCATTCTGATATCACTGACAGTAAGTCACCACCTAATGAAACTACTGATGCTTCCTTCCGCGTTTGGAATACTAAGCTAATTTCATGCAAAAACCTATCTCTAGTTCCTGGAGGCAAGACACTTACGCCAATTGCAGTCAATAATGTTTGGAAATTGTACCCGATGCTGTGATATCAAGATGCATTTGGTCCTTATGGTATGCTCAGTCAAATTTCTTTCAAACCTCAATTTACCAGCTGATTACCAGTGACTTATGCTTGTTTCTCTTTTTCTTTTTCCAGTAAATGAATCTTCAGAGAGCAATCAAACATTAGGCTCAGTTGGCCTCTCGCTTCAATATGCTAATATAATTTCTCAGATTGACAATATTGTAAGTTTGCAAAGCAGAATTGACACCCTGGGCATACCACTCTGATCTTGGACAGCCACGAAACAAGCCATGACAGAAAAAGGGAAATGACAGGAGGAGGAAGCCGGAGAGATTAACTCACACTGGAGAGGAGCGGATGCGAGGCCCCTGGATGAGAAGGGCAGCTAGGTCCAGAGCGCCAGCGCCATGCGCGGTCGAATCGATGGCGGGCGCCAGTAGCACCTTGATCATGGGCGGCTCCCCTGGCATCACCGGCGGATTCTTCTCCGGCGTGGGGAAGCCTGCGCACGTGTGGTTGCTGCAGTCGACGGGCCTCGCGAGCACCGACGCGCACTGCAGCGGCATCTTCTGCAGCGGGCCTAGGGCAACCCCCGCAGGCTGCCGCCATCTTCCCCTCCCACCCCTTCTCCGCAGCTGTCGGCGCCATTCTTGAGGGCCCTTTCCCCGGATTTGGATCGAGATTTGTTGGGGATAATGATGCCGCTACCACATATTCTGGTGGGGGAGCAGTGGTGAGGTGAGGTGGGGTGGTGATTCGTCGGGAGTGGTGCGGCGGCGAGACGTCGGGGGTGGTGCGGAGGCGAGATGGGCCGACGGCAGCCATGCCGCGTGCGGCGCGTGCGAACGCGAGGAAGAACGATTCAGGGGCAAAATGGTCAATTCTCTGTTTCCTTAATTTTTACAAACTGGTCGGGAACGACAACAAAAACGTAAGGGAGGGAGTATATTTTTAAAATTATAGAGGGTAGTATAGAAATCTCAACTTTTCTTGTAGCTGATAAATAAAATATCAGATGACGTAACTAGTAGAACCAATTATTCCTTTGAGGCTGGGGCCCAAAAGTTCTGAAAAGCTGTGACACTTTGTTGGAGTGCGGCTTCAGCAATACACGATTAACATAGTCCGATGCTCTCGTAGACACGTGTCATCAAAGCAGAGAGGGTGTACGTACAAGTTACCGGACAAAATTCGCGTTGCACCCTCGGCCACGAGGACACCCCTGCGTCTTGGTGGGACCAGTCGATGACGACATCCCGTGTCTCTGCCACGTAGGCCAGCCTCCCGGCGAGAGGGAGGTACAGCGCGAGTTCCTTGAGCCGCCTGACCACCGGCGGGAACTCGTCGGAACTGGGCAGCTCGTATAGGAAGACTAGCTGGACCGGCGGCATCGCCACCCACGGCGTGTCGAAGAAGGAGAGCCTCGCCTGGCCACCGGCGTGCTCACCGGCCGGAGCGACGTTGGATACGGAGAGCACGCGGACGCTAGCGGCGGGTGCCGCGCCGGGCATGACCCTGCTGCCCACCATATTTTCAGTTCAGATATCGATCGAGTTGATCCTCGGATCACTAGTTTCAGTTGCGCTTGTTATATATACACAGATTATTCACAAGGTCGTCGACACGTGCCCAATTTATTTTAAATTTCTTACTTACTCCAACATGTACCATCAGTATTATTATAAATCTGAGGCCGACGCGCTGGCACGCACACCACGCTGCTGCTAATTCATATGTTCCTTCTTTTCTACGGCATACTAGTTGACCACTCGCAAAGCATGTGCATGACGCTCCTCCCATGTTTCTTGTTTTTTTATAAATATTATACTAGCAGTGTGTGCACGTGCAACACACACGTGCTATAATTTTCTAGTGATTTATAAAAGCACTACACACTTTCAATATAGTAATTCCCGTACCCGTAAATGTTTCAACAAGTAAATTGCATGTTTAAAACTTATGATAATGATTGCTTCCACTGCCGCACAATGTTCCTTCTAACTAAACATTCCATAGCTTATCGTACAAAAATGAGGAACTAAGGTTACACTAGATTTCACAACAAAATTGTCACAGTCAAATATGTCACAGACCTATGTGGCTCGAGAGGACAAATTCAGTATTATGGCATCACAACATGGATGTATATATCGGATTAGATAAATAGAATTTTAACAATAATTAGCTCCAACTTTTATTCAATTACTTATCCTCACATACTTTTGATATATATATATATATATATATATATATATATATATATATATATATATATATATATATGAAATAAACAGAACGTTAGCTTAAAAACAGTTTAGAATCATATAGAAAATAATGGGCTGACATAAGTACACCAGAACACAATTATATCAAAGAAAGTGTGCTGGTTGTTTAACCAGCATTTATAACAATTCTATACATCCATAATCATGTGGTTATTGGTAATAGACCTCAATTTCATTTGATTTAACACATGAACCAATTAAAAAGAAATAGAGGATAGGAGAAAAGCAAGGGGAGAGAATAATCATACCTTTTGCTTCATAGAACAGATGGCTTCAAGGCCTCCCGTCAGAACTCTAGCTAAATGTAAAGGTACCCGTAGTAAAATTAGTTTCTGTACCAATCTCACAAGAGCATATTCGTCCTGATCAAGGGAGTCTGGCCGTGTTGGCTTGTTTTGTGGGCACAGACTCCACAAGTGAAACTACACTACTGTAGTTGGACATTGGTCTATTGTTGTGGCAAATGTGCTCGTTCCCTTGAAGACGAAGATGAAGGTGAACATGAACCGTAACCTCAAGGATCACGCACGTCAATAGATCATATACAACACCCCACGACGACGCACCTTTCGGAGCACACCAAGGATCATGGACTGACCGCCGCACATACTTATAATTTCATATCAATTGCCGACGAACGCTACGGCAGACACGGCATTATCGTTTGTTGACACCTCGTTGATGCCAAGGTCTGTCGATGAAGAAAACGGAGCCAACAAGAAATCAAATATAGTGGAAAGTAATCAGGGCGATTTAGCTAGCCACATAGGAAGGAAAAAGATTGTGATTTACCAAAAATATAAAGCAACGAAAGAGAGTTGATGAAAATTAAAAAAAAGGCTCACTGATACATGGTAAGCACATTAAAGGCATGAAATATATAATAGTGATTTCCTTTTACTGTGTGATTCATGAAATGAAAAGGAAAGAAAAGAATATATGGCAGCAAAAAAAATTAAATGCATTGACTACCAACGTGTTCTATACATGAGAATATATGAAAGGAAAATTAAATGAAAATGGTATGCAAATTAATTTTTATGTGGCGTATAGTAGGAAACATGATTCCCGCAATCAAGAAACAAAAGCAAGATGTGTTTTTCCTTTCCAAAAACCTGTGGGTATAATTTAGACTTGGTAACAAAAGAATTTATTTGGAGGACAATCCTAATTCATTTTTGCGTCAACAACGTGATGAAAATTGCTTGGACACACTAATCACAGGGAAAAACAAAAACGTTGGTGCCAGATGTCCATCGATTAATGACAGGAAGGGTATGCGTAGGCTAACGTGTATAGGTAATAGTAAAAGAGGAATTGTTGTAGAGCCAACCCGAATGTCCAACTCTCGTCAGACTGGATGAATATTGGCAATTAAGTGTTTTAAATTTTCAAATGATGATATCTAGTTTCTATAATAGCATGAGTTGTACATGAGTAGGACGATCAGGTTAGACCTATAACAGTACTCTAATAAAAGGTTAGGAAAAAATAAAAAACATGTTTAATCTTTATAGTATATAAAAAAAGATATGCATTAGCTTCGCGAGTGCACCTATTATATATATAATTCCATTCAATGTTCGTGATGCAAGAACGCAGTCGGTTACCCTGTTACAGTTTTGCTTCTTTTAATTGTGACCGAATCTTCTGTTGTTAAGATCACACCTTTAAAACACAGGAAGCAGGTGGTTTGATCGACCAGCTAGACATTGCATGCGAATTAATGCTGGTAGAAACTTTTTCTATTTTCTTTCTACCTTCAAGAACAACAAGTGTGCGATATTGTTACCCTCTCGAAATGCAATTCTGTTTATGATGTCACAGCTAAAATGGATTTCTTACACGCATTAGGAATTTAGGATCTTCCTCGTACAACGTACTCTACCTAAGTTTGAGTCTCAAACTCAATAAAAGTTATGCAAATATGATTAATTGTTGGTTATGTAGTGCGCATCACTCTCTAAGGTGTTTGTGTTCACTTTGTAGAACTCCAAATCATTAAACCTAGTCTGTCATACAGAACAAAAATAACACACTATAGCAACGGACGAAAATCCACTGTAGCAGCGGGTGAGGCGGCCTGTCGCTATGAATGTGATGCTAAAAATAAGGAGACAATTCCTTATTTGGCCCTAAAAAATAAGGCTTCCTTCCTTGACCCTTTTTCGTTTGAACTTGCCTATTTGACTTAAATCTAATTTTTGTTACCTTTCATGGCCTTCTGTTAGCTTTTAGAGTTAACAGTGTTAAAATGGATTGCGAAATGACTATTATACCCCTTAGGACCATGGCCTTTTGCTGGGCATCGATCGACGACAGCCGGGACAGTGCCACGCTGGGAGGAGGCGCAAGGGACAACACCCTAGGCCAAGGCGACGGCCTAGCTCATCGGGACCGCCTCCTTCATCATGCGTTGCCATCATCTCCAAGCGGGTGGGCATGGACCCGCAAGGACGCGTCGTCGCGGCAGTGCTCACCTAGTTAGCCTCGACAGGGAACGATGGAAGGAGAGGTGGCTTGGGGGGGGGGGGTTTGTGGGCACGGACGAAGCAGAGGCAGCAGCAAGTAATCAGCAAAACCTTGACAAAGCTCAGTACTCGGTTGCTGCCAGCAAGTGTTCGGCAAAGGGAAAAGTCTATTTCGCCCCTCTCAACAGTCTGCTATGTCCAAATTGCACCTCAAAAAAATCTTGACTCACCTCACACCCTCAAATGATTGAAGTTACCTCAATTTACTCCCTTATGTAATTTCTGTTTTGTGTTTCTCTT
Source organism: Chloris gayana (assembly GCA_031894775.1). Classification (NCBI taxonomy): domain Eukaryota; kingdom Viridiplantae; phylum Streptophyta; class Magnoliopsida; order Poales; family Poaceae; genus Chloris; species Chloris gayana. The sequence goes on along the minus strand of JAUNZO010004083.1, from coordinate 50,992 downwards.
TGTACGATTTGAATTTTGAAGCTCAAATTTTGCATGATCATAGATGTGCCATTCTCTACATAAAAAAATATTTAATAATTTTTCTTAAATATTTTGTATAGAATTCTAAAACTATATAATTAAGATGATATTTGATGCTATTAAACTATAAAAATGTGTTTAAAATATATATTATAACTTTCAACGTAAGGTTCAGTGAGAATTATCCTTGTGCAAAATCTGAGCATGAAACTTATCTCGAATAAAGAGAAATAAGAAAGATAAATAACATAGGGAGTAAATTGTAACAAATTAAATTGTTTGAGGCAGTAAAGTGAACCAATATTTTGTTCGGGGTGTAATTTAGACAAAGTGGTTCGAAAGAGTAAAATGGACTTTTCCCTTCGGCAAAATGTCCAGCCACAAGCTATTTCTGTCTGTCTAAATATTTAGATTTACTTTTTAAATTTACCCAAGTAGAATTGTTTTCTCTTCTTCAATATATTATATCATTGATTTATATTGAGTTTTTGTGTGAATTTATAGGCTATTGGTATCAGTTGGTTGTTATTCAGTGTTGCGAAGACACAATGCTTTCATGAAAAAATAGTCTACATATATTTCTTTTGCAATTATGAAATATATAAATGCTCTGATATGCAAAAATAAAAAATCAGATGAGCTGAAATATACGATTTACATTTGGGGTAAAATGGTCATTTTGCCTCGGAAAAAGTCCATTTTACTCCCCTCAACAATTCACTTGGTCCGCTCTAGTCCCCGAACAATTTGTTGGCTTAATTTACTCCCCTAACTATTCATACCGGTTTAAATTAGTCCCTGAGCAGGATTAGACTCCGGTTTTGCCTGCGTGTACATGGTTTGGATCAGCCAATCGCCACATCATCGGATCTGACAAGCTTGTTGTCTCTGCTTTGAGGACACCTGTGGTTTGGCAGATATGTCTTAACCTGAAACCAATCAGATTTCGTGGTGTATGAAGCATAGATCATCCATGAGCATCCTAACCAGGAACACTTGGCTCTAATCTTATTCCTCTCATCTCTAGGAAATGCAATATGCCTCTTCATAGCAATGCCATATTTGACCACAGCTTCCTTGAACTCTTCCCTTCCTCTAAAAGTCATTCCAATTGCAAAAGTTGGTATTTGAGCATTATTGTCAAACCTTGGATATCTACTTTTCTTTTCCTTCTGTTCCCACATATTTCAGGCCCCTCCTCTTCATCATAAGAAGCTTCTTCACTTGAGTCAAAATAAGGCGTATCATTGTCAGCAGCAACATCTTCATGAGCTGAAGGAAGTGCTACTTGATTTGCAACCGGTACTATAACTTGGTAGATTTCATCCTTACTTTTTATTCCTTTTCTCATCATCTTGGCATTTCTTTTGATCTCCTTAGCCTCATCATCATTCTCTGAATTTTCCATATCACTGTTGCCACTCTCTTGATTTATTTCTTCACTTGCATTAGACTTGGTTGCTGTGGGTCCACATTATTTTCTTCAAGTTCTTCCTTATATGTATCAATATTCTTCTTACTTACAGGATTTTTAGGCATCTCATGATCTTCTTCCCTTTCTGAAATTGACTCATCTAACTCATCTTCATAGTTACTTTCCTCTTCCTCTTCTGAACTTTCATAAAAAACTTCTACATACAAATCAGCTACACCACCATCTTTCAGGCAATTTACCATGTAGCTGCACTCGCTGTCATCAGTGAGAGTACTCAAGCCATTCATAAGGTCTTTCCCAGGAAACAACCAATGCAAAATAATTGAATCTTCAATGTTGATATTCATGTGTTGCTTCAAGTTCTTCATGATTTCAGAAACTGATACTTTGTCCCTCTCGATATAAGACATGGCTTCATCTCCACCAATATAGTCAACATATTCTCCATAATGCACAAACTGTCCACCTAAGTAAAATCGTATATGGAATGTATTGCGGTTATCCATATAAGACCTGCAATGCAAACAAGAAAAAAAATCAACCATCCAACCATGATCACTATGTGCGTACCAACCTCCATAATCATAAGACATTTTAATTGTTTCTATAATATAAAAGGAAGGAACATTTGTCGAGATAGGAGGCTCTGCACTATGAAGTGTTTTTAGTTGAACAATCCTATAGAAAAGAACAACAGCCTACACACTCTGAATATTCACACACGGTCCTAGTTCATTCCACTGTTGCATGATTAATTTATGAGAATTGAGAAATTACCTACTTCAATGAATCGAACAGATCCTAATACATTTATTAATTATAGCACTAGCTAGTACTAATATCAAGTGACTAATCTGAAAAGGAAAATGAACGATCATAATAAACTAGGAATACAGCACCGTGGATCTAGCTGGACTAGTAGTTACGATGGATTTGACATTAATTAAATGAAAGGCAAATCTGGCTGTAATCTCGCGCAATCAACCAAATTTCACTATGGAACAGAATCTTTATCTAGTCCCCAAGCGATCTGACCTCCAATCCCTAGTATATTGTAAACTAATGGTAATCGGGTCCTTCCGCGAGGGAAAAACATATAATTACCTTAGGTCTCTGCGCTCAACGATCAACCAATGCTGCTCTCGATCATGCAGTCCCGGCGGCGGCCAAGTAATAAAACGAGAGAGGCAGAAAGGGACGACGATATATTCCAAAGAAGAGGAGGCTACTAGGAGGTTGGGCGGTTGTGATGTGAGCCCTCAAGTGCGCATAGATGCTGGCCGGGTAAGTGCGTGGGCTCGGCCCATTCCACATCAGATCCGATGATGTGACGATTGGCTGATCAAAACCATGTACACGTAGGCAAAACCGGAGTCTAATCCTGCTTAGGGACTAATTTAAGCCGGTATGAATAGTTAGGGGGAGTAAATTAAGCTAACAAATTGTTCGGGGACTAGAGCGGACCAAGTGGATTGTTGAGGGGAGTAAAATGGACTTTTCCCTTTTGTCTCTTACATAACACCATTACATGCAAAAACTAACTGAAAGGCCATGAAAGGAATCAAAAGTTGGTTTCGGTCCTCGCAAGGAAGTTCATTTCAAAATGGTCCTAGAAAGGAAGATGTAACTTTTTTAGTGCCAAGAAAGGAATTATCTCAAAAATAAGTTGTTGTAACGGTGGCTTTCGGTGATCCGAAATGACCCGCCACTACAACTGAAATAGGAAAACAAAAAGCTGGGCCCATAAGGTCCCATGCACTGCCGCCTGCTACGGCTCACGCCCGCTGGCGTTGGATCCAGATCCAGCCGGCCCATCAAGCTCCCGGTCGTCGGAGACGAGGCCGGCAACGGATCTGGCAGGCCGAGGAGGGGCGGCCACCACACTGTACTTGCGCCTACCGACGATCGGGGCGGACCCGGATCTGGCTGACCCATCGCGCTGTCACCAGCTGGAGGATGGGGCGGCGCGGATCCTGCCACCTTGCTGCGCTTGCGACTGCCGGAGGTGGGGACGGCCCTGGATTCGGAAGCCCCGCCACGCTAGACGCCGCCGGAGAGGGGTTGGCCCTAGATCTAGCTGTCGCGCCACACTCGACACCACCAGAAAGGGAGCTATTCCCAGATCCAGCCGCCGTGCGATCTCGTGAGCAACGGGAGAGCCGTCGTCGCTGCTGATGGATGAGGAAGGGCACCGCCAAAAGCTTCTCTTCACCGGTGAGGGGGGCTACGGGAGTGCATACCAGTTGAGGAGGATGGGGCGTAATCGATGTCCTCTCGCATTGAAGAACAAAATTTAGAGAACTGTAGCCCGGACTAGTGTTTCATGAGGGACGCTACGGTACTATGCATTAACATTGTAGCGATTTATGAAGAAATAGGATTCAGGTTTATTGTTTCACCATTTCACTTCTTTTCATTGGAGCTCAATCTGATCCGTCTGTTTTTCATCAATTGGTGTCGCAGTTGAATAAATTTCAATCATCGTAGCACCTTTGAATTTTGACTTGCAATTCAAAGGACCCCATACTTGAGGGGGGGCTAGGGTGGAGAGAGAGAGAGAGAGAGAGAGAGAGAGAGACTTGGCTAGTGGAGGGGGCACGCTAGGGTGCGGAGTGGTAGCGTGGATGGCTGGCTAGGGTTTGAGATATATTTATATGAACATTTGGTGGGTTAGGCCGTGTATAGACAATATCTACGATTGATAATATAGGCTGCCTTTATAAATGACCTCAATTTCTAAAGGCGGTCCGTGAGGTTCACTTTGTCAACCACCGCTAAAATTCACGTAGCACTATAGCCACGATTCGTTTTTCTCCGTACAGCTGCAACATTTTGAGCAGCGCAACTATAATGTGCAATTGTAGTAGTGATAACTGAATACTCAGCCATACATACCATTATTGTTTATTAATATGTCACATCCCTATCCCGGAGGATAGATTAGTGTGGTACGGATCGCCTCGAGAGAGGGTTAACGAATTAACCCGTCATAGCATGACACTTATAAACATACATGGATTGCAAAGTCATTACATTTAAGTATCAAATTACAACTTGAGTTCCAAATAAAAGATACATTAGGTTCGCAAATTTGAGTTACATAACCATGATCTTTGTTCGAAATAAAGTGCCAAAGCGATTACATAACACGACGATACATAGATAACTTAGGTAAACCATGCCGGCCTAGGTCATGGCTCACTCTTCATGGGTCGGAGAGCTAGGAACCCATTCGATGGTCCACTCTTTGGGCTCCTCTCCATCCCACACAACCTTAAACACAACAATCACAAAACCCGACTTGCGGGAAACCTGAAAGATACATATGTAGTGGTAAAGCATGAGTATCTAGCATACTCCACAAGTCTTACCCGTCATATTGGCCATCTAAGACCGACACCTAGATGCACGGGAGTTGACCGAGCTCACTTGACATTTGCATAAAAACAACACCTACTTAATTAGGTTTGCACTTTTAGGTTTAGCCACATTAATAGGGTTATTGCATAAATGGAACTTTTGTGAACATAGCTACAACAATACAAGAATTGCAATACAATATTTGACCAATAATAACAGCAAGTAATCATCATTCTCATCCTTTTACTAAACATTGTAATCTGCCCGAAACAATTGGTACTCATTAACCGAGAGGAAACGGCGATAATTATCGAATTATAAATCCTGCAGGAACGACCCAAGCACATGGCGTACACATCATTTAAGAACACGTATGGTCACCATTCACGAGTTCATCACAAAGTTAGGTGCGGGGCTACCGACCCCGAGTACACATCCCCCTCGCGACACCGTCCAACAACGTGCCCAAGGCTTAACCCGTGTACTCTCCAACGGTTCGCATAGCCGTGCAACCACCATGCCATACACATCACCACTGGATCGGTAAGGTATCCGGCCCATTTCGTAACTCACAGAGCTACATAGGTTTACCAATCCCCATAAGAAAGGTATGCACTTGGTACACAACTCAAACTTGTTCGTGGAGACGCAATGGGAGGTTCTCACTTTTACCAATTTTTCCACATTGAGTGTAACATAAATAATGATAGTGTCCAGCCCTATCGATGATTCCAAGACATAAGCATAGCATTGCTAATGATAGGTTGACTCACAACACTACATAGGACATATAGGGTAATATGCAAGAGAGGTTTTCATTCAACTCCTATAACGTAATGCACACTCAACATCCTTAAATATAGTGATGAAAGAAAGACTTTGAAAATAATAGTAATGTATCGGGGCTTGTCTTGAGAGTGGTCAAAGTTAGTATTAGCTTCACAAGCGTTGAGATCGGCAAGAGCTTCTTCCGGAAGGATCACTTCGACGTCGTTGCCTATGGCATGAAATACAATGCATAAGTCACAAGAATACAAGGTCAATGGTTATGATTATGCATGTGTGCTGATTATACTTAGGTCATATGCATGAATGAATGAAGTTGGTTCATGGTGATAGCAACTTTTTATCCATACATAATTTCCACCTTTTTTGGCTAATAACTTAGTAATCATGAGCAACAACATAGAGCAATAGTAATGGACATGACAAGTGGTCATGTATGTTGTGCACAAACACCACTTAATTTCAGGTCTAGATCAGTAAGCAAGGCATATGTGAGTATGTTTAATAATAGGACATAAAAGATGCATTTTTATCATCACATGTGATGACAACTACTAATGCACTTAGGAAAATGTAACTAAACGAGAACGATAAGTATATGACCATGAAACATACTAATCTTCTGACCATAAAGATCTAAGGAGCCATATGAGAAGTAAATATGACAATAAGCACATAGGGAATATAAAATATAGGTATAAATTCATAATTCCATGTGCTGAAATTTCCATTTAATTGATTTAAGCAAAACGACAGCAAAATAATTACTTATGGTGCTCAAAATTACTGGGCAATGAACAGTATATCTATCAAGTTTCATGCAAAAATATTTTACACATAATTGATATAAATTTATTTACTGAAAATGCCAATAATGCAATAACTTGCAAAATATGCAATAAAAATACAAATGCTTGTGCAGGGTGTTCATGTATGCCACGATGCATATGGTGACCAAGTTTCATATTTATTTGATTTTTATTTAATTAATTATGAATTTATTTAGCTTACAAGGGTTGCAAATTAATGATTTTTTAAAATTCCCTAAATGAAGGTATCACAGGATTTCATGTTACGTTTTGAAAAGTACACATTTCATAGATTCAAACAAAATTTAGTTTGGTAATTTTGGACTCATGAGATATGAATTTTTGAAAGTGGAACAAAGTTGAAACTAAATTACGAAAATGCCACTCCTAGATTTTGAACTAGGGCACGCGCGGCATCGGCGGCCGGCGCCGACGAGGTGCGCCTAGGAGGCGAACGGCGGCTTCGCAGGGGCTGAATCTTGGTGGAAATGATGTGCGCGCGGCGGGGAGTGTTTGGGTGGGGGCCACGGGGCCCAAGGATGGCCGGAGCGGCCCCGCGGCGAGCGGCAGCACTCGCCGGACTCCGGCGAGGTCACCCGTGCGGCACAAGGGGAGAGAGAGGGAGCTGTTTCGACGGTGAGCATCACCTGCATGAGGACGAGAGCGGCGTGGTGTTGAACGGCGGTGCGGGTGGCCGGAAGTATTCTCGCGTCGTGTGGCCGCGGCGATGCTCTATTTTCCTCCAAATTCTGGCGATTGACTGCAGGGAAGAGGGAACGGGTCAGGTGGGAGCTGGAGAGGGACCTTGCGCACGATTTGGCGAGAGGAAGGAGGGGAGCACGACCTGCCTAGGTCGCGTGCGACGTGGTGGCGTCTAGGGCGGCCATGGCGGACGGCGGCCATGGGAGGAGGAGGCAAGTCGGCATGCTGGGAGATGCAGAGGAGAGTGGGGAAGTAGTTTGTTGCGATGGGAGATGCAGCCTTGGCCTTGGTGCCAATTTCTAAGGGGAGGAGCAGGGGCGGTGCAGGCCGGCGGGGGAATGAGAGGGCGCTCATCAATTCCGGCCAACTCCTGTTTTCCAGCGGGTACAGGGGTGGCTGGGAGGGTTGGCCAGGGTGGCGCGGCCCTGGGACAGGGTGGGGCGCGTGCGTGCGCGGCGTGCCGGCTCGTCGGACCGGCGGTCTGCCGCCATTGCCCACCGGGCAATGTCCAGGTTTGCTTTTTGGTTTTTGAATTTTGACTGCTTCTGAATTTAATTCAAACACGATTTTCAAAGCTCATAAAATTGAACCAAAAATCATGGATGCTCAGGAAGATGTGATCTACATTTTTCCTTTTGGTGCAGAGTTCAAATTATGCTTGTAAATATTTATAAATAATCAAGAAATAGTGATGTTTGAAATTTGAATTTGAATTTTTAAGCTTTTCAAACATTGGTTAAAAATTTGGCAAAAATGTTCTAAATTCATGTTTTTGCATGGAAAACAAATTGGTGCAACAATATGGGCTTGGTACTGTTGTGGAAATTTGAGTTTTTAAGAGCTAGGGTTTACCCCCCCCCCCTCCTTAAAAGGCTATTTTCCTCTTTTCTTGTTTTGGCTAATGGGGTAATTAATGTAGGTCATTAAGATGATGCTTCATGACACTGCCATTAACTTGAATCGTGACATGGGATGTCACATAATAAACACAAGAAAAAAACTTGCGTCTTCACTTTCATCTATAACTAGCCATCAAACACTTCTTTATTCTATCCGCTACCTCCCCCAGGCACCCTCTCCTCTCCCTCTAGCGAGCTCACCGATGACTGAAGGAGAGGGAAGCCCCCCCCCCTCTAGTTCCTTTAGTAGTCTAGATTATCTTCTGAGGTATTAGTCCCCAAGTTAGCTTCATTTTTGGGCTCATGCCACCTTCCTTTGCGCTCGGTGGCGAAGCTAGGCCAAAGCCGACGGTGGTGCCATATATACATTGATGTCGTGTTTTAAACCAACAATTTGAGGAGTACATTAATGGTGATTGCGCATCGATTACCACTAAAACTAACATTTACCTTGGTGCATGTGCACCAAGGTATTACTACCTAGCTTCACCAGTGTTTGCGCTTGGTCGCTCCTCCAGAACTGTCAGCACCAAGCTTTGTGAGCTCCTCGCTGATGGTCTTCTCGGCGTGCTCCTGGCCTTGGGAGGGTACCAGAATAATGTAGTTGTAGGATTCGATTGCTCGTAGTCGCCCCTCGTCCTCCTCTCCACCTCCGACCGGGCCGCCACTACCGGTGATAACCCCGCCACATCCTTGCCCCTCTTCACTATATCCGACGAGCCAGAGCACGGATCTGGTAGCGCCGACCCCCTAGCCATCCGTCTTCTATCTCCACGGCATACATCGGACTCTCTATCCGGTGTCACAGAGAGTCTCCGGCATGGGCATCCGTACCATCACTCCATCCTTTCATTATTTTTGCCTTGCCTTGGCTCTTCCATGGGGTTAGTTTCTGCAAATCTTAGTGCAAACACCTGTAGTCAATTGGCTTTGTTGCTCAAAAGATGTATGTCTGCAATCAAGGAAGTGTTTGTACTCAGATTTCACTGAATTAATATATATGAGTACACCCTTTAAAAAAAGACTTCTTTATTCTGTATCTCTTCAGTGTACAGATCATACATTGGTAATAAACCACATAAAGGCTATTAGGGAAGAAGTTGCGCCCCAGTCCATAGTCGACAGTTTCATAAGGCTTATCATCACTGTGTCTCTGATCTTGCATACCCACGGATGTACGCCTTGAATGCGTCCATGCAGTCCGGGTGAAGTGACACGGAAAGCTGCACCTCGCCGTGTCCGTTCCCGCCGACGAGCACCATCTCCCCGTCTCGGTCCATGGACACCTGCTCCACCCGGGCAGGCATCCCGAACCCGAAGTCCGCGGTCTCGTACACCCGGTACCGCGGGCTCGCCGTCACGTTTGCCAGTCGCGGGATCGGCAGCCGCCGGACCCGGTCGAGCCATGTCTCCAGCCCAGCCAGCGGTGCTGCCTCAATCTCCTTCACTGCAGCCTGGATCGCTCGCGCGGCGTGCAGGAGCCCGGCCTCGCCGAGGAGGTCCCCCGCATCGTCCGCACTAGCCAGGCACCCCCTGACGCAGTTGCCCAGGTAGCTGTCACTGACTGGTGGGGTCAGGCGACTCCGCAGATCGGCCAGGAAGACAAGGTGCGTGTCCACACCCAGGGTCAGGCCCTTGGAATGGACGAACGCAGTCCACCCAAGCGCAGACAATGCCACGAACGTGGAAACTGCTGACTTGTTGTCGTAGCTCGGCGCCACAGTGCTAGAACCTGCTTCCTTATTTGCCTCGGCCATGGCGAGTTCATTGATGCGCTGCTTGAGACACCGGGTGTCATCGTCGCTGAGGTAGAATGTCCGGCGCGCCAAATTGAGGCGCTGGGTGAAATCGAAGTTCCTCGTGTTAACCTGCGGTTCCGTGTGGAATAATGGAACATTGTGAAATTGAAGAGTTTATATATAGATAGATAGATAGATAGATACTATATACAGAGATAGGTAGAAAGATAGATAGATGTAAATAAATATACGACAGATAAAGCACCGTGGGTAAATTTGGTGCGAACTTTCGGAGCCGCTCCCTAGCGAGCTCGTCGCCGCGTGGGTGGAAGATGGCTTCCCTGCTCCAACACTGCCCGGTGACTGCGTCGTCGCGGGAAGAGGACGCCCACGCGTGCAAGAACCGCGCCAGAGCGTGGCCGTCCGCGACGGCGTGGTGCACCGAGACGCCGAGCGCCATGCCGCCGGCCAGCCGCGAGGCCTGCACGGACAGCACCGGCGCCGGGAGCACTCGGCCGTCGAGCTCCGGCACAAAGCTCTGGAACGCCGCCACGTCGTGCGCCTCGTCGTCGGCCAGCCGGCGCAGGTCCATGCCACCCGCATCCGCCTCGGCGAAGGCCACCCCGGAGTCGGAGCGGTAGTCCACGACAACGTCTCCAGTCTCCGCAACGTAGGCCAGCTTGCCGGCGAGTGGGCGGTAGAGCGTGAGCGCGGCGGCGAGGGACTTCTTCAGCCGCCTGACCGCCGCCGGAAAACCGCTTGGCGGCAGGTTGTACAGGAAGACGAGCTGGATCGGCGCCGACGCGATCCAATGCGTGTCGAAGAAGGAGAGCTTGAATCGATCTGCTTCCATGTGTTCGGCTGGAAGTGACGGTGCTGGGGTAACACGGGACACGGCTAGAACGCGCACGGCGGCGGCCATTGATCGATGCAGAGCAGAGGTTACCTTGCCTCGTAGCCTGTCTAACTCCTGGATCCTTGCGAAGCGTCTACCAAGAGAATACGATCGTGAAGAGTTGACTCTGGCATATAGTACAAAACAAAAGCAATACGATCGTGAAGAGTTGACTCTGGCATAAAACAAAGCAGTCAGGGAGCGACGCATAAACCATCACAATTATTGACAACGTTAGTTTTTAAATCTTTTCATCACCAACATGCATGTTATAATCTAATAATCCCGATACAATGCTAGTGTCTTATATTATAATTATGATTATTATTCATACAAAATAAAAAGATTCAACGTCCTATGTGCTACTTTGGCAGTTACGTTTTGCCTAAGTCAACAATAGTACCTTTTCAGCCCCGCCTCGTCTCGCTTCGAGGCAACATGGGGCAACAAAAAGGTACCTGCAATCAAAACCATACCACCACCCCAAACAAACACCGCTGCTCAATCGCAGCGACGACGCTAGCCAAGGACAATGCCTAAATGTAGTTATTCATGGCCCCCATGGCCTCCCCTCCTTTGTTCCCATTCTCCCTATTTTTCCTTGAGTAACAAACCTCACTGAAAGCACCGGCAGCAGTCCCACTGGCCAGATCGAGGCTTCACACCGGATCTGGTGGGTTACCACCGACTTATGAGGTGTAATCGTGCGGGCATGCAACCCATATTGTGGGGGCGGGGGCTGACGAACATATGCAATATCAGCCTCGAGTGTGATGGCGTGTCATCGGTGTCACGACACATAGTAGCACCTTAGGTCATAACGGTGGCGCTTGACATCATGATCACTGAGGTGGGATGGCTAGGGTGCTTAGTGCCCCATGTCGAGGCGCGACTGGGCTTCCGAGTCGGACATGACGCGCTGATGTGCTTCCACATCTATGAGGGCTACATGGTCCATCATCCTGCATTCCATTGCCGGCCCTACCCTAGGAAACAGTGTTCATGTGGTCCATCTTTAGTAGCAGGGTGCTGTTCATGCTGAAGCGCACGATCATTGCCTCCTAATATAACAGTCGTGCTAGGGAAACTATGCTTCGTTCCATGTGTGGCATGCTGGATTATGCGACTGTGGTGGTCGTACCGATGGTTGCATATATTTTATTGGCAGGGTGGGGGATGAGAATGATAAGCGGGGCAATGGTCATACGCTCCAAGTATCTACATGTGCTCTAGGGTTCCTCCTCGTCAAGGTATCGAGGTTTTGCGTGTCTTTGCATGCGTTCTCCTCTAATCTCCCTTGAGCTAGCCTACAGTTTTGGCCTTTTTGATGTTCTTCACAATGATTTGGTGGGGGAATGTTACTCACACCTTTTCTTCATCGTTAGTATAGATGGTGTCATCAAATCATGTAGTATGTGTCGGTTACACCCAATAAAGGACATCGGATGATGGCTGGTGGAGACGAGATACTCTAAAGGTGTCTTCATCGGCTTCAATTGAGGTCAACATTGCCCAGCTCACAATGATCAATGTGCTTCTCCTACTCTTAGTCCCATCTTGTTTGACGGTCCTCTCGTCCTTCAAGGATTCCTCTCCTTATTGGAAAGTAGAGGGTGGCAATAGAGCGTCGCAACAATGAGGAGTTTTGTGGTTGTTCAGTGACCACTATGGTGTAGGTAACATTTTTTCACCATTATGGTGTAGGCAACATGATGTCACCATTATGGTGTAGGCAACATGTTGTTTGATGGTAGCATTTTGTCAAGGATTAGTGGTACTCTTCAACTTCTGTTCAAAATTAAAGCTACAGGTTGTTGGGTGGTTGTGTTTTGTTCTGTTCGTAGTTGTCTCTGTTGTTCTCCTAATTCTTGGTGTTTGTATGCATTTAATATATAGAAAATAGAATCTCAGAGGGAATCTTCTCCCTTGCACTGGTTAATAATATCTTTTTACAGCTTACCCTTACATAAACTATTCCCATATGTTGTTTTCCCTAATGACTGGGAGACTAAATAAATACATAATCTAAAATAAGTCAGATAAATTGTTTTGATATCCACAGCCAAGTACTTTTTTTATGTAAACATTAGCCCTACCAAAAGGCACTTTGATGGTTTTCACTGTTCTAAAAGCACCTCATGCATTATTGCAGGCAGGTAAATGGCAGAATTATTGGGGTTTTTTCATTATATTTAATTTGTTTCACGCTTGTACGTGAGTGTACATCATTTTCTTGGCACTCTACAATATATTTTGTCCTTTGCTTAACATAACGTCTCTGCATTAAAATGCAACCATTAGCCCATCTACGCTTCAGAATCCTTTTTCATAGTGATAAGCATTCAAAACATACATGTGCAGACTAGCAATGCTTAAATGTTTTAACTCATTTAATCATACAACTGGCATTGTGATTAGAACGAGGCCATATGCACTAGGTGAAGGAACACGGAGAGCTGCACACTTGTGGAAAAGACAGTCATATAAAAACTTGATTTAGTGGAAGAGACATTCCACTAAACATTGTATTAAGAAGGGACACAAAAAACAGGAAAGTGGACACGTTTTCCACAAATAGGACGACACCAGGGATCGAACCTAGGTGGGAACCCTTCCTAGCCAATGGCCTTACCATCGCACGTGGGTGCCTTCGCAAAAGACCAAATATACTCGAACCACCATTTGTAATCCACGAACAACACATACTTGACCACCACTGCAAATTATTGGGCCTAGACACTATTGGGCCGGTCAGCCTTCTCCTAGGCCTAGGCACCATGGCCTATATAAGGGGTAGACAACACTACTTGGCCCCCATTCTCCTCCGTCTTGCCCCTCCCCCACCGCAATCTGTATCTCTCTTTCCCTCTCTCTACTCTCTTCTTCACAACCAACGTGGGTGTTTCCCAGTGTTACAATGCAACTTCGGGTGGAGCGATTCGGGGATGCGATGGCACTAAGAGATGCTAATTCGGGTGTAACAATTCGAGATGCAACAACTCTAGGAGGTGTGAATTGAAGCCCGGCGGCTCCAGACTAGGCCGTGAGGCTTCACGATATCAAGGTGGACAACAGATCCTTATTTGGTACAGGTGAGGGCTACCTTCATTTTTTTTTCTTCATGAATCATGATCAGATGGATCCCACTCTCGCATCTACTTATTTTATCTCTTACTAGAAGTTATGTGCAACCTCTTTGCCTATGCGAGCCTTCATCCTCCATTCTCCATATAGCTGGTAAAGAAGTTTGATAGCATCCTCCATCTATTTGTCTGCTCCAAGGAGGAAGGAGAGGAGGTGGACCCTGGAGGAAAGAAAACAAGAATATAGTATGTCAAGGCTACCTTTTTTTCTCCTCGGCTAGATCGATCTTTATTTTTGATTTATCGATTTTTTCTCTTTCTAGAGATCATGTGCAACTACTTTAGGTAGTAACGGCGTTCTTCCTTTGTCCTCCATCCAAGGCGGTTGCTGCCCAACGTAGCATCCAGGTAACATCTCCTAGCCTCCTCATTCCTTTCATTTTACACTTTGGCACATAGCTCCTTTTCTTGTGGTTGTTGCACATTAAAACTTCTCCTTGCTCCCAACGTCAGCTGAAAAAAAGACATTTGGCCCACCTCCCTGATATTTGTCCACAATAAGTCACTTGTTCATTTACTAGGAATTCAATGAAACTTTTAGTTGAGTGAAAAAAGAAGATATGAATGGTCCTTGTATACATTTGAATTGAACATTAAGATGCACAATATTACATGATACCTATGAGTTTGGGTTCTTTTATAGAATTATTGTTTTTACTTATTGAGACGCATAATATTTTATAGCATGTAGACTGCATTGGGATGAATTGTTTAGAAAATTTCCTTTGAAAGTAGTTGGGACATACGACATATTTAACTTTTTTGGGCTTTGAGACATATTTACTAGGTATTTTGAGTTGACAAATTCCATTATTGTTTTTTTTACGGTGCAGAGTAGAGTTGGGAGAACCTAAATGGAAGGCAGGTGAACCATTATACGAATTTCTCATACTTTGTGAAGCGGGAGAGACAAGAACATCACTATGGGAATTGCGACAACGAAAGAAAGTCAGGGATGGAACAAACTCTAGTTCACCTTCCCCAAGCTAGATATCATCATCAATTTTCTCCTCCGCTTGCCAGCCACATCCATCATATGTTGTGGCGCCGTCTACAAGTCGTTGCGTTCCATCACCACCAACCCAGTACTTCATCACCACCCATGCCTCCAAACGGCCAACCGAGGTTGTCTTGTACACATACCAAAATATGAAGCCACACAAGCATTGTCGGGCCAGCCAATTCTCGGTGAATATCACGCTAGACATTCTCCCCATATCTTCTAACAAGAAGAGCCGACGGAGACTCATCTGCTACTGCAATGACTACCTCAACGCAGGATCTTGTTTTCTGCTCTCATCATGCGATGGTGTCCTCCTATTCAAGAGGAGCGACGGGTCATACATCCTGTGCAACCCTGCAATAAGGAAATGGGCATCACTTCCACAGCTTGATCTTCAAGAGTATTGTGGAGTCAACGAATATGTCTTCTACTTTCACCAACAGTCTAATGAGTACAAGCTATTGTGTCATTGTCGTTGCAGTCCACCAACTATATGGAGATGGTATGTTCTCTCTACTGGTGCTATTGAACCTCAGCAGGTTGCAGAACCAGGCATGCATGGTGAGGTTTCTAAGATACCTAATCTTGTGGTAGCAACCCCAATATGTGTATGTGGCCAATTGTATTGGCCACCTCGTGAGTAGATTCCCAATTCAGATGAAACTCCAGCAGATAGTGGTGTTTCAAATAGAGTCGAGACTTTCCATACAATGGAAGGGCCACCAAAAGCCAAGCTTCGAAGCTATTCAGCATGGATGGATTATTAGTTGCAGCTGACTTTGGAGTAGATATAATCACATCAACCTTTGGTTCCTTGACAACTATATTATCCCGAGATGGGAATGCCGCCACAAGGTTGACATGTGCAATCCCGAGAATAGCAGACTTCTAATGCCACAAGTGCCTTTAAGATTATTGCTTGTGGCTGCAGTGGCTGACAGTGAAGGCAACATCATGCTGGGCAATGCCAAATGTTTTGCCGTGTATAACATTCGAAACAAGACAGTGAGGACAGTTGACTGCATGGCCACACCAAAGGATAATGTTATGGTGCCGCGACAGCTGTTCAGGGAGAGCCTAGTGCCGCACCCTCACTTCCATGCACGATCCTCCGCTGAAGTGCAGATCAACTACTCACGGCGGTAGGTTTTTGAACATCTTCCATGCTTTTTTCTTGATGAGAGATACAAAAAGGAGTGATAATCTACATGAATTGTTTCTTAGAAAAAATCGACATGACTTTTTTTTAACTCTTGTCTAGTTTTGAGTGGATTTTGTAGCCATTTTAAGGGTTGGATGTAATGTGGCAAACCCAGCGAGGCAGCATCTCCTAGCTTCCACATTCCTTCCATTTTACAGTTCTGGCACATAACTCTTTTTCTTGTGTTTGTTGCACAATAAAATTTCTCCCTACTACCAATTCAGCTGAAGAAAAGACATTTGGCCCACCTCCAAGGTATTTCTTCACAATAACAAGGTTTGTCACTTGTTCATTTACTAGTCATTCAATGCAATGTTTATTTGAGTGAAACAAAAGATAGGAATTGTCCTTGTGATTAAATACCATTTATATATAATAGATTCATAGGAATGACAAGATCTTTGTGTACTTTTAGTGGAATATTAAGATGCATTGAATGCAATATTACATGATACCTATGAGTTTGGGTTATTTTGTAGAATCTTTGTTTTTACTTATTAGAAAGCATAATATTTTATTGCATGTAGACTGCATCGGGATGAATGGTTAACAACGAAATGATTGTTTCAAGAATGCAACAATTACATTACATAACCAGTGTATTGTGGTATGCATGATTATGACATTATAGGTGGACTCGAGGACCAATATTTTTATACAGGGCATTGCATATCTCAAGATTTTCCCCTCTCCAAGTAGGGAAATCATGACCCTCAACCGAAAAGAGATGTTAAAGTGGCAAGCATTGAACCAAACCTTAGGTCTAGTTTCCATTTTTCTTTTTCTTTTTTTGTATTTCTTTAACGCTTAACATTTCCTGAAACTTTCAGAACTAAATTATTTTTAAAAGTTCCTTTAAAAATAGTTGGGCATCACACAGCTTAACTTTGTAAGGCTTTGAGACATATTTACAAGGTATTTTGAGTTGATAAAAATTCCATTAATGTGTTTTTTATTACAGTGAAGGGTAGAGTTGGGAGAACATAAATGGAAGGTAGGTGAATCATTATTCCAATTTCTCATACTTTGTCAAACGGGAGAGGCATAAAAATCATTATGGGTACCTTGACAACGAAGAGAAAGTTAGGGATGGAACAAACTCTGATTTGCCTTCCCCAAGATATCATCATCGATATTCTCCTCCGCTTGCCAGCCATGTCCATCAAATGTTGTGGCGCTGTCCGCAAGTCGTTGCGTTCCATCACCACCAACCCGGACTTCCTCGCCACCCATGCCCGCCACCAGAGAGCTGAGATTGTCCTATACACATACCAAAATATGAAGCCACACAGGTGCTCTTGGACAAACCAAGTCTCAATGAACATCACGATAGACATTCTTCCCATCTCTTCCAAAAATAAGTGCCGACGAGCCTCATCTCGCTACCACAATGAATACCGCAATGTAGGATCTTGTTTTCTCCTCTCATCATGCGATGGTATCCTTCTATTCAAGAGGAGTGATGGTCCATACATCCTATGCAACACCGCAATAAGGAAATGGGCACAACTTTCACAGATTGACCTTCAAGACTCAAGAGTACTCGCAGAGTCAAGGAGTATGTCTTCTAGTTTCACCAACAATCGATAAGTAGAAGCTATTGTGTCGTTGTCGTTGCAGTCAACCAAATATATATATATATGGTACGTTCTCTCTACCGGTGCAGCTGAACCTCGGCGGGTTGCAGAACCAGGCATACATGATGAGCTTTCTAAGATACATGATCTTGTGTTAGAAACCCCCACCAAGTAAATCTGCATGGCCAAGTGTACTAGCCACCTCGTATCCAGACTCCCAATTCTGATGAGACTCCAAAGATGGTGGTGTTTCGGATAGAGATAGACTTTCCATATGATGACAGGGCCATCAAAAGCCAAGCCTCGCAGCTGACTTTGGGGTAGAAAATCACATTAACCTTTGGTTTCTTGAGAACCGTGTTACCCCGAGATGGGAATGCCGCCACAAGATTGTCATGTCGTGCACTCTCGAGATTAGAAGACTTTTGGTGCCACAAGTGACTTCCGAATATTGCCCGTAGCCACACCGGCCGACAGGTGAAGGCAACATCATGGTTGGCAATAGCAAATGTTTAGCCGTGTACAACATTCGGGACAAGACGGCATGGACAGTTGGCTGCATGGACACGCCAATGGATAAAGTTATCGTGTCATGGAAGGTGTTCAGGGAGAGCCTAGTGTCGCACCCTAACTTTCATGCATGATCCCTCGTTGAAGTGCAGATCAACTACTCCTAGCGCTAGGGTTTTTGAACATATTCCATGTTTGTTGTTGATGAGAGATACAATGAGGAGTGATAATCTGCATGAACTGTCTCTTCAAAAAAATCTACATTACTTTTTTGGGAACTGTTTCCTCGTTTTGAGTGGTTTTGTAGCCACTTAAAAGGTTGGATGTAATCCGGCAAACCCAGCGGATCGACATATTATTGCAAGAAACAATTTCATTGCTTTCTACTCATGCAGTTATCTATACAAAAAGTTCCCTTTCAAGGTCCGGTTTAGTGTGTGTTTCTAATTGAGATGGGGCCTTCCACCTTAATTGGTGCTAAACATAGATGGTAACGTTCGGTTACTAATTGGTAGCTTTTTTCGTTCCAGGTCATGCAAAGATTTAGATGTGTTTTCGTTGTTGATATAATAATGAAGGCGTCTCCCACCAGCAGACATCTCGCTCAAATCGAAACCAAAACTTGAGCCGACCGGTGGCCATGTCGCCCCTGCCCGAGCGAACAGCGAGCTCACCGTGGAGATCACCGGAGAGGAGCCCAGTGCAGGGGAAGAGGGACCACCGCGATCCGGGGCGAGACGACGCCTCACGTGGGAGGGAACGAGAGACCGGAGAGAACAGAGACCACGTGGAGCGAGGAATGGAGGACATGTGGAGGAATCGTGGCACTCGAAAGTCAGCAATGGCGGAAGACCCCACGGTACAGCCTCGCCGACCTCGCTGGAGGATGGGACCGGGATCGAAGATGGGGCCATGATTGAGGAATATTTTGGGCAACCGTGGCTCATCCCGAACCCCACTTTCCATCCGTCGCAACCTAGGGTTACGGAGACCGGAGACCTGATATGGATTCGGAGAGATCTCTCGGATTTCGAAGCAATTCCAACCTGCCGATTGCCATCCAATCGGGAGGAAGGACTCGTGGGAGGGAGATCCGAAGAAACTCAGCTTCGCAACCGACATCCGGGCCAAGGGAAGGAAGGAAACTTTCAAGCAGATCCTATCGAAGACGATGTCGAAAGGAAGGGGAAGAGGGATGCGACCAGGGAGCCCGGAGGAGGATTGGAGATGGAGGGAGGGAAACCGGAACCAATTCCAGTGGTCCGCCACTACCGAACTACTTCCGGGGCCGCCGCCACCATTTGGGTACTACCCTCATCTCCCTCCTCCGCATCACCTTGGTTTCTATCAGGATCGGATTCTCGGATCAAGGTTTCCAACATCGAAGGGGCCAGGTGGGCAAGGGAATTTCCAAGGTGATGGGAAATCTTATCATCAGCAGCTACCTTTCAGATGAACAAGGAGGTTTCAGTGCCAAAACAGCAAGGACAAAGACGAAGGGTACAAGTACCACAGAGGCAGCAAGAGATCAAAGGAAAAAGCCAACATCAACAAGGTTCAAGTCGGACAGAGAAAGAGGAGAAGAAAATTAGTGAGAGCAGAGAAGAGAGTGTGCAATGTTTTAATTGCAGGGAATTAGGGCATTACAGCAACAACTCGTACTAAGAGCAGAATATGCTACATGTGTGGAGGGGAGAAACATACAGCAGATCGTGCCCGGATTGGAAAAACCAATGAAAGCAGCAGATTACCTGGGAAGTGCAGGTCAAGGGTTAGGTTTCTTCCACATAGATACTAGCAGTAGGCCAGGAAGGATGAACCATTGGAGCAATTTCGATAATTGTGCAGTCTTTACAATTGAGGAAGGAGATGTGTCCGAGGAGGAGATAATAGATAACTTTAGATCAATGTTTGATGCTAAATGGGACTGGCACCTAAATCCTATGGATGAGTTCAGGTATCTAGTTAGATTTCCGCCTCATAAGAAGCTAGCAAAAATACTGATGCCAAAAGTGATCTATTTCTACCTCAAGAATGGAGCTATGGGAGCTTTGAGAATTTGGAATGGAGAAGGTGAACAGATAGGAGAGCTAGAGGAAACATGGGTGCAGGTGACTGGAATTTCCCCAAAGTACAGTGATGCCGATACTTTCAAGCAAGTTGCATCAACCTTAGGGAAGCTAGTGGACATAGATTGGAGTGCCATGTTCACTAGTTTCTTTGCTGCAGTGAAGCTCAAAATAGCAGTCAAGGATAAGACCAAGATACCTGATAAAAGACTGATGGAATTTGACCAGAAACTGTACATCATCAAGTTCAAAATTATAGGAGGTATGAGAAAATCGGAGGGAGGAGATACAGATGACAAGTTTGACGATGATGAAGCTGATGACTTGGATGAAGGAGGTGGAAATACAGGGAATGAAGACCCTAAAATGGAGGAGGAACAAACACAAGATAAAAGAGAGCAGGAGAAGAAGACAGAGAAAGGTAAAGAGCAAGGATCAGGGAGCAACAACTCCAGGAATAGGACAGTTCCCATGTGGACTAGTCTCGTTTAAAGAGCCAAGTTGGGACAACATTTTTGCGGAGGGGATAAAGGAACTGGTAGGAACTAACCTTCCGAGAGACATGGAACTGGTGGAATCTAAACCAGAGAATGAAGATGAATCGGAAAAGAGGACAGACAAAGAAGAAAATGAGGAAGGAACCGAACTACTCGCCGCAAGAATGGTATGATCAATTTGGAAGCTTAGAAGTGGAAGCTACAAAGAGGGAGTTTATGGAGGAACAGGTAAAAGACAAAGAGCAAGAACCAATGCTTAGAAAATGCAAAAAGCAGAAATGGGGGCCTCGTGCTGCCGTAAAGAAGAAGCAATAGGATCAAAGACTCCGAGGCCGTGCTGGAAAAAGCCCAAGCACCGAAGTCCAAAAACAACCTGCCTCCAAAAGAAGGTAATCAAAAGAAAACTAAATCTCTTCCTAATATTTCTGTGAAAAATCTTAATGAGGTAGCTGATAAAATAGGAGTGGATATTGGTAGTAATAAGGTTGATAATGTTGATATTGTAAGTAAGGTGGTGAATTTAGAGATGGTAGAACTAGTATTTTCTGTAAAAATTGTACTAGATGTAGTAAAGAAAATAAGGTGGATAACCTTATTCATTGTGTAAGAGATGATAATAACAGTAATATAGAGCTGATAGATGTTAATAAGAGCACAGACCATGGGGATTGGTCAGTGGTCAAGAGTAGGAAAAGTAGAAAAGTAAATAAGAAATGATAGGTGCCTTCCGGAATGTGAGAGGGCTTAACAAGGTAGGTAGACATCCGATTGGTAGCCAATCTCATTAGTGTTAATAAATTAGACTTTGTGGGCATAGTAGAAACTAAGAAAAATACTTTTAAAGATAACTACTTGAAATCCTTAGAAGGGAATACTCCTTTTACTTGGGAGTTCTTACCAGCTAAGGGGACGGCTGGAGGTATCTTAATAGGGTTCAATAGAGACCTTTTTAATATTACTCGTTAATGGCACTTTTAATTGTCTCGTTGAGTATTATGGTGACGGATAAAAAGACAAACTTTAGATGGAACTGTGTTGTAGTCTATGGATCCCCTTATGAGGAGGGGAAACAAGATTTTATAGATGAGCTGCATAGTGTCATGAGACTTTGGCAGGGTCCAATCATGATAGGAGGTGATTTTAACCTAGTTAGACATGCTGCAGATAAAAATAATCAGAAAATAGATCATAAATGGGCTGATCTGTTTAATGATTGAATTGACAATTGGGGTCTTCAAGAGTTAAAGGTTACCAATAGAGCTTATACTTGGACCAATAACCAAGGTGTTCCTATCATGGCAAAACTTGATAGAGTGTTCGTCTCAACAGATCGGGATAAAGCATATCCTCTTACTAGGATCAAAGCCAACCCCAGGGAGGGTAGTGATCATACTCCTTTAATAGTTAATACTGGCAATAATGTCTTCTTCGGTAAAAAGAGGTTTAGATTTGAAAAGTGATGGTTAGAGAGAGAAGATTTTAGAGCGGTAGTTGAGAAGGCCTGGTCTACTAAAGTGGATGGTAAAGATAATATAGATAGATGGCAAAATAAGAATAGAATTCTTAGAAAATATATTAGAGGTTGGGCAGCAAATGTTATAGCTGAGATAAATAAACATAAAACTATAGTTTCAGAGGAGTTTAATAAATTAGACTTGGAAGCTGAGCATAGGGTTCTAAATGATAGAGAACAAACCAGACTAAAAGAGTTGTCAATAGAAATTAATAGGATCTGGGCTTTAGAAGAAATTAAAATAAGACAACGGTCGAGAGATAGAAATATCCTAGAGAGGGAGATAGAAATACTGCTTACTTCCAAGCAGTGGCTAACCGGAGAAGCAGGAAGAAAGAAATTGAGTGCCTCATGGGGCCTCAAGGTATAGTTTATGATAACAATGGCATGCTAAAAATAGCGGTAGACTTTTATAAAAACCTGTTTGCTAGGGAAGATAGAGGGAGAGTCAAACTAGAGGATAATTTCTGGGAGGATCCGGAAAAAGTCACGCTAGAGGAAAATGAATTGCTTCAAGCACCGTTCTTGGAAGAGGAAATTAAAGAGGCTTTGTTTAGCTGTTATGCAGAAGGAACTCCTGGTCCTGATGGGCTATCCTTCCTTTTCTATCAAAGATTTTGGGACATAATAAAAACCGACCTCCTCAAACTGTTTCATGATTTCCAAAATGGTGTTTTAGACTTGTTTAAATTAAACTTTGCGATATTAACCTTAATCCCAAAAGAGGAGGAGGCAAGAGAAATGAAAAAATATAGACCTATTAGCCTTATTAATTGTAGCTTCAAACTTTTTTCCAAAGTGCTCACTATTAGACTAAAAGTAAAGTTTGTCGAGACTCGGTGGCTGAGGAACAAACAGCCTTCATAAAGGGTAGGTACATTTTAGAAAGTGTGGTAGTGGCTCATGAAGTAGTTCACAGTCTTCATAAAGAAGGAGAACAAGGTGTCATCCTCAAGCTAGATTATGAAAAAGCGTATGATAGAGTGAACTGGGAGTTTCTTTTTGAAATATTAGAAAGTAGAGGTTTTGGTAGGACCTGGATTAGCTGGATCAAAAAGTTAGTGGAAGGCGGTTCAGTGAGTGTTTTACTCGAATGGAGTCGAAAGCAATTATTTTAAAGTAGGTAAAGGTTTAAGACAGGGAGACCCTATCTCTCCCCTGTTATTCAACTTAGTGGGTGACGTGCTCACCAAAATGCTAGCAAAAGCTTCCAATTTTGGTTTAGTGAAAGGAGTGCTAACTAATGTCGGAGATAGTGGAATTATGTCCTTGCAATACGCAGATGATACATTAATTTTCTCTTCAGCCGAAGAGGATCATCTGAGGAACCCGAAGGCAACCCTGCTCTGGTTTGAGCAAATTTCTTGGATGCGTATTAATTTCCATAAGAGTGAAGTCATTGCGATGAATATAGAGGACGATAGAGTTCATTGGATATCCCACTTGTTTGGCTACCCAGTAGGCAACCTTCCTATGAAGTATTTAGGTGTTCCTTTACACTTCGATAAACTTAGAAGAGAAGATATTCAACCATTAGTTGATAAAATAATAAAAAAGGTAGCAGGGTGGCGAGGTAGATTACTATCTTACAGTGGTAGATTAGTCTTGATTAAGACTTGTATAGCTAGTATTCCTGTGTATCTACTATCTTTTATAAAGTTTCCTAAATGGGCCATAAATATCATTAACTCGCATATGTCTCACTGTCTGTGGAATAATTTTGATGGACATCATAATTATCACCTAGCAAACTGGCCTAGCGTCTGTATGAAAAAGGATCATGGTGGTCTAGGAGTTCCTGACCTTAGAGACCTTAACATAGCTCTCCTTGGTTCTTGGATTAGAAGATATGAGGAGAACAAAAATTCTTTATGGAGAAAAGTAGTCGACACCAAGTATAGCACTAGTAGACCTAATATTTTCTGTTGTTCGGATTACAATACTTCCAGATTCTGGAAGGGAGTGTTATGGGCAGCAAAGGTAGCAAAATGGGGGTACAGGTGGCAAGTTGGTAATGGAAAAAGAATCAAATTCTGGGAAGACACTTGGGTGGGCACTTCTAGTCTAGCTATACAATATTGGGATCTGTATGTAGTTATTAATGAGAAGACAGCTACAATAGAAGAGTTGTGGAATGGAAATCTACTAAAATGTACCCTTAGAAGATGTGCTAATCATAGTCTAATTAATCAGTGGAATGAGGTAGTACAGATTGCCTCGACAATAGTATTTAGTGAAGAGGAGGACAAGTTAATTTGGCAAATTAACTCTAATGGGAGGTAATCTTCCCAATCTCTGTACGGGGTCCTGAACTTTAGAGGCATAAAACCGGTTCATACACCTGCCATTTGGAAAATAAATGTTCCACCTAGGGTACATATATTCCTATGGCTGTTATCGAAAAATAGACTTTTAACTAGAGACAACCTAGCATTAAGACAGAAAGTAGATGATCTGACCTGTGTGTTTTGCAATGAAAAAGAAACTGCGAATCATTTGTTCTTCGACTGTGTAGTTTCCAAGTGCATGTGGACTGAACTGTCAAGTTGTTTAAACACTCACCTCGAAAGTAACTATGAGAATATAGCTAGCAAATGGCTTAGTAACAAAAAGTTTAGTCTGGTTAACATAGCTACTTCTGCTGCTATGTGGAGTTTGTGGAAATTGAGAAACAACTTCATTTTTCAGAATGCTGTCTGGAAAGGAATGATGTCTATCTGGGAGAGATTGCTGCCTATGATCAGGCAGTGACAAGTAATCTGCCCAGCGCTGCAGTTGGAAAGCTTCAAAGAGATGGTGACAAATTTGGAGGCCAAGCTGAGAAGACCATCGAGGATCACCATGGGATGAGAATGATCTTCGCATGGCCAAAGCTGAATTTACACTGATGTAATAGGTTAGTTGGGTTGAGAATTCTGGAGAGTTGCTGGAACTTGTTTGGACCTGGAACCTGCGTGCTGTAAACTGATTTTGGCCTTTTGTTGCAAGTGGGGCTGGGGTTTCGACCCTTGAATTCTAAAAATGAAGGCGTCTCCGTGTCGCTGGCCAAAGAGGTCGCCGAGCCATGCATTCTGCACGAACTGCACCGGCATAGGAAGGACCCAAGCGTCCAGCTGCGATACCAGGCCGCGCAAATACTGGGACGTCGTGGGCCTCGTCATCAAACGAGCTGAAGCCTGTGATGTGATCGCCCTCCGGCCTCAATGAAGGAGCACGCCAGTGATGTGAGCCGCCTTGTTAGAGTTAATCTTGTTTTCTTGTATTGTTTGGCCCGTGTGTGTGTGTGTGTGTGTTCCATAGACAGAGAAAGGGAGAGCTCGCCAGCCCTGCATGAAGCTTTGTACTGGACAAAAGATGCATCCATGTAGCTATATTTGAACTAGTGCCTATGCTGCCCTTAAAGAAACTATTCGTAATCAGGTCTTACCCTTGTAATTAATTGTGTCTTACCTGAACCATCATGAAGCTTTCCAGTGAATATATAAAAAACGCATCCAAGTAGCTAGAAACAGAAATACTAGCACACAATAAACAGGAGGAGCAAATAAGTTTAAAGAACTTGTACGCAAGCAATTGTACCATTATCATGTCTCTTGCATATCATTGTTAAAAGTTCCCCACAAAAGACTCATATAAGCAGATGCTTTTTATTAGGATGGTATAACTTCTAGAATTACTAATTGAAATGTTGCTTGATTACTAAAACCTTTGGCTCACGAAGTTAATTTCCTTCTCTTGTGTGAATAAGTAGCAAGTTAACTCCTTGATAAGAGCAGGGCAGCTTTTAGTCATATGCTCAAAGCCATTGGTAGTCATGACCTCTTCCAGTGTGTCAAGAGATTTAAAGAACTCGATGCAAGCCTCCTTCAGTTCCTTGCAGTTGTGTTGTTCAGCCAACACCAATGCGGTTTCAACGGTGCTCACATCTAGGTGCCTGCACAGCTTGTCCTCACAAATCAGCTTGAGTCTCAACATGTTGTATCGGTCTGCCGCTTCCAGCAGATGCTGAACCATCACTGCCTCTTTTTGGTCCTCCACTTTCGGCAGCGAATTAGTGTAAATAAAATGCAACAAGGTCTGGAATACCTGAGGTAAAATATCATCAATCTGGATGAAATCCCCTGTGGCGCAGAGATATGATCTGATCACCAAGAGTAGTTGTATATACTGATGTATAAAATAAAATCATCGAGTAATGCATGCAAACAATATTCTCTTTGTTTATGCATCCCTTCCAGAAGCATTTACGAGGAGATATCACCCAGAGCCGGGGGCCGAATCCGGTGGGGTGCATCGCCGGCGGTTAGATGCGCCGGCAGTCACTGGAGTTCAGTGGCCAGTGACCTCGAGGTTTGCTGGATGTCAAATGAAAAGATTCAGGGGGTAGTTTTGTCCGTTCACCCAGAAAAAAATCGACAAAATTACGAAAATTAATTTTTTTAAAAAAGGAACATATGGGTATTTTCACCAGACGTGGTAGACGTTTCGTGGGCGAAGTAGTGAAGCCCACTTGTGGGCAAAATAGCAAAAACCTCTTGCAATTAATCAAATGATTTAATGTCACTTTGCAGTTGATCAGCCAAGAGCCAAAAGTGTGAGCCAAATTTGCCCAAGATGGCACCGAACAGGCTAACATGTTTCAATGGAATCAACACTAGTGCCATATAAGCATGAAGCCACCATTTTTGGGAGCTTAGTGGCATTTAGAACTTAGAGCCACAGAGGTCAGCGTTATTCAGCACAATAACGCCTATTAACTACTACATGCGCTTGAACTTCATAAGACCAGTTCCGGACTTGCAATGCTCACTCAGTGTAATCGGTAAAAAGAAAAAGTTACAGACTAGGGAGTTCATGTAAAAAAACTAGGGAGTATTTTTCACTTCCATTATAAAATTACAAAATGACATGGGGGAAGGGTGAGGTGGTCTCTGTTCTTATCAGTCAGTTTCATTGGTGAAATTGCAGATTTATGTAGCTGACAACAGGTCGTGCAGAAAACAATACAGGATACCATGAACTACATTGTTCGCTCATGTTGGCATTACAAAATGGGAAACTGTGGCGGGAGAGGGGGACTGAACCACCTAATTTCCAGAGCATGTTCACCGCTGATCTGGGTGGTACTCTAATACCTCTTGCTCGCAATGAGGTGCCAATTTACCACCTAATTCTAAGAGATTGCTCACCACCAGTTTGGTTGGCAGGCTGAGTTCTTGCTGGTAAAGCACACCACTAAGGCTTCGCCACTTTCTTAATACTGCTGGTCCGTTTCATTAATGGGGTTCCAAGAAAAATGTTACTGACCAGCAATCTTGCTGAAATTAAAAAAATATGATCCAAGACAACTCAGAGGAAATAATCGGGTGTTCTCCGTGTCACGTCAGGTTCACCTCTCCTAGGAGCTGGCTCAAACTGCAAGAAAAACCCAACTTGAATTTCAACGGGGACAATGTCACCACTTACACAACTAGCATAGCAGGTGTAAATCTAATAGCATAGAAGTAACACTACATAAGTTAACAGGTCAAATCATGGGTACTCTAGCTCTCATTCAACATTAGCATAGCAGTAGAATGTATAGCAGGTGTACATCTAATAGAAAGATAAAAAAATTGGTAACATAAACAGTAACAATTACCTGAATAAATGTGTGATTTCTGCAGTCATCAACCTCCAGTATGGATGCCATGTTGCCACATCGGTAACAATAATTAGGTGCACTGAATATGGTAACGACCTTTTGTTCCTGCAAATGTGTGGAACTTTTGAGTCTTCAAAAGACTGGCCAGAATAGAGGCTCTCTAATCTAAAACCATGTAAACGAAACAAATGATGCAACTAATTTGTTCTAAAGGACTTACATGTGCCCAGTTGTATCCCTCCATAACCAATTGATGAGCCCGGGCTACAAGTTTGAGATTGTTCGTGTGATTAAACTGTTCTGATATGTCCTGAAAAATTAAAGCTACAAAGTTGAGAGAACTGGTTGCAATCAATAAGTAAAGAAGATATATTGTAACTAGTACCTGGCCAAACGTGTATCCGGCACCACGTGGAGATATGCCCCAGCCACATCTGTCATCTGGATCAGACCAAAGCAAGTCACACATAGGTCCCTCATGAGGGACCTCTTGAACACGATCTAAGCTACGGACACTATCAAGATTTTCAATGGATGGAGATAAACCACCATGGAGGCAGAAAATTTCTGATTCCACCTTCAAGAAGAATGCAACATCAATAAGATTCCCAAACAAAAGGCTAAAAATGATTTTTGAACTTTGTGCAAAATAAAATAAACAAATATTGATTATGAGCATATAGAGCAATAGAGCTGCTAGAGTAGATAGCAAGATTAGTGTAATAATGATACAAATATCGAACAGAAAATTGTAGTATATCATTATATATAAACTATTAAAAAGCAGATATATTTTCACATACAAGCATGAAAACACAACAGGAAATGAACTCGGCAAGTGGGTGAACTAGGGCATGTGTGGTTTAAACCCTGAGCCAGGCACGTTTGGTCAAGCAGGAACGCGAGCATCCGAAATCGGACGCCTGAGCAGCGTGCCTGAGTCAGGCATGTTTCTGCAGCTAGTAACCAAACTAGCCCTTAGTGCATCACTTCCCTGACAAATAGCCATGTGTATAACAAAAAAAATCTTAAATTTGCATTACTTTGACATTATACTGCAAGAGGGGTTCACGGTGTAGTGGTAAAGGCCACTAGCTGGGGAGCTCGCACCCAGGGTTCAAATCCTGGGTGCTGCATAATTTGTGGAAATTAAAAAAAAAAATCACTCGCGGCGTCCCATTTACTCGATTGAAACCGACCTATGGTGGGCAGGCCCTCATGTATGGGGTGGACTCAAAGCATGAGTTAAGGCCCGAACCATAGGGGGCGGCTCCTTGAGTGAAAGGGTTCGTGGATTTTCTCGGCCGGAGAAGGTTGAGCTTCTCTATCAAAGAAAGCCGTGGGGCGGTCTTACCCCCACCGGTCGAGTTTTTTTTTACATTATACTAATGGATAGTATCATTAATGGAAGACAAAAGCAAAAATAATGTACAGCAAAAAGGTTCAGGGGACGAGGCCTCAAGCTGATTACACACCAATGCTGTCAGCGGAAAATAATCAAAAAGATCGGTGAAAATTTTCCAGACATTTGCGCTGCCATACCTGTGTAAAAGAGACCAGAAAAATCCACAAAAGGGTCAAACAAAAGTCATAACACTTTGTATCTACTAGAAAAAACAGATTAATGAAGTATAGAGAACTTCAAAGTTTCAACAACAGCAAAGCCTTTTAGTCCCAAGAAAGTTGGCATAGGCTAGAGACTAATGAAGGAGTACATCGAAGTGTGGATGAAATTATCTCATGTAGGTATTTATGAACCGGAGTTCTTAGTTTTGGAAAGCCTTTCTCAACCAAGTGATTAAGTGAACCACTCAACTGGATAATTGAGTACAATTTGCAGTAAGTTGGTGATAATTGAAGTTGAACTTCTTAGATTAGGGTCATAGCATGATCAATAACTAAATTATTCTTGACTAACAGTTCCTTTAAAACTTCCAACGGCAAAACAAACTCTGCAGAGAATGCATCATAAGTACTACAGTTACTTTAGTATTTGGCTACAGTCAAATATCTAAATTACAAGAGTTTCTGGACTTTCGTTAAGCAACTAACAGTATATAAAGGAACAGGATACACATGGAATAACAATAAGACGACTTTCAGGCACTCACTTTCGTAGGCATTCATCGTAGAAGCCATACACCTGTGTGATCTACAATATTGAAGAATTTTCAAATAAATTATCTTGAACAGAATGATTTCACAATGAAGAGTAGAAATTATCCAAATGTTCACAAAGCAGACAATAGTTTAAGAAAGAAAAGTGAAATTTAAAAAAACAAGGTTTGTATTTGAAATAATGAAAGAGAAACATATCATCTGATGGGCATTTGGGGGTTAAATTACCTGCCTACTCTCATGATTTCCACGAAGGATTGTAATGCGTTGTGGGTAGCGTACCTTAAGTGCCACCAAAAGCTGCACAATAGAACTATATTGCGTCAATGAATAAGCGTGAATGTGGGGCAAGTTCAATACCAGGAATTAAAACATAAGATCATCAATACGTATAAGCAAATTCAGCAAATGAAACTAACTTTGGTAATG
The DNA here is from genome assembly GCA_031894775.1 of Chloris gayana. Lineage (NCBI taxonomy): Eukaryota > Viridiplantae > Streptophyta > Magnoliopsida > Poales > Poaceae > Chloris > Chloris gayana. Next base: position 20,642 of record JAUNZO010004083.1, on the reverse strand, counting down.
ATGCTAGAATAGTAGAATTGCTACACTTTTAGCCTAGGTAGACTAATAGGATCCCAGGTTGCAGCAGAAGTTATGATCAAAGACAAAGTATTTATATTTGAAGAATAGTATTTGCAAGATGCATATTTCAGATAGTATAACCAGTATTGTTGACTGTCCACCCAACAATATTGACCAATTAAGCATAGCGAGTAACCAATACATTAAGCTGATATCCAAGACCAACTTGTAGTTTTGCCAGTTATTTTCAGAGTTAGATAGACAAGTAGGGTTGACTGAATCAGCAAATGAAATCCAAACACAAGAATATTGGCGTGTTACAATTCATAAAGAAAAAAGTGCACCGATATAAGGCAAGGTCTTACAGTTACAGTCTCAACAGAGTAATATCCACGATCCACATAATCTCCCATAAACAAATAATTTGTATCTGGACACTAGCAAACAAGAAAGAAGATCATGTCAGCTTTTATAGAATGATGAAGCGAACAATTTTAAATAATACAATGAGAGAGAAAAAAACATAAAGATAGGCAGTGTATTCAGTACCTTTCCACCAATCCGAAATAGTTCTACAAGATCATGGAATTGCCCGTGAATATCACCACAAATTGTCACAGGGCTCTTAACTGGCTGTACACGAAGTATACAAAGAATCTCAGTTGGAAATTGCAAGACATATGCTAAAACTAATATCTACATAGTTACATGTTCGAAGCATGAAATTAACATAATTTGACCATGTCCAAACATAGCTAAGTTTTTGAACCCAAACAGAAGGTAACACTTAACCTGGGGGAGGCAAAGTGTCTTTCATATTAATCACCATTTAGCTGTAGCTATGTAGGCAACAAAAGTAACGATGAAAGTTTCAAAAAAAGAAATGCATGTACTATTATGTTAGGTTCTAATGCAAAAATATGATTTTATATTTTTATAATTTGCCTAAATATTTATGCTTTGTACAGCTGGTAAGATCAACATCAACATGGTAATATTCTTGTTAAGCTACAACAGGAAAACAATACCCATAGGATTATTCAGCTCCTGTCCAGACAAGTTCAATACCAGTATAGGTTTGCCTTTTGGAAGAAAGAAAAATTAAGACTAAATAGCACATATATCATTTGGCTCATAAATACGCTCACTATTTTGGGATTACCTAACCAATAGAATGTCAACCATACTTTCCCCCTCCTCTGTCACTCAATTGCTTTTTCTGCCCACCCGCATACATAGTGTGACTGCTGATAGTAAATGCAAATTCCATGGTACCCATACCCTTCAGAAATTAGACTCCAGAAGGTCAATCTCTTGCATAGGGCACTACAAAAAAATATATGCAGCAAAGTCTCAATTCGTCCTGTCCATATTAAGTTGGTTCCTTTTTCATATAAAAAACTTAAAAGAGCATGGAGGCCATTAATAGATGGGACTAAGGATGATGTTACTAGACTTAGTAGAATATGTGCATGTGCATATCATTTTCCCCAACAACCCTTAGGACCCAAACATATGGATATCATTATAATAGAAATGCAACAGTGTAGCACCATTAGTAAAAAGATGAGTAATTGTTGCAAGATCTATCATACCTGAACATTGCTTTCTTCCATTAATATCTCCTTGGCCTTCTCACACAACGCTTTAACCTGTAAAAAATAATAAACTCTACCGTTATATTCAAAACAGACCAGATTCTCCTCCCTCTCTACCTGAAAAGAACTGAGATGCAAAAAAAAAAAACTATCAAAGATGCAAAATTATTTATGACTTATGTATCAGAAACGGGAACATGAAGCACCAAGTGTGAGCATGTCGATTCAATGACAGGTGCAGCCATCATAAATCCAGGTAGAGTAACATATAACCACAGAGCAGACATAGATTCGGCATCCCACGGATATTCTGATCCGTCAATAACGGTGGAGTTGATAAAGCTGCCATATTTATCCCACTCCTCAATCACAAAATGGATTCCGCATATCCACATGAGATCTAGCATTGCAGGCTGAACGCCACAAACTTTGCCCCTCCGAAATCGATCTAACCCTAGAACCTCCCAAGCTAAGACCAGCCAGCCCAAGAGTACCCGGATCCCGCCGGAAGACGAACCCAGCAAGACCAAATCAAAAGGGAAGGGTACAGCGCCTCTCACCTCTGGCTCAGGGAGCGGGCGGCACTCCATGAGCTGCTCGATCTGTGCGTCCAGGCCGCCGCCTCCCCCACCGCCGCGCGAGCCTACGGATTCCTCCATGTCTTCCCCTTACGCTGGCCGAATACTTGATATATCGAACCCCAGATGCAGCTCGTCGCCGGCGAGAGGGAAGGACGGAGAGGGGACGGCCGGACGGGCGAGGAAGTTGGGAGCAGGAGAGCGAGGTGTGCAATGGAGAGGAGGAGACGGGCGGGAGAGGGAGGGACCCGCCTGCCAGTGGGTCCTGTGAATTAGCTAGGGGCGGAGGATGCGGCCATGTGGACTGATATGTCAGTCGCTACTCGCTTAAAACCATTGTGGCACCCGTGTCATCCACAAACGCTTCAACCGTGTGGGTTTGACCTCAACCTGTGGTGCCGATGCATTTGCTCGTCTACGGCTGACGGCCTTTAACTCGAGTGATTCCGTCTAAGAGAATTGATTAGCGTGTGTTAAGCCGTGATACAAAGATCAAGTAAAACATATTCTCTTCCTTAGCCATATAATCGAGGTAAACTTGTTATCATGGTAGACCACTAAAAATATACTCTCTTTATATTTAAATTGTTCACACCGTTGACTTTTTTTTTTTTGTTAAGTTTGACGTTTGTCCTATTCAAAATATTTTTTTAATTATGTAAAACTATAAGTCGTGTTTCAACTCATTTAGTGAGAAAATAAATTATAATACAATATTTGATAATTCTTAAATTTTTTTAATAAGACGAACGGTCAAACGTAACAAAAAAGTCAACGGCATTAACAATTTAAGAACGGAGGGAGTATACTTCTTTATCTCTCTTTTACGATGATTAATTCTTAACTAAAGAAGTATTATCTAAATATGCTTTTAACTCTAAAAACCACTTCATATAATTAGTTTATAATTATTTATCTTACGATGGATAATTGGTGATTGGTAATATTTCAGTTATTATGCTTGAGATGGAAAAGCACAACCATTTTTTCCTCATAGAGAGACCACGCATATCCAGTAGCGTCGCAGGCTCGCATGCCCTCCATCAGCCATCTTGCTTGATCTTTCTCGTTTCTATTGCTTTGATCATCTTTCCTCTCCATCTTCAAAGATCTCATTGGAGACGTTAGAAAAAAGGGGATCCGTTTTTTCCTAACAGATCAAATTTAGGTCTAGGGTTAGATCAGCCTCATGTAAGATTCTTATGTTTACGGTATTTGGCTTCTCCTTATTCTCTCTCTTGAGGGTGAGGAAGTAGGGTAGATTTGTTTCTTCAGAATAGCTCCAATGGAGATGTTGGATAAGCAACATGAAGACTTAGGTGTTCTGATGGTGATAGCGAGATGAAGACATTGTTGTTGTGTGGAATAAGTTCATTGAGTCCCCTTTTGTTTTGTTATGGTTAAATATGATCACAACAAAATGCTTGCGAGACTAGTATTTGTCTTTTGTCATCTTTGGTGGCAGAAAGAAGAAGAAGATGAACTCAAGAAAGAACAAAAACATTGTGCTTCACCTACAGGAATGTTGATCACTGTTCTTTGGGTAATTATTTTCAACTTACTTGCTCAGCATACGTGTGTGTGTGATGTTTCATATTTTTTTTTTGGAGATCTAGAATCGAAATTGGAAGCCCCATGATACGTGAGTACAATAAATTAAAGAACAATATTTAAGTGTTCTAAATTGTAATTTTATTGCGCTTAGAGTGATTTGTATAACTAATATAACTCTTCCTTCGGTCTAGAAAAAGTAATCAATCAATATTTATCCAAGTTAACAAAGAATTTTTGTGTGCTACCAAACATTGCATTGCCTAGCGAGGAGAGGTGAGAGTGGGCAAGTAATTCAAATACCTTTCTCTAGAAAAGTGTGGGTGCTCACAAACCTTATTACATGTTATTCATCAAAAAAGAAAATAAACAAGTACGAATGACAAAGTGATATTCAAATGTGTCTATAATTGTATAGATATATTTTTTCAATAAAAAGAGGCATTACATTACCTCTTAAGGTTTGATTGAAAATTACCACGTCAAATTGAGAAAAAAGATAGAAAATATTACATGCGAGTAGTATTGTAAAATATTAATTTAAAATACCACTTTATATTACACTCAAATTTATCGTATATAAAACATAGTTCAACCACTATACGTAACTACCGAATCATATCCCAATTCAATAAAAGCTCTTCGTAAGTTCCATTAGCTAACTCAGAAGAGCATTGGTCTCCTCACCTTGCTTCACTGCCTCCTCTAAGGTCCTCTAAGATCTCTTCTAGCACTTTCTTTACTGCTTCTACTAATTCCACTACCTTCTGTTCCATAACAGAAGTGTACTTCATTTATCTTATTTTGGGAAGTTGATCCAGTTGAGAACTCTCGGGTTCAGGTCGTTAACTTCTTGTTCCTAAGAGAAATGTAAGTGAATTCAATACATTATACAGACGCAGGGAAACATGCTGTGAATAAATCAACTATTCAATCTTCAATCTAAAATCAAGTATCAGTATATTACGCAGGATCAGATCATTGGACAGTATAGCATATGTATTGCAGCATTCGAATGGCAAAGGAATATATATTATATTGCAATAATCAAATGAATACAGGGTATGCTAAGCTGGGTAGTTACTCCTAAAACTTTCACCGGAAATTCTATGTGTATGTATTTATAACGTTTACCTATATAAATGTTTCAATAAAAAATTTATATTTTTTTAGAGATTATTAAAAATATGAAGGAAAAGTTGAAAAAACCATTAATGAATGGATTGCTCAGCAAAATATAAAATGTACTTAGCATGATGAAAATGTATATAAGTAATAGATAATAATTTCTAAGACTACAGAAAAAAGAATCAACTAATTTGGACTTCATTTGAGAAATCTATACGTATTTGAAATGTTATTTATGAATCAAAATACAAAATCAAACAGAGAAGCAAGAACTTGACAAGAACTCTGCTCAGTGGCTAGTGCTGACAGGTGGGACCAATGCATCGGTGGCTTAGTAGAAGGGGTCTCCCAGGAGAATGCAGTTTGCAAGGTGGTGCAAAGAAGAAATGAGGTTATATAATAAAATTATTAATCTTCTATATTGTGATGTAACGTTGGCTTGAAGCTCTTCAGTTCTGTGCAATCCATCCTCCCATGGCTGACAAGATGGAGGCAACAAATGCATACCACAACGGTTCCAAAATGTAAGTGATTGACCATATCACGGATTTTTTACTCTGATATGACTATAAATTTGTATTTTCCCTTCTACTTCCTGATTGTTTTACTTCTAAACCAATGTAAAATAAATAGCGATATTAATGTTTAGAGTCTTAGTTTTGTTACAAAACACTTGTTTGCACTTACAAAACGGGGCTTCGGTCCATGTTATTTCAGAGAGAACATGGTGCCAAACATATTGACATGTTGGCTTTTCAGTGAGAATAAGGTACAAAAATAAAAGGAAGGCTTATGGTAAAGTTACAACATGTCAATATGTTTGCTTCAATGAAGATCATCATGCCGAAGACAAAGGAGATTATCTAGTAAAGGCCCCTAGAGCTGATAGATAGAAGAGGAAGTGAATGATGGTGTGCAAATACAAGTAGGAGCCGACACTGATTTTTGGGAGAGCAAGAATGATTTGGGATAGTACCGTGTCATCAGTTAACGGTAATATTTCCTTTTGGACATTCACAAACTCATATATTTAGTATTCATAAATGTGGAAGTATTATTGACTTGTTCTTTCTATCTGCAGAGTTTAAGTACGGATCTTCATGCTGAAGAACTGTTACTGCACTGACTGGTGTTAGCTCAATGTTATTCGGTACTTATGGATCATTTGCTCTGAATGGTCTAGCTGCTGAATGTCGATGTATTTTTTCTGTACACTTTGGGATTTTATGATAATTATGCATGAATTTTTATCTGCTTTGTTTTGAGCATTCCTATTATATTTGTTGGGAGAGCTTCAGTTCAGTTTAGATAGATGCAAAAGGCGTAAAAGCATCTGTGTTGGGCTCCTTTGGTCCTGCAAAAGTCCATGTAATTTTGCTGCGAGAGAGTGCAGAGGTAGCAGCAGCGTCGGATGCAACTTTACTGCATGTCTTGCAGTAAACAGCACAAGTCAGGTGATCCTGCTTCCCTTAGGGCATGTACAACCTACATACAGAGGTCTCGTCTCTTAGTGCATTGAATCCGACGTACATACAGTTTAGAAGACAGGTCGTACAACTCATAAATTGTTTATTGTCTATAAGTTGTTTAATGGTTTACATGTAACTTACAACTCATAAATTGTTTATTGTCTATAAGTTGTTTAATGGTTTACATGTAACTCAGATCAACTGTGAATAACATTTTGCATACCACCGTGTTGCTATTTCATAAAAAATGATTCAAATATAAACAAGATGACATATTGGACTAATAGAAATACTGATTTATGTTTTAAATGGGCAAAAATTACCACAGGTTTAACTCTGCCGATAGAAAAAACAAAGTCGCATTCCATCCACGAATCCAGCCACCACACACCCGTAACTCCTATTCACACACGCACACACATTTGCTATCATCCACTCATCCTTCATGGTCGAGCTCGGGCAGTCACTAGAGCAGCTTGAGCTGCGCTGCTGGAATCGACCGGCGGCTGGAGGAGTAGGGCCTTCGCCGATGGAATCGACCGACGGAGTAAAGGAGCACGGCCCATGGAGGAACGAGAGCGACGTGGATGCGGAGGAGCCAGGCAACTGCATGCGTGGTCCTGTGAGCAGAGGGTCGCTCGTTCCTCGCCTCCTCCTGTCGCGACTACCACGTCGTCGGCCGCGTCGAGTCCTTCTCCTCCATCCCACAGCGACGCGGACGACGATCTCGCCACGCCAAGATGAAGCTCCCCGACGGGGAGGCATTCTTCTCCTCCTCGGCGCAGAGCTTCTGGTCCGACTCACTGTCCCTACAGCGGCACCATCAGGTGCCGCCCAAGACGCCGCCGCTGCTCCTCCTCCGCGCGGCTGGGGGAGAGAGAAGAGCCCGGGGGCGAGTTGGCTGGAGCCGAAGCTGGACAGGGAGCAACTTTGTGGTTGGAGCAGCGTGATGGCAGCAAGCTTCGCAGTGGATTCTCACCATCTCTCCTTCTTCCCCTGTCCAATTCGTCCACCGCTGCATTGGATCTCCCGAGCCAAGTCTCCAACACCGCACTGGATCGAGCTCCGGTGGGTCGAGGCGGAGCAGCACCTGGCCAGGTTGATTTTAGCTGTGCGCACCCCCACGTGGGATCTGAGCGTGTCGTCGCCGCGCGAGGACGATGTCGTACAACGCTGCGGCCTGCGTCTTCTCTTCCTCGGAGCACGGGAGAGGTCCGTCGCTTCGCGAGGCGACGGGCAGCCCCGTCTCTAGGTTTCGTGGGGGTGTTTTTGCTAAAGTGCAATCATACAGACAGCTGAAGTGACACATGAAAGCAAAATTATAGGAAATAAATTTTGAGACAAGTGTGACTATAAAATCTGACAAAACCTTAGGCATACAAAACTATGACAAGTTGTGGCTGCAAACCAAATATACCCAACTGGAGCACCTGTTGAGCACTTGCACATGCGTTATATGTACGCTCCGACCGCAAGAAACAATGAGAGCTCTATGCCCTCGACGCCACAAAACATATGGATCCAAACCATATATTTCTCTGCTCTGATGCTTGATCGATGCTGGCGTCAAATTTTAATGGCTGAAATTCATCTATGAGCATTTCTTCCCTTATTTTGTGGCGACGTGATGCAAAGGCTGACAGTATTGGAGAGGTATTAGTGAACAACAAACTAAAGTCACAAAGAGGTGGATTTTGATGTCATATTGCAAGCAGTATGAGATGTTCTTAGGGAATGGGAGGGGCTACACTAGCAAAGACTCCACCGTTCAACCACAGGAAACCTTGTAAGAGAGAGATCATGGATCGTTACCACTAGACGCGCAAACGGAGCGGAAGCGACTTGGAGCAGCGAGGTCCAACGTAGTTACGAGTCGAGGTAGAGGAAGTAGGCGTTCGCAGCAACCATCTCCTCCTAGTCCAGCCGATCAACACCGCAGCAGCAGCAGCAGCACCTCCTCGCGGTATCCACACGTACAGTGTTCGGCCTGTCGAAGAGCATCGCAAGAGCAACAGACTGCTAGAGCGCAGCTAAGTAGATACACCTAATCTAAAACAAAAGGCACATCGCTTAGCACTACCCTAATCAGAGCACGAAGATGAAGAAGAAGCTCCGACCCGCGTAAACCCACCCTCGCCCTCGCCAGCGTCGTCCTTCGAATAGAACCACCATCGTCAACGGCCTCGCCAAGTGCCTCCAGAGACTGAAAAGCGTCAACAAAGAGTGAGGGTGAGCAAACAAACCCAAAGCACAAAGATAAGCGAAACCAAAAGAAAAGCTCCAGAAAACACCTTGGCTACACTCGCGCCAGCCTACGCTCGAGCCTCCTTACAGCCATGATTAACCCAATACTCCGACGCGACGACTCGCCGCGCGGCCAACTTTGAGGCATGACTCAACCCGGCGTGACAGTCCTGGTCAATCGCCGTCTCTTCAGGATCGGCTAGCGCCTCGACAGGGTGACACCCCTCACTCTCCAACAGGTTCAGAGTCACTTCTGCGGAGTGCAGCGACGCATCACGATTCTTTTCTCCATTACATCGGGTACCGTCGGATGTTGGACCTCGAGCCAATTAAGAAACGCAGCCTCTAGATCAGCACTCGAGGTCGAATCGAAGGGAGGCACGTAGGCCCCGACGCTGCCCAACGAAGCCTTAAAGGCAGAGCTCACACGATCGCTTCGTTGAGCAAACGCCTCGCACTGAACCCACATCAAAGACAGCAGTCCATTGTTCTCTGCTTTGAGCGCCTCCACCTCCGCCTTAACAACGGCAAGCTCGTTGAAGCTCTCCACCTCGCCCCGGTGGCGCGCGTTCTCCTTGTCCTTGGCAACCAGGTCCTCAACGAGTTGCGCCAAATGCGCCTCGTGCCTTGCAAGAATCCTCGCGGCTTCCTCGCCACGGCAAAGGGAAAAATGCAGCTCTGCAACCAGAGCCGAGCCCGACAGTTCAGACAGCGCAACACCGCTTAGGTCAGGAAGCGAAGTTGAGCGCTCTATCTCGATGGCTGCATAAGCGGAGCAAGGAGCTGCTTGGCAAAAAAACAGAGCCAAGTCAGCACGACAAAAAAAACACGAGAAACAGGAAAAGAGCAAAATGGCTCACTTGAAACAGCGGCAGCTGCACCTTCGCCCCCAAGCGCAGAAGCATCGCCTAAAACGTCATGCATCATCGCAGGAAGCAATTTAGCGCCGATGCCGCGAAGCGACCGTTGCCTAGCAGCTTCGCGTCGGAACGGGCCACCATCGCTACCACACGCAGTGGCCTTCTTGGCTAAAAGCCTAGTTCCATCAACACCGCCGAACAACGGAAGCTTGCGTTTCTTGTTCGAAGCACCGGTTTCCCCGATAACCTCGCGCTGAAGGTACGGGATGCTGAACTGGAGAAGTAACCGATTGAATCGCCCGCGAGTCGTCGTCTGTTCTAACACTTGTTTATGTTCGGAGCCGAGTAGTCACCCAAGTAGAACAAACTGTCATCTTTGAGGCGGCGCACGAACCGCTTGATCCTCTTCCTACTTTTCCCTTTCATTTTCAAGTCCACCAGCGGGCAAAAACGGGGTTTGAGAGCCCTTCGACGTCGAAGGCAACTTGAACAAGCTTGCTTCGCGGAATGGCAAAATCCTCGGACAGCGGCCAAACATCCGTAGCACGAAACTCCTCAACGAGGTCACGGCTGATAACACAAAAGTAAGCATCGGAAAAAACACGCTCGTTGACAGCGTAACCCCGAATTTCGAACTCCCGATCGATGCCCGACCCCGGCTCAACTCGGCGCGAAGCCAGCGGTAAAACGGTCCTCGGCTGGCCACCGCTCGAAACTTCGACCCTAGACACCTTGTAATAAAACCAGCTTGTTGACCCACCCGGGCTCCATCGGCTATTGATGCAGTGCATCACCCCACCGTTCTCCGAGCGTCGAGGTGAGAAGTTGTACAGCGTGTAGTTGCAGTCATGATCCGCACCATCCAGCTTCAACCACCGAGGATGACAATGCAAAGTGAAGTGCCGAGCAAACACTTCGATATCAGCAGACCCGCCGAAGCTAACCATGGCCCACACAAATTTGCTAAGGTGAGCGAAGGCACTCGGGGTCAGCTTCATGCAGCTGAACCTTGTAGCGATCCGTAATGGCTCGCACAAACTTGTGGCATGGCACGACAAGACCGGCCCCAAAGCACTCGAAGAAACCAACGACCTCATCCGCCTCGGTAAAAGCTCCGTGTCCTCGCCTCGGCATCCGGTACCCTAGGATATACCCCGCTCAACGAGTACCTTTGCATCCTCCTCCAGACATGGTCGACCGCCTAATCGCGAAAGTCCGGGGTTTGGAGTTTTCTTCAGCTTCATGGTCAAACTCTCATTCCTCGGATCGGCAAGACCATCGGCAGCAGAACGAGGCACAACCCCGCTCACCGTGGCATCGTAGGCCCTTGTCGCGGTCCCCTCGCTCGAACCCACAACGTCTACAGTAACATCCTCACCATCACCACAACAAGTAGGCCGTACGAGGAGCCGAGCCCCAAAGCAACGGCACGGACTTCGCCTAGGCGTCCCCGCCCTTCGAACCGACTCTCGGGCTCGCTGGAGCTCTCGGATGACGCATCGGATCGAAGGCAGCCCGCAGCACCCGGGTTGGGCACCGGCTGCGCCAAGACAAAATTCAAAATTGGCCAAGCGGTCCTCTTGATACGGGCCATCTAAGCAATAATCCCGTCAAAGGACCCAAACCTCAGGAAAAGCAAACCCAAAAGAGGCGAAGCAAATAAAAGTAAGCGACGCTAACCCGAGCGAAGGCCCAAAAGGCTTAGACAGGCACAACGAAGAAAGCAGCAGAATCAGGTCAAAAAGCAAGCTTCAAACCCCGAGGTAGAAAATTTTCACACAAGCCAAGCTTTTTATAAGCCACAGTAAAACATAAAGGAGCCGGAGAGCAAGCGCCGCCGCCGCCACCAACAGAGCGCTACACCCAAGGCAAAGCCCGGGCCCACTTTCAGCTCGGGAAAATCACGGCAAGCATAGAGAAGAAGAACAAGCGCCAAGTCGAAGCAAAAAGCAATAAGGCAAGAAGCACGGGGAGTGGCGTACCCATGCGCTCCCCCACGCGCACGGGGCGAAATTCCGATCGACCGCACTCAAATTTGCGAAGCAAAAAGACCTCGTCCATCGAGGGGCTACCGTTGGGGGACCGGTGCGGAGCAAGCCTCGAGCGAAGCAAACGCCACGCCCCCGTGTCTAACTTCTCGTGACTCGACCCCGAGTCTCCAGTGCGATCGTGTAGGTCGACGTGCGAAGCGAAGGATTGGAGGCGAAGGAAGCAGCCCCGGCGGAGCGAAGAGGGAGCCCAACGAAGGAGAGGGCCCCCGACGCGAAGGCCTACAAACGGCGAGGCCGCACACGAGCAAAGGGTCGGGGGTCTAGTGAAGCACCGAGCCGGAGTGCTCGCCGCCCGAGGCCGCCTAAGCCGTGAATTCCGCATGCTTGGTCGGCGTTCCCGGATTGCTCTCGAGAGTTACCGCCTTTCGGTGGAACCGAGGGCAACCTAGGATGGTCTTGTAAAGTGTGGCTCCATAGGACTATAAAAGGCGCCCAAGAGTCACTTGTAAACATAGGTGTAATCGGGGGCAACCTCGCGTGTATTAAGAGTTGTTACTTCGCCACCCGGTTCGTTGACTTCACATATTCGTTTCTTTGTGTTCGGTGTGCTAAATGCGCACTACCCTCGCCGCTTAGTGCACCAACACCCTCTTCCTTCAGGATCTCCACGTGGAGAGGCATCGAGCCGTCGAGATTCAGCGATCAATCTTGGTACCTGGTTGAGGGAGGCAAAAAGGATTAATGAGGTCGACCCCGGTGGGCCATGATGGAGTCTCATCGACGAGACACCTAGGCTTCACCCAACACACCCATCAATCAGCTCTACGGGCACCGCCCTTCAACCCTCGAGGCAAAGAGCGGATTGGTCCTACCCTCTATTTCACAAACGAAATGCGGAAGGGGAATCAAGAAAAGTCAAACGGCCCGGATGGATCCGTCGTGTCGAGCAAAGAACCCGGAACCGGCATCGCACCACGAGGCCCAACGACGGGGTCGCATTACCACGTTTGTTAGCCAACACGCGAGTTCATAACTCACGTCCCGACTCGGGGCTACACACATCGGGTGTACTCGCGCGCACCCGACGGATCGACGGATGCGAAACAAAACAAACTAAGAACATAGAAGGTGGAAAAGGACCCCCCCCCCGAACGAGTCCACAACTCGATCTCGAGGGCTCGGGGCTACCGTCGAGTGCCAAGATTAGCGGTGCCACGCGACACGACTAAATCATACCCTTAGAACCGTTATCACGAACATAGGCCCAAGAATTAGAAGGCCCGGAGTGAGACCTACCAACGACCCAGGATGGGTGTAATACGGAGTTATGCTCGACCCCCCCCCGGCAGACGATAAGTCCCGTCTCGCTCGACCCTTGTCGGATGGGCCGAGAGGTTCCGCCTCACCCGACCCTCGGACAGGATCGAGGACGCCGAGTAACAGAGTGGCCGAGGGTCGAGATCGCTCCGGACCCGCATTTAAGCATGGATGGGAGGTCACGGGGGGGGCACGCAGACCTAGGCTATAGTGCCTCGCCTTGCCTCATTATTCCGCCACCCGCCATAAAGCGGAAATAACGTTCCAACGGGATCATGCCCGGCCAGGGCCCCCGTCAGGAAATAGGGAGATGGGACACGACTTGATGGCGCATCGACCAAGGAGATCATAAAAGTGGATCGAAAATCTGTCTCATTTATGGAGAGATCCAGTCCAAGGACAAAGCGCCAACAGCTACCGGACAAAAGAGTGGGAAGACCAACGAAGGTCGACCGTTTTCCCGCCACACCGCCCGCCTTGATTGACCGTCGAGGTAGGGGTCGTGCGAGGCGGGACATCCGCCGACAACAGCGGATCATCGGAACCGGCGAAGCAGTAGTTGACAGCGCGCATCCTCGGACCGGTCTACGAAACACCATCATGACTAAGAGGAATGGGAGCGTCCTAGGCCCGGTACCAAGATCGCCGTGTCGAGCGATGCGACGGCACGACACGAGCAGACAGGCGGTGACACCGTGCAAGTAACGAACGGGAGGGTCCCGCACGTCAAGACTCGGACGGAATCTAGTTGGAATCTCTTCTCTTCTCCTTTCCCCATGTAAGCGGCTCGACCCTTGGAAATATAAAAGGGACGAGCCATCTTCCTCCCCGGACAAGCTTTTCATATTTTCACACCCAACACGCACCACCGGAGACCCGGAGCTTCCTCCTCTCTCACCACCTTTGTACACCCCCGTGAGTAACACGAACGAGCCCCGAAACCGGACGTAGGGATTCATCCCAAACAAGTATACATCGTTGTGTCTCGCTTTTGTGTGAGCTTCTCACGAACCATCCATCTTAAGCGCGCGATCCCGGAACGAATCATAAATTTACTAGCCAATGTTCATTCGAGCACCGACAAATCTGGTGCGATTGGAGTGCAAGATTGCAATGAGTTGAAAAAGCGTTGGAGGTTGAAGAAAGCAAGGGGCGCGCACGGATTTGGGAATGGATTTGACCTAGGTTGTCTCTTCAACTCCCTTATAAAGACCTCGACATGGGCTCGAGGGCTGGCAGCAAATGGGTTGAAAGTTATGGCCCGATAGCTATGTCCGGGCAGTAAATACCGTTTAGGCCCAAATTATGTTTCGTAACTTTTAGGGTTACGTAAGGAAAGTCCAAGTGATTCAAGTAATCATGGGGGCTCTTATCCAATTGCACATTTGATCCATAGTGCCGTACACTTAGTCGTGTGAGCGATTTTAGCCTAGGCAGAATATACTTGGAGGGAAATATGCTGGTAATTGATCAGATTGCTGAAACATCGGTCTTATATGATTGGTTATCAAAAATTTGATTGCCTATGCCTTGGTTGCGAGTCATTTGGCTGTTAATAGGCAAAATTATTTGAGCGTAATTGGAATATTTAGGTGACCGATTGATCGGTCGAAAAATTGGTCCTTAGTGAAATTTACTAAAAGGAATATGATTTCTGACTGATTTGATCGGTCGTTTCTTGACGGAAATCGCTGGGATAAATATTATCGGTGACCAAAATTGGTTGGAAATTCTTGAAAATAAGCGTACTCTTGCATTATTTGTATAGTCCAAATGATACAAGAGTCGGGGCTACACCTAATTAGGTGCAACCGACCGATGCACCCTATTCAAGATCAGCTTGGAAACGATCGAAGAAGACAAAGAATAATGAAGATTCAGTCAGTAGACTCTTGCATTATTTGAGGAGCTCAAATGATCCAAGAGTCGGGAGCTATACTCAATTGGGTGCATCTTACTCGATGCACCAACAAGAAAATAATTCAATTTTTTGACACCTAATTAGGTGATATGGAGAACAAAAGATCATTTTTTTGGCTTTCAAAAGCCAAATTACAAGAAGAAGCATTCCGGAAGATGGAGTTCTTTTTAATTTTGCATTGGAATCAGTCCAACATGCAAAAGAATCTGGTAAATTAAAGGCAAAATATGTAACTCGGAAGATTGCTCATCAAGGACATGTTGACACATCGAAGGTGTACGACCGGTCGGGAGGGCCCACATAGTGGTGTGCGATCGATATAGGGTACCAGAAGGTTTCATAGACCAACATGGAAATAGAGGCAAGCAATTCGATCGACTTATTGGAGTAATCCCTAAGAAAAGTACAAGACCGACCGAGTAGGACTTTATATCGAGAAGGAAGCTTAGAGATAGAGTTTCCTATTATGTAAATCTTGTAACCGACTAGGATTCTGCATGCAACCCTATCTTACCGGATGTATAAGGTGGGGCAGGGACCCCTACGAACACAATCTACAACATTAGAAATATGCTCAGGACTCATATAGAACGTGGAGTTATCTACTTATATATAAAAGATGCAACCCACTAAGAGCTCTTCAATGCTATTTCTCTAGCTCCACATTGCGTCACATCATCTCCAACCCACTAAGAGTCATTCAATGCTATTTCTCTAGCTTCATGTTGTGCCACATCATCTCAAATAATTTATTCAATTAGATAAAGATTGAATGTTGGTGATTATGAGCTATTTTGAACTTTTCAAATCTCTCGCCATGTTATATAGAAAGTTAGCACTCCCGATTATCACATCCGACTCCCATCAATGCATCCATGTATCGAGTATCCTCATGTCACTTCATGTTATCCGGTCATCACAAATTAAGGTAGAGAAGCTACCGCCTCCAAATACTTACCTCCATTACCACCCACCTTTTGTTTCTATGTCTTTTTCGTTTCTATTTACTTTTTTCTGGGGATTTGTGTAGTGTTTTGTTTTCTTCATATCATATAATGTGTCGCGGCAATGATCTAGTTACTCTCAATTGATGGGTCCCGATTCTGTCTAAATCCCTATGCGTTTTTGTGTTGCACCATCGAGTTCCTAATCCGTGCGGGGCCATATAGTTTACTCGTCAAGTTAAACCTCGACACTATGAAGATGACCTTATATATTACGTGTTGCATATAAATGTAGTATTTTAGTTGATTTACAAATTAATACAATATTTAACTTTATATGTTAATTCATCTACAATTTGCTGTCACTGTGTGATTGTAGTCAGCATCATTTGAAAAGGAACCTATTTTTCTACATGCTTTTCTTTTACATAACTACCAGCGTGAACGCTGGAGATCCCCATTATGTAGTGCGTTTTTTTGTCTACACTACGCTAGTCATGAACGCTCATACTCCACAAATGTTGGAGCCTTTCCACTTGTCATATAGGAGTACTTGTTAATAAGAAATGCCACGCAAGCAAAGCTTTGACATTGTACTCTTCTAGGTGCTCCAACATCAGTAGGTCACCTCAATAAAGTTTCGTCTAGGTGAGAGATCACACTGGCTTTCCATAACTTTAGATAGTTGATACGATTTAGTATGTGATACTGACCTTTTTACATCTACTTTATGGCCAATCCACACTATTTCTTCCGTACTAAGGAACTAGAGTAATGTATTTGTCAATTTTGAGAAGACAATTTTTTTTTTGTGTAGAAACTTCATGTGGCCAATCACTTTCTTAACTTTGGACAACATACTGCTAAATTAGTTTTTTTAGGGAATACTGAAAACACAAAGTTAACATCCACATATCCAGGTAAGCCTTTAAGTTTTTCTCGCATTAAAACAAGCGATGCCCAATTGCTGTTAAAATTTCGATATGGTTGTTACAAAATTTCAATGTTTCAAGAAAATCATCATATGTAGAATACAAAAGATAAAAACATTTCCTATCTATATTTTGCCTCACTTTGCCACTCCTGACAGGAGGTGTGCATTCTTAGTTTGCCTACAATTAAGATACTAATAAAAAAAAGTCAAAAAATCATGGAGACATCCACGGTTACTGTGAGGAATGTTGCATTCGTGGCTATGAATCTTTGAAATTGTTCATTTATTTGTAAATACTGTAGCTTTTTGGTGACGACATATACCAAATTTAGAATGTATTTTTTTTTCAGGTAGCGAAAATCAAACATAGAACATTTTTTTTATGAACCAATTACTTGATGACAACACCTTTGCTGTTCCATGATACTGCCATGCAAGACGAATCATTGCTTGAATGGACCTTTTTGTTAAGGTGTCCCACTAAAGTTATGACAATGCATGCAGGAAACTAACAACATTCTTTGTTTTGCTTTCGTGTCTTGCTGGATTCAAACATCAACTTTTACCTTTCTAGGAGCACATGATAGGGATCACGAACAACTTTTTAAAATTTTGTTTTGGCCAAGAAAATTTTATTCATGTTTTTACAAAGTATAAAACACCGGTTTACACCTATGACAAGGATGACATACAAACAATTGTACAATTTAGTTATGAATAGAGCATCATACCCAAATTATCCTTCCTTTGTTAAACATCAATGATTATATGTCTGTCCTTGATTCTCAACTAACACACCTCGAACTGACATATTAAAAGTTTTATATAGTTTTTACTTTAATACAAGAGGAGGATATGCACATCTATTCTACTCCCCATATCCCATTCTAAATAAAATTAAGTGATTAGCACCTCATGTACAGCATTAAAGCCGCTTGTAATGTCACCGATCATAATAGTAAAATTAAATTAAATTATTTATCTTTCTTTTGAAAAATATCAGAACACCTAGTAGATCAGAATCTCCAAAAGAGCAATCGTAAAAAAAAGAATTCTTCGAAAGACTACTATCTTCATTCTAGTATTTGACCACTTATATATTTATATATTCTTTTAATAAATACTTATATATTTTAGAACGGTAGTAATAGTAGTTGCCCAACCCTTGATTTCTCATGTTTTGCACCTGGTGTCGACCTAGTCGACCACAGCGGCACACCCCGAATTCAAACCCAACCTCGCAAAACCAGACGTAGATGGACGGTGACCGGTGTCTGGTGAGACCTGACTGACTGGCTGACTACACGAGTCCACAGCTGCCCACTGTCCGCAATTAATCAAATCAAAACCTCCTCCCCTGCTTCATTTCCCTGATCCGACCGGGGTTTTGTCCAAATAGACCAGCAGCTCCCCTCAGCCCTCACCGTTACCCGGCGACCGACGGCTGCTGCGGCGAGGTGGAGGGCCCCGCCGCGCGGATACCTCGCTGCCCGATCCGGAGATGGACTCCTCGTCGTCCAGGCCGCCCCGCCCCCGGCGCTGGGATCCGTGTCCGCGCGCCGCTGGTGAGCTCGGTTCCCTTTCCCCTTCCGTGTTCGTTCCTCAAAGACGCGGCTTTTTTTTTAAGCATCTGGTATTTAGAAGGGATTATTGGGAGTAAAGGTGCCGCCTTTGGATCGAAAGCTTCGATCTCTTAGTTAGATGATACGGGTTTCGGCCTGTGGGATTGGGGATTCTGGTGGATCCCGTCGCGGTTGGGATTCTGGATCTGGGTGCTCAGCTGCTTCGAGTCCTAGGTCTCTGGTATCGTTAGTTTTGGTGGTGCTTGGGTCAGCTAGCTGTGGGTAGTCGCTAGAAATGAAACCAGGGAACGGTCTCCTCTTCTAGCTCTTATCTGAAATTTGTTGTGGAAATGGTGGGTGTGCTCTATTGTTTGACTGCTTGTAGGTGCTGGATTGTGGATGGTGCTGATTTGTTGTGGATTGCATATTGCGCATGATAGAGTCATGCTTCTGCTGGCCATGACTGCTAGATGCGGTAGTATGTTTAACCTATGTTGCATGAACTAGGATCACCATTTCACGTCAATCAATGAAAAACTTATTTTTCCTTCTTCTGCATACTTGTGATGCTCAAATGATTTGCTACTTTTCATGACTTTGATTACGTTGGTGCCACGCTGCAATGTATTCAGCCTGTTTGGCATGATTGTAGCATCCTAGGCCCAAAATCGTCTTAGCCTGCCATCTTCACCTCAAGGTTTAGCCCAGTGTTACATACTTGGATGAAGTATATACACTTATCACGTTCCACTTAGAAACCTCAGCCTGGTACGAAACAATGACCACATCGCCATACACAATCCAATCCAAAGAATCAGGTAGTATGTTTCGGTCAACTTTAGACTTATGTTTCTCCAAATGCCATTTGAGGCTACAAAGTTGAAGAATCAACACAGGATTGTACCTTACAACAAACCTTTCCTTTGCCAATTTGTTGTTAGAGCCATACTGCAGCAAATTATTTGAGTTAGTGGAAATCTTTAAATCAATTGCATGGTCTTCAACTTACTATCAATTTTCAAACTAAGCTAACCCTTTCCTGGGACATGCATTGAGGTTGTTGTCCTTGGCTTCTTATAAAGGTGATTCTGTACTTTTTCATATTCCTGAACTTGATTGCCTGAATCATGAAATTATGTAACATATCCTGTAAAAGTAAAGCTTGCACCCGTCATGCAGTCATGAATTGAGGATGTGCCAGCTAGATGCCTTGAGCCTGAGGGCAGTAAGAATATTCTTTTTCACATTTGATTGTCTTCTTGTTCCTACCGCATTTTGCTTCATGTAGCTTGTGATTTTTTAGGAGAAAACGACAATTTAAAAACAGTTTTTGGATTAAGGATATTCTAGAATCTCTACCTAATTATATGAGCTTATAATTTTTTTTCCTTTGCCATGTTCATATCCACGGACCACGGTAATCTTAATCTGGGTTAATCTGAATAAGTTGAACTTTCAAAAATATTTTCTGCTTAGTTCAATGTTACTGCTGAATTGTTTAATTTGTAACATTTATTATACTTTTCCTTTTTCCCATTGCCCAAATATATATGAAGAGTCGTAACCACTGATTTGTCTTATTATATACATTATCATGCTTTGCTGCCAATACTAAGATTTTTTTTCCCTATGGATTGGCAGGTTGAGTCTGTCTCCTGCTATTGCAGATTGGATACAGGTCTTAAAACTGTTGTTGATGCTAGAAAGTATGTTCCTGGTGCAAAGATGTGCATGCAACCTGACGTCAAACAGAACAAGCGCAAATCAAGGGGCTCAAGAAAGGAAAGGTGCAGAACACAAGCACCACTTTTACCTGGCCTGCCTGATGACCTTGCTATAGCATGCCTTATACGCGTACCTCGAGTGGAACATCCCAATCTCAGGCTAGTTTGCAAAAGATGGAACCGTCTTTTATCTGGAAATTACTTTTACTCCTTGCGCAAGAAGATAGGAGTTGCGGAAGAATGGGTGTATGTGTTTAAAAGGGACCGTGAAGGGAAGATATCCTGGCATGCGTTTGATCCGCTAAACCAGTTGTGGAAGTCGCTCCCACCTGTTCCACCAGAGTATTCAGAAGCATTAGGCTTTGGCTGTGCAGTTCTGAGTGGTTGCTATCTGTACTTGTTTGGTGGCAAAGATCCTTTGAGGGGCTCTATGAGACGTGTTGTATTTTATAATGCCCGAACAAACAAATGGCACCGAGCTCCAGATATGTTGCGGAAACGTCACTTTTTTGGTTCTTGTGTCATAAATAATTGTCTCTATGTTGCTGGTGGGGAGTGTGAAGGAATACATAGGACACTGCAGTCTGCTGAAGTTTATGATCCAAACAAGAACAGATGGACTTGTATTACTGAAATGAACAATGGGATGGTGCCTTTCATTGGAGTTGTATATGATGGGAAGTGGTTTCTAAAAGGACTTGACTCACATCGCCAAGTGACTAGTGAAGTCTACTTACCCTCATCCAATGTTTGGTCAGCCATTGATGATGAAATGGTTACAGGCTGGCGGAATCCAAGCATTTCTTTCAATGGACGGTTAT